>JAVDPK010000656.1:963123-998289 GCA_034780415.1 Cichlasoma orientale
TTTGCCCCCTCCAATATGGCGGTGACGTAGGCATACGAGTCAGCGATCAATGCAGTATCTATGTATATATATCTATGCGTACGGTTTTGTTTTAGAAGAAAAAAACTATCGCAGTAAAGCAAACCGAGGAAAGGACACAGACAGGTAAACGACAGGCAAGTACAAATGCAGCCGTTTTGTGCTCATGCCGGTCTGCCGCGTTCACGGGGGGCTGAAAATAATCGGCGGAGAAAGAAGGAGACGTCGAACTGTGTTGTTGGCTCTCCGGGCTTCTTGTTATTTAGCGTGTGCTGGCTAGCAGCGTTAGCTCTTAATTTCTGCTGTCTGTTTTGGCTGTCTGGTGCTCGACCATCGTGCCGAACGGGCTATTCACGGATTTATGTGAGGATAAGTGGTGCTAGCAGTGGTAGCCCGAATCGGAGGCGTGCTGACTATTAAACAGCTTGTTAGCATGTTTGTGTGCTAGTTATGGTGCTCAAAGCTTGACATTTAAAGCTAACCTGTTGTGTAACTTCATCAAACTAGATTACGCACTTCTAATCTCGTTCACTGTAATAGTGAAAGTAAGATTCATTATTTTCAAAGCTTAAACTACCCGTCGCTAAATTTACGTTTTATATTAGCAGTAAAATAGTGTGTGTGTTTTGTGTAAAGGCCCATGTCGTTGTTGATGTGTTATAATTCAGATTATTGTGACACTGAAGTCGTTTTATCTATGACATTTTAGTGTGAGAATCATGTGTAGCTGTTCAAAATGTTGTGAAGTAAAAGTACTTGCTTCACTCGTGAGTTACTTGGTCACTTTCATTGAAACTTTGAGCTGTTTCTCTATTACTTTATACACACTGACCACAAAAAAAAAGATCAAATTGTAGTGTTTTTGTGCCCATGCATTACACGTAAATCATCATTTAAATAGACACACCAAGTTATAAAATTTATAAGTTGACATTACTTAAAAAATCGTAACTTGCTGGCTCAAAAATTAGATGGCTTAATTTAAGGGGGTGTGTTGTACTATCTTGTTTATATTGAGTGTGCATTGCTTAAGAGAGATAAAACACGTGAGCTTAACAGTATGCTGAAGAGTACTACTTAATTTTAATTGCTCCTTATACAATCTTTGTTTACCAAATTAAACAAACTACTAAATCTACTATTTAGTTTTAGTTTTGAGACTGATTTCAAGTTTTTTTTTCATATGTCCCATACGCTGCACAGTTAGACTGATGTAAAAGTGTTAAAATTAAATTAAGTTTATGTAATAGATGTAATTCATTTTTAACAATACATGAAAGCATGAAACTGATGTGCTGAACAGAGTTTCACTGCCAGCTTTTGCTCCATCCCTGTGCCAGACTTTATGGCACTTTTCCTGCAGATGACTGCAAAATAAAATTTAAAGTAGCCTAGAAGTACCATAAAAGTACATTAAGTGATGTACTTTAATCAATTAACTTGAATCATTGAAGAAAAATTTAATAATGCAATGCCTCATAAAGCTTAAAAAATTAAAATGCAATAAAATGAAGTATTAAGACAAGGAATGTAAATACAAATAAAGTAACATCTTTAAAACATGCTCAGTCAAAAGCCAGGTTCAGTCATGGTGGACGTCATTACAAAAAGGAATTTTTCTACAAAATGTTCTAAATTCCCTCAAAAAGCAAAAGTGCACCCAAAAAAAAAAAAGAAAAAAGAGCTAAATCTCCCATTTGTTATCGGTTTGGGAATAAGACTTCCTCCACATCGCATGCTGTGTTGCCTTGATGTAGGCAGCGTGAGAGTACTGCCAGGAGTGCTGTGTCTGAGTGTGAAGCAGCAAGTTGTGTTATAAAATTAGAAACTGAGTGTAAAGAGGAGAAGGGTTTGGCACACTTGGTGAATGTTTTGGCTGCAAGTGTTGATGGTTTCAATGTTTCTGGAATCACTGTTTAGTGTTTAAGCGTTCAGAGAAAACTGCAAATGTGTACCCGACTTTCTTCCACTAATCATTAACAAATAGTTGCACTTGCACTACCTGCTGCAGGCTTACAGTTATCATAGAGGAGCTTTTACTGTGACTGTTTAACGTGGAGCAGAGGTGTAATTTACTTTCATTTCTGTTCAGAGGAGACATCACCTGATCAATAATCTCATCAGATCTCAGTTCCTGATTTCATCATGAACGTGTTTGACCGCAGCATCAACATTGATGCCCTCTTCAAGTTCTCCCAAATGTACGTATGCATTTCATGTGATGGTTGCACGGTCTGCTTTTTAATTTGCATTTCCACTGCTCGTGCTATTTTTCATGTATTATCTCTCTTCCTACAGATCTCATTCTACCCAGGTGCACTTGAAGAATGTGTACTCCAGCTTGGCAGTTTGTATGTTTGTGGCCGCTGCCGGCTCTTATGTCCATGTCGTCACACGCCTCTTTCAGGTAACCCCAATAAGATACAGCAGGGTCTACCTGTCTCCTTCATGTTCTAGCCTAATTTGCATAATAATGTAACCTACCTGGGGTTGAAACTATCAACCTCAGGTAGGTACCTAGGTACGGCATACAAAAGAAGTGAGTACATTGCTGTCCAATATCAGTTAAATGTCAGATTACATGAAATTTATATTTACTTACAGCTGAACAGAACTGGCACTCTATGCAAAATAATATATATATATATATATGTGTTAGTCCATGTTGAATATATTCAAAATACAGGCCTCACAGCCACTATTTTTCTACTGTTTTTCGTCTGTTGTATTTTTATTGTCTCTAGTTTTCAAAGTGAACTGCTGCAGTACAGTCCCTTTTCTAGAGGTTGACTTTTGTCCAGGGACTGTGGAAAGGTTGTCACCATTGCTCAAGTGCAGGTTAACCTGTAACCTTCTGCCCATTGGAGCAAACTGCAGTTATACTCACGAGTATAATAATTAATAATATAATTAGAAGCATAATAATAAATAATACAGTTTGTTTGGATTTGGTCACCCTACCCATAGCAGAGGCACCCCCTGCCATGTTATGAAGGACCTGCATTTCCAACAACTACTAATTGAAAAGAAAAGGGGGAAAAAAAAAAGAAGAAATAAAATTAACTTTTCAGTGACTTTTCAAATTGTGTTTTATTAAATTTATTTGTTATATGAAAGTAGGGTTTTAAGAGTGGAAATAGTGGGTCTTTAGTTGCTTAGGTTCAGTCATGTTGCTGACCCCAGTGTTCTCACCACACACATGCTGTAAACAAGCAATCACACGAGAAAATGGCTAAATTTTGGATTTCTTAATGAGTCCATCGAAATCGCCTCCAACATGAAACACGCTCCCACAGCTAAGGTAGGAAGTCAGTCTAACAAAGACCAGCTTAACTACCATTACTGAGGTTTATTTATTTCATATATTAACCATTGTTATTCATGACAGACTCAATTCTTTTCAGCATGGAGGGTACCAGTGTTGATTCATTTCTTGGGAGATGTTCTGCTGTTCAGACACATTTTGAGCTGCTCTTTTTGCTGAGGGGGATGTGTTTCTTTGCCTCTCTTTCAAACACCCCAAAGGTGTCCTACTGGATTCAAGGGAGGCAACATACTTATCATTATCCTGCAGTCCACTTCCTCTGTCAGGTCTCTGCAGACTGGCAGGCATCTTGCCATCCAGTATTTTGGTATCTCCCTTCATATTGCCATCTATAAATGCTTTTTGGACTCACATCATCACACTTCTTCCTCCATGCTTCACATGTCGGACCCCAAATTTATATATATATATATATAATTTTTTTTGTCTCATTTGATCACAGGATGTGCCTCCAATATTCATCAGGCTTCTTTCTATATTCATTGCAGTTTTTCTTCTTGCATGTCATCTAAAGAGGTTGACATTATGCAATCACTTTTGTACTCTGAGCTGTCATAGAAACTTTTTTTTTCTGTCGATAATCCTCGTGCCAAGCCTGAAGCACAAGGGTTAGATTGTGCAAGCACTCAGTCTGTGACGTTGTGGTAGGTGGACAGACATCAGGGCTCTGATTAGTGGCCTGTTCTGTACCTTGTGATTATTCCTTCAGCCATGTTCTGACTGATTTTTTTTTTTTTTTTTTAGTTGGTAATAGATCTTTTATATGTCCTTTTTTCATCTTTTCTGAAGGCTTACAATCAAGTTTCAATTCCTCTGTCAGTTCTTTCCCACGTGGAGCTGTGGCGGAGATAGCCCACATATCAAAATTAAGCAAGTTTAGCTTATTTTATAACCATATTTAAGCATTGATCCTGTGATTTTTAGTCAGTGTTGTTTCAATAACCCAGAGCTTTCTAACTTGTGTAATCACAGGTGTAGCCTATTTTGAAGCCTCGATTTTCAGTATAGTGCACCCCTCACTCCTCTTACAGTGTGTTCACCGATGAGTGCGCATCATAACATCAACTTTCTTGAAGTGGGGAATTGGATCATGGACTGGTGGTGGATGATTTTTGAGTCAAAATGTGTCAAAAACAAAAGATGTGATTATGGATTTTAGGAAATCGACAGCAGTCCCTCCTCCAACGGATGTTGACATAGCAGAGAGCTACAAATATTTGTGTTCTGCTGGCAAACTGGTTTAAATCCAGGGAAGATGTTAAAACTAAAATGTTCCATCAGAGAGGAAATTCAGTTCCCTCAGTGATTTTACATAGAAGTATTTTTAAATCTATATTTTAGTTTCTGCATTACTGCTTGGTTTGGGAACCTAAATCTGTCAAAAAAAAAAAAAAAAATCAGTCATCAGTAAAAATAGTCTCTTGAAAACAGCAGAGTAAGATCTCAGGTAGGACTCGGGCCAAGCTTTTTGACATTTATAACAGGCAAAGTTCTGGTACCCAGTATCTCAACTATCCACTCCACACAGGAAGCAACTAGCACCAACATGGCAATCAGATACCATAGGAGGCCAGTCAAAATCAGCAACTTAAACCGACTACGGGCAAAATAACACCTGACAAAGCAAAGTATATGGGTCCCAAGTTCATCTTTGCTCACTTCAAGGTGAGCGATTGAAGCAACTGCCAGTGAGAGCACAGGATATCAGTGATTGACGCGATAGGGTGGTAAATGCATTAGAGAGCTACACAAGTAAATGGAGCCTGGAATACCTGCGAGCAGCTGTCAGAGACAAAGTGATCACTCTGTATTTCTAGTACTACTCTTGCACTTTTGCTCTTATCGCATACTATTTTTTGCATTTCCTCTTATGTTTTGTTTACTACTATTATTGTAGGGTCTTTACCTTACAATACAAATCGCCTTGAGGCGACTGTTGTGATTTGGTGCTATATAAATAAAATTGAACTGAATATTATATGAACTCTTGTTGCAAAACGAATTTCCTCTGGGACCAGCTGGATTTTTGATTCTGCATTTGCATCCATTTGCATTGTTCTTGGCAGAGCTGAGGGAAGGTTATGAAAATCCAAGCTGCTCAGATGCTGTGGAGCCCAATGAGCCGTGTCATCCGGCAGTGATGATGTTATGCAGAGGTCGAATGCTGATTGGTTGACTTGAGCAGGAAAAGGGAACCACAACAGAGTTCACCACAAAGGGGAAGTTTGGGGAAAAAAAACAAAACAAAGATTTAAACAAAAAAAAAGGGGGGGGGGCACCAATTAGAAGGATAAACAGTGGCTGCAGTGGACAGTTTTCTAAATGAAAAAGTTATTTCACTATTATGTCTTCTGTCCACAGCAGGACAAAGAATAGCCCACATTATGTGGTGGTTCCACATTTTTTTGGCTCTCCAAGTGACAGTGCACAGCTGCTGTGTGTAGGTGTGGGTCAGCAAAGCTCTGCATCACACTTATGGACCGACACACTGCCGTACCAGACACCTTAAGGCATTTGATTTTGATTATTCATGCGACTTTACAAATTGTGATACAGTTTCAAATAATTTGACATTTAAGTGATTATTGCGCAGAGGTGTACTCACTTGTGTTGTGTACTGTTGTAGAGTTTTTATCCTCACACACAAAATGAAACGGGAGGATATTGCGGTCATATCGTCCGTTGATCAGTGTGTTTGGGGGTCAGTCTGTGAGGTTTTTACCTTTTTGTGAAATTTGGCATATGTGTTGTTTTTGGCTGCTAATGCGATAATATTATGTAGTAATAGTCCTGTACACACAAGTATACACTGGCTTATTGTTATAGATAGATATATAAATAAAAAGGCATTATGTAGTATTCACTCTTGCACAAGAGTGCAGTATATACTAATTTGTTTACTTTTTTTTTTGTGTCTAGGATGTGTGTTTGTAGAAATGTTAAAGATAATCACAGAACATCAATCACTTACAGCATGCTTACAATTCTTAAAAAGATTTAATGCGTATTAATATTGAAAACATATTTTTGCTGGAATATGTATTACATCTTTACTAACCCAGGGGTGGCTAAAATTATTTGGATAAAGGTTTAGGGCAAAGCCTCCAAATTAGGCCAAAATAGTTTTGCAGAAGGTAATACGATATCTGCTGAAGGGGTTTCTGTTATGAAATGGGACTGTAATGTTATCCAGACTTATACATTTATTTTATAATTTCATTAATCGTGGGAGAATATCCCCATTGGTGATGGGTCTTGTTACAGCAGTGAATAACACCAAATGTTGGCAGCTTTCCTGCAGCACGTCTGCTAGCTGAGGTTGTGTGTTTGTGTCCTAACCAGGGATGTGTTTTTGTACTTTCTAATAAGTCTTTGTTTTTCTGTTTTTTCTGTTTCGGGTAGTTTCCAGAGTGAGTTTGACTGTTTCACTTTCGTTTTGAATGTTTGAGAAGTTTTAGTTTGAATGAATAAAACAACATAAACACAACAGTTTGTGAAAGTGACAAAAACTAAAGACATTTTCTGCATATTTATATTTTATTTAATAAGTACATAGTATAGTTATTTAATCAAGTTTTTATTCTAATTAATTACCTAAAATGTTTTTTTTTCTTTACGCAGTTTTACTTTTTAGCTTAATCGAATTTAACCATAATAACCTTGACCCTGACCCATACAGTGAGAGATGATGGTGTAAACAACAAGTGGTATTTCCTGTCTAATATTGCCTCTTCTTACCTTAAGTTTAAATACTGTGAGAAACCTTGAAGCCTTTTTTTTCCTTTTGTGAAGGTCATCTTTGGCCGTTTCCAGTGAGGATTACCACAACTAAGTCACTGAGCACATACTTTGTGGCTTCGTCACCTCCGTCCAATGTTTCATGTAATGACAAAAGCAACTTCCAGCAGAACATGAAAGTCCTTCTTGAAGCAACTTCCAGCACTCAACAGCCATCCTAGATTGAGTCTGGGTGGGGCTTTTAAGCTACTATCTAAATGAATGGGGACAGAACCAATTTTAATTTGAGTTATCACTGGGAATCACAAGTCAAAAGTTCAAAAGTTTGGCCAATTTTTGTCCCAAAAATAATTTTTTAAAAAGCTTTTTAACTTGCAAGTTATGCTGCGTATGATTCACAAAACAGTTGTGAACCTCTGCGGTGCAGATGTCTGCACAACAACATCCAGGATGGCTCCAGGGTCAAGTCTGCTCCTGATATAAACGGAGCTAAACAGACTGCATGTGCTGGATATTCTACCACTGTTCCACTTTATGGTCACGAAAATGGTTATTATATGGGCTAAAGACATTATAAGAGAGAGACATGGCACTCAAAAAAGCCTGAATTGAAATCTGGGAGAATAGCAGCAGTTCTGTGTCTATAACTTCTAAACTAAACCTAAACTTTTTTTTTTTTTCTTCTTTTTTTTAGTGCCTGAGGTAAATTGAAATGAAATTTAATTTAGGCATTGCTTCATAGGTGAAAATTTTTATTTGGAAGAAGCACAAACATTTAAATCCAAACTCAATGATCATTAAAAAAAAATGCACAAATGAAGCAACACGTAAACAACAAGCACCAGTAACAGGAGCATTTATTGTGCGTCTGGATTCTTCAGGTGCATTTAAGATCATGCTTGTACCATGTGTCATAGTACACGTCTGTAATCTGAGGAATATATTAATATAGGTGTTTTATTAACACCTTGTAGTTTTTCCCTGTTTTTAAAAATTGAAGTTGACAGCACTTTTTTAAAAAAAAAGGAATTAAAACAAATTTATTAATGTGTGTTAGCCTTGAATGAGCTGTTGGAGTATTTAACCCCTTATGCAAGTATTGTCTTGGCCACAGTTGGTTCCCTGTGTTTACCCTGTACCGCTGTTTTCAGGGCGGTGTGCTCTCTGTGCTTGCATCCCTGGGGTTGATGTTCTGGCTCGCCATGACCCCCCACAACCCCGAGACGGAAAAGAAGAGACTGGCTATCCTCGCAGGATTTGCCTTCCTCACGGGTCAGCTCACAATGTTTCAGGTTAAAATGTGTTACTGTATGTGTGAACAGAGGTGAACAGTTGGTCTGTGAACATGCGAGAGCCTAACGCAGTGTTTGCTCACCAGGTGTTGGCCTTGGCCCCACACTGGACTTTGTCATCTCTGTCAATCCGAGGTAAGGGACAGATTATAGTTTAATGTCTGCTAACAGCTCAGTGAATGAAAGTTAATCACATTAATCTTGACCTCACTATGCAGCTCTGAGCAATAAAGAACACATTTAAATCTGTCCTGGTTTGTTCCTCAGCATCATTGTGACTGCCTTCATGGGGACCTCCGTGATTTTCATCTGCTTCACTCTCAGCGCTCTCTATGCCAAACGCAGGAGCTACCTGTTCCTTGGAGGTAATTACGCATCCTGCCAGCCATGACTGCAACAGTGTACTTCAGAGCCGTCTGCATATTTCATTCGGTCACAGATGAGTTACAGCACAGCAGTGTCGCAGACATCAGTGACTACAAAGTTTTTAATACTGCCAAATGTGATTGTGTAACTGTTATTTCGTTAACAAAAAATATAAACTGCTACATTAATATACAGTTACCATTTTTAGGTGGTTTTATTTAATCTTTTATTTAGTCGTCACATGTTATACAGTGTAAACAGTCGAAGATTGTACAAAATACACAGACTATGTACCAGGTAGCTACTAGAGACAGTGCCTATATATTCTTGGCATTGACTGCTCAGTCCATCACAGCCTGATGGGAAATAAGAGCCACGCCACAGCCTAAGTTTATTACAAGTTTAATCTCAATTCAATTTTGGCTCCTAGTGGAACAGAACTGATAGGAGTGCTCTTTCCCTAAGAACTCCATCTCATGCTGCCTCCCTAAATGCTCACTCAGTTATTAAAACTTTGAATACTCCTGACATAAGCAGTGACAGGCATTTAGCATCATTATCCTGGACGAGTGTGGTATAACGAACCTTTTACTTAATTTCCCCCTCGCTTCTCTTATTCGTCTCCTCAGGCACTCTCATGTCTGGCCTTTCCATCCTGTTCCTGATGTCTCTGATGAACATGTTCTTTGGATCTATGATTCTGTTTAAGGTAAGTGGAACAGTGGTGCCATCCACCCCTCCTAAAAGTTTGAGCACTTGTGTGTGTGATAATGTGCCATTTAACTTCTGTATCTTCTCCGGCAGGCACACATGTACCTGGGGCTGCTCATCATGTGCGGCTTTGTCCTGTTTGACACTCAGCTCATCATCGAGAAAGCAGAGAACGGAGACAAGGACTACGTCTGGTGAGGACTTGTTCTCTGCTAGCAAACGCCACACGAGCCCTTTATCTCCTGGCCTCTATTTTCTTAGAACCAAATGCTATGCAAATACATCATCCCACAGTGGCTGAGCATCGCTTCTTATAAATGTAATTTGATGCAAACACATTGTATTATCGGACTATCGGGCAGAACTGTCAGTTTGTTCTACTCTATTTTCTTTTTCACTCTGATTTTATCTCGACTGATTGATTTCCGTAGGCGAGAGGCCGTTCTCATTTACTCGACACCAGTGTATTTGATGATGGACCTGAGGCCATGAGCAGCCTTGATGAAATGCAGCAAAACCTTTATTTAAAGAGAAACTTGTGTACTGAACACCTTTTTATATTAAGTGTCAAGAGTTGTACCTGTGGTAGCTGATGAATTGTAACCACAGCTGAGTGAGAGAGAGAGAACCTCTGTTTTGAAGAATTTTTATTCACCCTGGAAAAAATAGCAAATGATGCACACTTTTCAGATTGAAGGTACCCCAGCTTCAGGAGTCTGAGCTGGACTGGTGGATTGCTGGTGCAGAGAGCTGAGCCACAAGGTGAAGCTTTGGAAACTCACTCTGTATGTCTTTTATTTTTCAGGCACTGTGTGGACTTGTTCCTTGATTTCATCACCATCTTCAGGAAACTGATGGTAATCCTCGCTATGAACGATAAGGTACGGACATTACTGCATTATTTCAGCGATCTCTCGCTCTCTCTCTCTCTCGCTCTCTCTCTGTTTGTGTACATCTTAAGCAGTAAAAACACATATGAGAGTTTCACTGTTGCTCTAGCTCATTAATCTAAACCCATACAAAGCATTTGTGGTTTGTTTTGACTCAGTACCAAATGGACCAGCCTGCTGCTGTAAAAACTCACACGAGCAACAAATGTGTCGTCCACATAGGGTCTAAATGTGTCTATTTTGACTAAAAATGTCACCGATCAGCTGGTTTCAGGAAAGTTTTTATAACAACATTTTTGCGAGCTGGAAATCTTTAGCAGAAGCAAATGGACTTTGGGCTGAAGTCTACTGAGAAGCTTCATTTGTTGGTTTTGGTCTTTTTATGCTCTTTGTCAACAGTAACAAAAATATAGAATTTTTCTATCAACCCTTAATATGTTCAATATTTTTTTCAAAAACAACTGCAGATGTTGTTTCAAAAGCTGAAGTCACACAGAAACAGCACATTTTCTCATTTGGTCCTCATGAATTTGAGGTATGCGCATTCTTCTGGTTTCATTTGCTGAGGTTTTGAGATATCTGAGAGAGCACCACAGTACAATGGCTGTGAGGGGAATTTTTATTTGTGGTCCATAAAACACTGAAAACTAAAACCGAGCACAAAGTTTTTGAATAACTTGTGTAACATGATGTATTTTCACAAACAGGGTCGCAGAGATCTGTCTGCAACTTTGTGTTTTCCTCTTTTTAATAACAGAAAAGTTTCTATTAAAGCTGTTTTGTAATATTAGAGTTATTTTTATTCAAAGAGAAGTACCCTGCTCAAAAAAATTAAAGGAAGCCTTTTTAATCAGAGCAACAAGTCAGTTAAACTTCTGAGATATTGATCTGATCAATTAAGTAGCAGTGGAGGTGGTTAATCATTTTCAGCTGCTTTGGTGTTAATGAAATTCCAGGTGCACTAGAGGGCAACAATAAGACAACCCCCAAATGTCTCCCAGCACCCCCAAATGTCTCCCAGCACAGTCTCAAGAGCATAGAGGAGAGTCCAGGAGACAGGCAGAGCTGGACAGGGCTGTAGAAGGTCCTTAACCCATCAGCAGGACCAATATCTGCTCCTTTGTGCAAGGAGGAACAGGATGAGCACTGCCAGAGCTACAAAATGACCCCCAAAAGGCCGCTGGTGTGAATGTCTCTGATCAGGCAATCAGAAACATGAGGGGGGTCTGAGGGCCCGACATCATCTAGTCTTCCCTGTGCTCACTGCTCAGCACCGTGGAACCTGATTGGCATTTGCCACAGAACACAAGAACTGGCAGGTCCACCACTGGTGCCCTGTGCTTTTCACAGATGAGAGCAGGTTCACCCTGAGCACATGTGGCAGACATGAAAGGGTCTGGAGAAGCTGTGGAGAATGTTATGCTGCCTGTAACATCGTTCAGCATGAACGGTTTGGTGGTGGGTCAGCGATGGTGTGGGGAGGCATATCCATGGAGGGACGCACATTCCTCTACAGGATAAACATTGGCACCCTGACTGCTATTAGGTATTGGGCTAAAAACCTTGGACCTTCTGTCAGACCCTACGCTGGTTCCATAGGTCCGGGTTCCTCCTGGTGCACAACAGTTCCTGGAAGCCGAAGGAATTGATACCATTGACTGGCCCCCACACTCGCGTGAACTAAATCCAAGAGAACCCCTCTGGGACATCATGTTTCAGTCCATCCGGCACCATCAGGTTGCACCTCAGACTGTCCAGGAGCTCATTGATGCCCTGGTCCAGATCTGGTACTGAGTACCATTTTGAGTTGCTGCAGTGAAATTTTGCCAGAATTGACTGGCCTGCCGCATATTTTTCACTTTGATTTTCAGGGTGGAGTGTTAAAATTATCACCCTCTGTGGGGTGATAATTTTCATTGCCATCAAACGATGAGGCGTCCGTTATTCCCAACACATTAGCCAGTCCACATCAGTACAGATATCCAGCATGGTTTTCCTTTCCCATTGAGATCTGATGTGTTTTCAAGGTGTTCTAACTGAAAATGATCAGCATCTCCTGTTATCAGATTTGCATGGCTCAGTGCCTTTAGGCTAAAGTCAGTCTTTGTTTTATAATACAAAACTGCAGTACTCATAACTGGACCAAATTAACTGTCCCTTTTTTTTGTTTGTTTGTATTTTTCAGGAGAAGAAGAAGGAGAAGAAGTAAGGAGTCTTTGAGTAGCAGGAAAATAAAAACAATCAGAAAAGGCACAATTTGCAACGCACTTGGTGCTTTTCACTTTCTGTCTTCATTTTTTCAAATTTAACTCCTATGTGGTCTTACTTTGTTGAAGATTCTTTGATTTGTTTTATTATTTTTTTCCCCTAAACTTACAACAAGGATTGAATGTAAGTTTACAGTAATGCTCATCCCATCCTGGCTGTGAATGAATACTTTAATGCGGCAGTGATAACATTTGGCCTGTAGAGGGGAGCCTTGCTCTATGATGGCTCCCAGAAGCTGAGCAACACCTAATGAGGATTTTTCATATTTACTGTTCTTTAGTGCCATAAATTAACAGTACGATAGGCTCCTTTTTCTAGTGAGTCATGTGAGCTTCTGAAACTGATTATTGTAATATTTTGTGTAATGTCATTATTTATAGGTTTCCTCAGTTCTATTTAGTGAAATGCTCCCACTTAGGATGTCCCATGATTTTGACAGCAGATCCACCTTTTCAGGCATTTTCCTCTAAATTGTTTTGTTCCCATATTTCTTGGTTTTCGGTCAGAATTGTGAAGTGCGGTAACACTGATTCAAACCCCAGGAGCCTGTCAGACTCTCGATGATCTACACTGAACTCCTTCAGAGGGACTTTCAGCCACTTGGTGGTCTGATTTTTGGATTTTGGCCCGATGGAGGAGGAAAAATCGCTGCCATCTGTCCATTTTTTTGTTCCTTCAGTTTGAATCGACAGGCGAGTAATTCAGACCACTTCCCTTGTAAATTTCTCTGTTGTCTAGAAAATAGTGTGCAGGATGATGTTAACCTGATAATTTGGCATTTGTATGATTTTTTTTTTTTTTTTTTTTGAAAGTGTATACTGTGAACTTATTTTATTGACATAAAACAAACTAATAATTTGATACATTTGGTCAAATAAATGTGTTGAACGTACTGAGACAAAATGAGTGTGTCTTTATTACACGCACACTTAGTGGTGAGAGAAGCTGAAGCCTCCGGGCAGAGTGCTGAGGAACAAAGCGCTTGTATGAATGAAGAGAGCGCTTTCTACTCAAAGTGAGCAGAAAAAGCGCTATATTACTACAGGCAGATCAAAAACTATTACAAGTCTCCAAAACAAAGAGTTGGGGTTAAAGGTCAGGACAGGGTAGCTAGGCTGCTTGAACCCCAGTGTTTTAATTATATTTAAATTTTACTGGTGCCCTAAATCTCTGAGTAACAGCATTACAAAAGCAGCTTTGTTCCAGCATCCCTCACTCCATGGCTTTTACATCCTGTAGGTACATATAAAGTAACCTGAACCTCATTTTCCCGCGCCGCCTGGGAAGTTCAGAATTTATATGTCAAAGTTTATGAGTAAAATATTTGAATTCCTGGATTTTTAGCTTTAAAAAATGGTTTCTTCTTGCTGCAGCCCGCGGTCTTCAGGTAGATAAACGAAGTCCTTCCAAAGCTCCAGAGGATTTACTAAAAATACCTTTTTGAAAGACTCACTAGTTTTGAAGCTAAAATGTTATTTATAGCCATTCCCATAACTGATTCAGTGTCATTTTTCAAACAAAAAATGGAAGTTATAACTTAGTTTTTACATTTGCATAAAATATTCCTAAACTAAATCACTGCCTTGATGGGAAATGTAACATTTGTCCTCCAGCCTGCAGAGTTTAAGACATTAGTGAAGAGTCCCTTTATTCTGAATAAAATGCCTTTTTGTATTTGGTTCCCTAAAGTCGAGCTATAAAGAAACAATTCACTCATTAATTTACATACGTTCCCTCTGGTCTGTAGTGCTGTTTATCCATCTAGATTGTTTTGGTGTGACTTCAATAGCTCGTTCCAAAACTCCAGTTACTCAAAGAAACCCACAAACTTTGTTGTGTGCAGGTTCATGCAGAGAGTATTTTCTATGAGCTACACCCGACAGCTTCATGACAGCCTGACAGGCGGGAGACATTAATGGCGCCCCCTCAGCCGAGTCTTAATGATAGCTGCCTGGGTTTCTGACACAGGAGGATGTAAACAATAGAAACAATTCCTACAATAAACATCTCACAGCATGGTTTATTTGATACGTTTGTTACAGTCGTACGACTACTAGTAAAATGTACTTTAGTCAGCTTTTACTACTATTGTACTATTGTTGATGAATTCTTGGACAAGCAGTAGGTCAGCAGTTCATTTAGATGAAGCTCATGTTAAAGTGGTTATTGTCAGCATATGTGCTGCTAACCGCTATGAGCCAAAAGCTCAGACTCAGAGTGCTCTAAACACGCTGTTAACAGATTTGGGGTTTTTTTCCCTTTTGGCTCTGCATGATGTCAGTGAGAGTGGATATTCCTAATAAGGTCATCTCAGGCACAGAAGCCCCACCCACCTGCTGTCAAAGCATTCATTGGTTAATGAAGTTTGATTTTGAAGACTTGAGATGTGTTTTTTACCGTTGCCGTCTCTGTGTTTGGAAGCTGGATGAGGTGAACAAGGACTGGATCTAACTGAGTCCTCTCACTGGCGAAGTCGTTGCTTCAGTTCATTGAGGTTTGCCGACATTAGTTCATGCAGAGCTCTTTGTAGGTCTCACCACAGCATTTCAGTTGGGCTGAGGTCTGGACTTTGACTGGACCGCTGCAGCAGCTCGATGCTTTTCTTTTTCAGCTGTTTTTTTCCATTCATATAGATTTGCTGCTGTGTTTGGGATCATTGTCCTGTTGACCCAATTTCAGCCAAGCTTTATCTGAGCTTCACATTTGACTCTAGAATACTTTGGTACACAGGGGAGCTCCTGGTGACTCAATGACTGCAAGGTGCTCAGGTCCGGTGGCTGCAAAACAATCAGCACCACCACCATGCTGATATGTTGTGTTTGGTTTGCACCAAACGTGGCGCTGAGCATTATGGCCAAACACACTGAACACTGCACGGTCTGACTTGGGAGTGAATTTGCTGGGACATCCATTCCTGGGAGGAGTGCGGCATTGGATGCTCCAGGGTAGGAAAACTGCCAAAGCTTCAGCTTGTATGGAGGTGGTCGCAGTCACTGATGATCATTTGATCAGGTGCATTTGATTAGCAGCACCTGGCTGCTACTTACCATCTGTGAGGGCAGTAAGAGCGTACTTAGTTTTTCACAGGGATGCACACAATCAAATGTGCTGCAGATGTACTTTCAATCTAATTTATGTCTGTGTGCTGCTCCCACCTCAGATTCGTTGCTAAAAAAAAAAAAAAAAAAAAAAAAACACTCTCAGAGCTAAATCAAAACATTTTAATTAGAAAGTTGAAAAACGGCAGTAGGTACATAGGACCTCTATTTTTGCTAGGGAACAAACGGCAATAGAGATGATGAAACACAAGATATGAACGTAACCTGCTAAGCGAGGAGACTGCAGTTTTCACAGGAAGATTACCAAAAAAAAAAAAAAAGATGACTGCAAATGATGAACATTTAAAATAAATAAATAGAAATACATATTCACTGAATAGTGTAGCCATTTCTCTTATCTATGTTATTATTGCTGGTATATATTACCTTTAAATGTATTATGATTTTGAAACAAACATACTCTGAAAACCTTCCTTGGCCGCAAAACAATATCAACATGATCAATAAAGTCGTTTATACATTTAAAATCGTGACGCATGAGTTTAGCAATTAAGAGTCACAGACATGAACATTCTTTTTTTTTTTTTTTTTTTTTAAAGGCGCTCCATGTTTTTTTTTTAATGTTTTTTTTTAATACATTATGTGGTGAAAGGATGTCGCATAGGATGGATATATTGATGCAGTACTGTACGCCATCTGTTGAACCGCTCGCCGGTTTCTGTGACGTACACGATGAAGATCCGTCAATGAGGATGAAAGAAACCAAAGAGAGAGAGAGAAAGAGAGAGAGGTCGCCGAACGACTACCGGGAGTGACAACTTTTTGTGCTGCTCATTAAGCTTGGCCATGCGTTTTGTTGTCCTGTACACATGAATTAAAGTAGAAGGATCCACAGTCAAGTCTGATCGTGAAAAAGTGAACAACCTACACGATTTGGGTGGCTTTTGGCTTCATGTTTATTGGAAATCCTGAGGAGATCAATCCATCTTTCCAGTTACAACAGCTGATGAGAAGTCACCAGTTTATTCTTCGCGGATGTCGACAGGGCGCAGTTTTTTTTTCCTCAGCGGAATCTCAGCGCAGCCGGTGACCAGGAGACATGGCCTCCCTGTCCCGGGCTGTTTCATCCTTGGCTGCCGCAGGATGACAGACTGTCGTACAGAGAGTCGCTCAGAGACTCGGGAGTCTCCAGGACCTGAGGGCGGCTCGGGGACAGGGCTTCCTCCCGCCGCTCCCTGAGCAGCTCCAGCCCGGCCTCCCGGCTCATCTCGGGGACGCTGGGTGTGCGCGTCTTTCCCCTGCGGCTCATGCCCGACTGGGCGGGGACGGGCAGGCTGCCTGGATCAACCACCTGGCTGGAGGAGGGGCCGCTGGCCTTCATGCTCTGAAAGGAAGCAGAAGGGTGGGAAACAGTGTTATCATCTTATGTAACGCCTTCAGGTGCCACCAAGAAAGTGGGTTACAGGATTCATCCAACTGTAAATTTTTAATATTCAGCTCATGAATAATTTGTAAAGGGAGAATGTGGCTGTGTGGTTTTTTTTTTTAACATTATGTAAGATGTGAGTGCAGATTTAAAAATGCACCCCTTCTTTACTGCCTGCAAGTGACCCAGATGAATCTTTTTCTCATGCTTTTGCGGAGCACTTTTCATTAACTACAGAATAATATTCTCATTAAAGACCCATTACCATAAGATAATAACCTTCAAAGCCGTCTCTGGTTGTTCTTCCTAAGGACTCTTTTAGTCTCTGCCTTCTTTTTGAGTTTCTGTGAATAGTCACACGAGTAAACAATCCAGCGGCAGAATAGGTATGATTGGAGAGTCACTGTTTCAGCAGCCACAGCAGATCTACAACCGCTAACCGCATTCAGTTTCCCACCAAAAAACCCCACTGAGTCAGCCGTACAGGTGCAGTTAAGCTGTCACTTTGCTGAGTGAAGCTGTGGAGACTGTTGAGGAGTTCATTCTTAATTAAATTAACATTTTGTTGTCTTCTCTTGAGACTGTGCCCTGCACCTTGACTCACAGGTGCTTCTTTCAGGTTTGTGGATCGTCTGAGCCGCTGCAGTTTTGTGCAAAAAATTAAGGACTGTATAGAGCATTGGACATTTGTTCATACTAGCTTCACCAATTCTTTATTTACTATTTGCCTTAAGCCACAGGCATGCCGGCCTAGAGTGAGGTCACTATGGAAAACTGTGCATCCCCAACTGGTGTGTGAGTGGTTGTGGGACTATACAATTATGATAACTGAATAAATTGATAATATCAATAATAACACTGAATAATATTGTGATATTGATAGGAAATAAAAAAAAATCAAAAATGCTATCAGACATCATCCTAAACTTTATCTTATTTTTGTAACTTTATTAGATCTTCATTGTCCCTGATATGACCCCAGTCACACAGGCTTAAAGACCAGTCTGTGACTCCTAAGGAACCTCCGGTCACAAGGGAAAAACGTGTATTCCCAACTGTTTGGCAAATAGTTGCTGAAGGTCGCTGGCTGTCATGTGTTGCACCAAAAACCTCCTTGTGACTGATTTGTCATTAGCAGATCGCCGCGGTCACTCAGTTTGCATGAAAGATGGCGACTTGTGTCCAAACTCACTAAGTGGTTATGAAACCGTCAAGACTGCGACCAAAACCTTAACGGAGGCTGCCCGACCTTTTGAAACGTGTTGATTTAATCGGTCAGGCAGAACTTTTAATTCGAAGGCGAACATTCTCCATCACTCGTTTGCGTCGGACTTTTTCGAGTGCAACATTATTAATATTATGATTTTTTTTAGCTACCATAAATTATGTAGTGAAAATCTGAGATAGTGACACTTTTCTTTCGTGTAGATGCCCAGAGGTGCAGAGCTCAACGCCATTTGTTAGCGATCGGGCAAGTCAATCAGTTTTATGGTTATCATTGCTCGTTTCCAACAACAGCAGAATAAACAGAGTTTATTATGACATTAAAATGTTGCTTCTAACCAGAGACGAGAGATTAATCCAACCCTGAAGAGACACTTCAAGAACTGGGACTGACAAGACTGGGGAAACTGGGAGAGGAGTGAAACCTCTGTACTGCAGTAAAAAAAAAAAAACTCCTTCCACGAGGCACTGCAGGTAGAAGCGGGAGCAAGGTGGTGACACCAAGGTGCAGCTTCTTCTCCGATTAGTTTGCCAGCAGGAGGGACTTCCAGCCGAACAGCAGAGGCGCCGTGCCTAACCTTTCCCGTAAAGCGAACTGTCGTCGTGTTTTCTCCTTTGCCGTCTTTGCCCCTCAGGGCCGCTGTAGTTCTGTAACCTAGCAACAACAAGTGCTCTGAAAATGAGGTCATGTATGCTTCCACTGCAAAAAAAAAAAAAGAAAAAAAAAAGGATGCTGTCACTGTGGACTCTGAGCCCAACTCTCCTGCAGATGTGAGCACTTAAATAGAAAAATTAGCACATCAGTCAGAGGTTTTCCTGGCTCACGAATGTGCTTTTGGTGGGTTCCTGTGCGCGGCGTTAAGCAAACAGTAAAGGCAGCGATCGCCTTTTACCTTAGTTTGCAGAAATCTTTGCATTCTCCGGTTATTTCTCACCGCTACATAATGAAAAATGCCTGTTACGCCTGAATAAATCAAACTCCAGTTAACAGAAGTTTTCTAAGAGCTCTTTCTGTGCCACAAAAAAAATCCTCAGTGAAAGAAAGAAAAAAAACAAACCTGTTAAAAATGCCTCCATTTGGAGATAAGATAAAAGTTGCATCTGAATAACAGTCAAACCACAGTCTGCCTACCCCTCTGAATGGTGATCCAAAGGATACCGCCTCCTCCTCTTCCTCCTCAACTGCCAGGTACACCTCCGCGGGTCCTGCCGGAGTCTTCAGGTTGGGGAAAGTCCAAGTCTTGGAGCGAGGAGAAAACATGTTCGCTCCGTGTGCTTCTTTGTCTGCAGATGGAACAATTGAAGACAAGTTTTTTTTTAATTTTTTGTGCCGGGGATTTTCTCCCGTGGGTTCTCACCGAAGTGAACTTAAGAGCACAAGCACTCGTCGAACTTCCCGACACGAGGAACGTTAAAAGTGTTTGAGTGTTGGTCTGGATGCAAAAGGGAATAAATGTGTTTTGTAACCATGCTACTGGAGCTACATGGCTTTACGGGGGGGGGGAAAAAGGTTTGACCCAAAATGAACCTGCTTAACAGTCAGTACAGATATTCATGATTTCCAGAGGATAAAATATTATCCTCTATTCTTTGAGCCCTGTTTCTTTTATAATCCTACATTTCTTTATGCTTTTATTTACTGTCATACCATTCCAAAACACACAAATATAGATTTGGGAATGGGCATAACAGGTCCCACTAAAGTAACACTGTCCAACAACCTGACCTCTTCCATCTGCTATTGTTATGTCTAAGTGAGGCGGACTGTTGACACCTTCGCGGATGACGCCGGCTGGGCCTCTTCCCTCCAACGCGGAGCCATACTGAATGGTGGGAATCAGCTGTTTGTGTGGCGTGTAGCATTCCTCCTGCGATGTCAGCTCTCTGTCCAGGGTGCGGGCCCGCCGTCCGGCTCTCCCCGGGGAGCCGCCGCCGGAGTGGTGCTCGGCCCCGGTCTTAGTCTTAGACAGGCCCCGTGCGGCTGCACCGCTGCTGCAGTCAGGCAGGGGGAACGTACCGATGCCGCTGTCCAAGGTGTACGTGGAAGCACCGGAGCCTGCGGAGCAAAAAGAGGGGAGGGAGATTCACAGGACCCGAATTAATGAACTGCTCGAATAATTTACGAATCTGGAAGAAACAGATAATGTGTAAATTGTATGTGTAAAGTCCCTACTATTTATTTGATCTTTTACTGCAGCCTGCAGAATGAGATCCCCCCCCTCGGGGGTGTGCCCTGTTTGTTTACCTTTGATATGCTAATAAAGGTGTGAGCCAGTTTATTTCCCCTCAGTGTTTCAGTCTAACCCTCATGGAGTGTCACTGATTCGCGGCGCCTGAAGCAGTGTGAAGAAATACCACAAAACTACACGACTGCAAGTCCTTAAGGAAAAGTGTGTAATTATTATCTACAAGAAAATACATAAATTATCAAGAATGAAAGTACTGAGTCAAAAATGAAGGCGTTAAATTATTGCGGATTAATAAATGAGTGGATTAGAGGGTTTGCAATAGGGATATTTGTACTGCAGGGGTGTTTTGGTTGATCTGAAAAATATGAGTCATTCACAATTCCTAACAAGATTTGTTCAGTAAAAAATTAAGTTCACTAAACTATATTTTTATTTTAAATACTCTCGTTTTCAATGCAACCATCAGCGGTCCTAACCTGCCAAATGTTGAAAAACCCCACAGGAGGAGAAAGCAACAAGCACGGTTCATTGCTTAAAGTTGCCATTTGTAAGTCTTTTAATTTGAAAGTCTCGGGACGTGCAGGTGACCACTGTGACAGTCATGTCCTGGTCTCAGATGGACTCCAGCTCCACGGTCTCCATGATGGTACGCCTTGATGTGCTCTCAGAGAGAACCATTTGGCTGCAAAGCGACTATGTCTGGTAAATAAAAAGTGCAATATTTTCCCTCCAAAATGTAGCAGGGTAGAAATATGTAATATTAAGTAGCAGAAATACTAAAAGTTTCAATTTAAACATAGTAAACTGTATGTGCATTCTGTTCTTTTTTGCATTTAATTTACCTTCCTCCCTTCCCATCTGTCTTTATATTTCCATTTACCTTACTTCCTTGTGACTTCCACACGAGTCTATTTTGATCCTCCACAAAAGCTCATAAACCTCTTCAAACTCCCGGCAGACTCGTCTTACCTGCAAAGTGCTGAGAGTGAACCGAATCGGCGAGGTTTTCATCTGACGTGATCTTGCCGATTCTTTCTGATCCCTGCATGAAAGAACAACAAAGACGCAGAAGGAGCGGTGACTGCGCTGAAATCTTCAGATCTCGGAGCAGGAGACGAGTCTAACAAGTCAGACGCCGGGTTTAGGCTTGAAAGCCGTTTCCATGTAAACAGATTCGATTTGATGAAAGCGAATTCTGTTCCTCGTGTCCTCCCTCAGGTTTCTTTTAAACCGTGTCGGTCTCTGAACTGCGGATAAATAAGTGAAGAAGTACCTTTTCCATGTCGTCGTGACTGGTGGTGTGACTGATGACGTCGCTCTGCTGGGTGAACACCGGCTTCGAGGTCTTGCAGTCGAATGAGAGCCGGCGCTGGGGCACGCTGATCATCTCCTTTCCGTCCACTCTAAATTTAAAAATCAGAATTGGCTTTATTGGCCAAGGATGTGTTTGCACACAAGGAACTGGGCTCCATTTTTTTTTTCCTTTGCTCTCAACGTACTCAACGGAATAGACAAACAATACAGACAATAACAGCAAATCTAGAATATGTTCACATTTATATGTGCACTGGTGAAGTGGCAGAGAGTCCAAAGATGCTGGAATAATTATGGAACGAATATGGGTGGATACGCTACCTACCACGGCATCTTAAAATAGGTTACACGGTTTGAATCACAAGGCTTTGTCCTTTAAAATCATGAGTCTTTTCCACTGTTTTCCAGCAGTGACCGCGCTTCCTCTCCTACACCAGCTGCCAAATGTCACACGCATGCTGCTTTTTTATGTAAAATTTCTTTAATGTCTAAATAAAGGAGTCAGGAGCATGTGTGGCATGTGTCTTATTTTTGCAGCCTTTTTTTTGAAGGGATGTTAACAGTGATCTTAATCCCTGGGAGAGCTGCTCCGGGCTTGTGCTTATGCAAAGTATCCAAATGCTGCTCGGCTTCGACATAAAATTAATTCCCGAGGTGAGACCAACATCTATAATTAATGTTGCGTTTACTAAAAGTGGTGCATGCCTGAAGGTGGCTTAAATTTCTGCAAAACAGTAATGAGAGGTGTACTTCTCAGAATGTTACAGCTGTAACTTGCTTTGAAACGCCCTTCCTGGAGTACTCACCTGTTTAGCAGCTGTTGCATGAAGTTGTCAGAGCGCGCTCCCCTGTACATGACCGCCAGCTGCCCCTGAGCTTGATCCATCACCACCTCGCAGGAGTGACCTCTGCCTGATCTCTCCACATAGGCTCGCTCTTCCTCCAGGGCTCTCCTCAGCCCCTCGGCCTTCTCCATCAGAGTCGAGATGTTCAGACCTTCCACACCTTCTTTACACCTGGAGGCCATTTTCACAGAGTCCCTGCCCACCGAGGGGATGTTTATCTTCCACTCCTTCTTCTCCTCCTTTGCTTTAGGGCCGTCGGTCTTGCGGCTCAGCGCGGGCAGCTTACTTTTCTTCAGGCCGAACCAGCTCGCGATGCCATTGGAGGCCTTCTGCTTGACCTCTCCGCCCTGCCCTCCTCTGTCCTGCTCCTGAAGCTTCAGCACGTTCTCCTCGATGCCCTTCATCACCTTCTGCTCGATGGCGGATTGCGGGGTGGGGACCGGCAACGAAGGCTTCTCCCCCTCAGACGCTGGAGGTCTCGGAGGAGGAGGTGGGAGGCTGTCTCCGTACATCGGATTCTTTTTCCCTTTACCGCTGATCTTGGTCCTCTCTTCTGATTTGGACGAGTAACGCGGGGCCTCTGAGGACTTCCCCCCTCTGTGAACGGACGGACCTTGGCAAGGTTTGGACGGTGACTTTGGGGGGATTTTGTTGGGGCTGTTGCTACTGTGAGGACCAACACTGGCTTTAACATTATAGGCCAGATTCAGGGAGCCAGGACACTTGATGTTGTTGCGTAGTACCTGCGGAGCGTCTGTGTTGGGTGATGGCAGACCCATTTTGCTCTTAGGTCCCTCAGGTTTGGGCACACAGAGTTCTTGTTTAACCACAGTGGGACCAGCAGATTTTACTGGCTGCTCATACAGCTGAGATGACCCCGGATACTTCAAACCACCACTGCTAGCTTTAGGTTTACCATCCGAAGAGTCTGTGAACTTTGAATGTCTCTGTTCCTCTTTGTGGATCTCTGCTGTCTTGCCCCTTTCTTCTCCATAGGTGCCTTCATTCACTGCATCAGTGGGCCTGAGGCCGCTTTGCAAATCCTCCAAGCTCCTTAGCTTGCCGAGCGCAGCCAGCCTGTCCTTGAAAGCGTGGTGACTGGAGTCGGCCTGGGCTCTTGCTGCCCCGGCCGTAGGCCTCTTTGGGATGGACGAGGAGTCGCTCCTCCTGGTTGGAGGTGGAGGTGGACCCTGAGTGACCTCAGAGCTCACCATGTTTACCTCCCTTGGGTGCCCATCTTGTTTTTCTCTCGTTAGCGAGTAGTTAGTTTTGCTCTGAGCTTTGCTGAGGGCTGAGGAGTTGGGTAGGCTGTGATGATTGACCCACACGGGGCTGTCTGAATCCTCTTCATCATCTGATGTAGACTCTGATGTCGATGAGGACGACTGCTTCCGTTGAGGAGACGGATTCAGGACGCATTCTGGTAGCGATTTAACAAGCTTCCTCTCACCACCATTTGCCTTTGTTTGAGATGGAAGAGTGGTTCTTTTCTCCTGACCTTGGGTTGGTTCCTCCTCTTTAGAGCTGATGGTCATATCACAGACATTTTCATAATGAGGGACCCTCTGAGGAACTTTGGGTGAGGAGGTGGGAGCGCCAACCTTCGAGCCAGCGCTGGGTTTAGGTGCGGAGAGGCTGCTATAGCTTATTTCTTTAGCGGGTGGGGAGCAGGTGTCTTCGGGCTGTGGAGGGGAGGTTGGTGCTGAGTGTGTGGCGGGATACGACTCAGACCGGGCAGGTGGAGGAGGGGGCTGCCTGCACCTCTCAGTGGTGGTGGCTCTGCGCGTGGGAACAGGTGAGTGGTACACCTCGTAGTTGTTGGTGCGACAGGGGATCCTGGAGCTGCGAGTGAGCTGGGGGCTCAGACGGACAGAAGAAGCGGGAGCCTGCGACTTCTCCCCAATCGAGGGAATCTTCAGGAACTTGAGCAGTTTGGATGGGGAGTTGATGGCGGCGGCTTTGACGTCGCTGAGGCAGGAGGGACTGGGGCTGACGGATGCACTGGCTCTTACACAGGAAACCTCCGGATCTGTGCCGTCTTTCTCAGGGACAGCTGAGGGTTCGTCACCAAACGAGAGCGCCAAACCATTGGGAACGTCATCGCTTGTATCCAAGTCACAGTGGGCCTCCTGTACAGAACGAGGCAGGTGGGAGGTGGCACAGAAACCACTGAGCTCTTCAGAGGCATTAGCGTTTGGCTCCGAGTTATCCTGCTCCCCTTCCAGACTCTTACTGGCTGCTTCTGTGACGGATGAGTGGGCGGCGGCGCCCGCTGGTTGCTGGTTGGCTTCATTCTTGGTGCTTTGTTTAGATTCTCCAGTTCTGGTCTTACTGTGACATTCGCTCATAGCAGCTGCAGGAACTATATGGCTCTGGGTGGCTTTTGAAGGACTACAGACATGGTTGCATGGCTTTGGAGGACTGTCCGGGCTCCTCTTGCAGTGTAAACAGCAGGTGTTCCCTCCCTCACACTTCACTGCTCCGTCACCATTCACATGCTGGTGTGTGTCTGTTTCCGAGCACGAGCAGTGGCAGTGTGAGTGGTGGGATTTGCACTGCAGCGGGAGGGGGTCCGCAGAAGCCAAAACAGCCTCTGTGGACATGAGCACCTGGCTGTAGTCGCAGAAAGACAAGCTCGTAGTGGATGGGTGAAACTTGAGGGGGTCCGTCTCCTCCATCTTGCGCAGGACCTCCAGGATGTGTGCTTTCTTCTTGAAGAAGGGAGACAGGGCCTCCATGGTGGCGGCGGGGCCACGAGGGCCCGGGGAGGCATGTTGTGTGCGGTAGCCATTTCCCTTTGGACAGACAGAGATTAGCATCAGTATACTATTCACTGAGAGAGCCAAACAATTTAATTCATCAGGACCTTTGAGTGCATGCGTACAGGAAAGAGTGTGAGGGAGATTAGAAATGGAGTCTTTTTTTAAAAGCACAATAGTTGAAAGCAGGGCAAATGTCAGAGCCGTTCAAACATCACACACAGATGGGGATTTCTGTCTGATTCAGAGGCTCTTATGGTCTGCAACAGTCACCTTGGCTTGTGCTTCAGTCTGTGCAGGCTCCACCTGTTTGGCCGAGTCATTGTGCAGCTGTGCATTGTAGTCTGGGAGCGGTCCCGCCTGAACCTGTAAAAGGAGATTCATGAGGCAATTATGATGAGACTGTATACGCTACAGGCTATTATATACACACACACACACACACACACAGACGACTGAGACCTACATTGTCCCGGCATCTGCAGGAACTATTTTGAGCGCAGGTGAAAAGGCTGAGAAACCACACACTCAAAAATATACCATGAAAGCTGTAATTATTGGTTATCTTGCATTAAAAAAAATAAAACATAATAAAATATAATGATGAATTATCCAGCAGTTAAAAATAGTTTGAATGAGCTTCACCGTGACCAGCTGCAGCATGTGTGCACCACATAATGCACAGAAGGAGCCAGACGAACTGCAAACTGACTGAGGAGCCTTCAGGCCTGCCGTTTACGGCTGGCAGAGACAAAGAACAGAAACCACAGAAATTAAAGGAAAAAATATCATTTAAGAACCACGTGGAAGCAAGAAGAAGTGCACGATGTGGTGGAATGAGGAGTGAAAAATTCTAACTTTACTTATTATGGATTAGCACCATCTGAGGAGACCGCAAGTGCAATGTAAAGATGTCTTCTCTTGACTCTAATGGAGCTAAAAGGCAGCCGCCTTGTTGTGCCCAAAGCACCAAAAATATGCTCAGCAGCAAAGTTTCTTTCCAGAAATCATGACCCAGTTTATAAAAAAACAAAAGAAAACACAAACCACACTGCAAGCAGTGTTATGTCTATTTTCCTTCTACCAAAATACATCTTCCAACTGTATCACTGTGCTGAAGGAGGCGTATATCTGCCCATCTACTAGCAACATTGCAACAGGACGTAGATATTGCGTTTCCTTCAGCTGAGGTGTAATATTAGCTTGATGCATTGGCGAATTGCGATAGAAGGAAGAAAACAGATCCTAAACGAAAATGGTTACAACAAAGTTTCTGGATTTTTTTAATTAACCAGATAAAAATTTCAAGGAAAAAAAACAACCAGCTGAATTTTTTTATATGCACAGGCACAACAAGCCCCGCCCCCGTCAGACGTTCGAGCCGATTTGAACGCTCTCCGCCTCACAAACGTGTGAGTCACCGCAGTAACGCATAGGTCCTGTTGTCCAAGCCCATGATTTTCCATTTGACCTTTACCTTGAGGTCAAGGTCGCCGAGGTTCAAACTCCTCCAGGACTTTTAGTAGATGCATCGATTGTGTGAATCTGAACCATTCTTGAGTTACCGCGTTCACGATTTTCAGAAAAACTTGACCTCTGACCTTGACCCAATTATTTGGTATGAGTCGGTCCGGTAGTTCTGCTGTAATATTAACAAAAACAAACATGCCAAAAACAATAACCCCTCCCCCCTTAAGGGGGCAGGGTAAATAAAGTATATTGGATAAAGAGCACTAAGGACCAGAGGAAAAATACGCACATTTAATTTTAGGCTGAACTGTCCCTGCAAGTCTATTTTTTTTATTATTTACTGAAAAGGGTACTCCCCTGATTTAGCACTGCAGTCCTCTTAACTCTGCTGAACAGACAGCAGAACAAGATACATGTTACTATTTCTTCTCTCTCTTTTCTTTCCTCGTAAAATCCTCACAAGTACACTACCCACAATGCAACTGATAGTGTGGGTCTGGAGTCAGGTGTGTTGTGCTTTTAAAGGCCCAAACTGTGATTATACCTGACACATTGTTTATTGCGAATGCAAACAATGACATGAACACATAACCTTTTCTACGGTTACTCGAGAGGCATTTGATTTGCTGCGGGCTTCTCTTAAGGTGGACCTTTAATGTTTTCCACGTCCGTTTTATCATTCTTGAACTCTTAGTGTTCATACTGGGCTTTGGTGCAGCTGCTTAATTTATCCGCTGTCTGAAACCATTTCATCTCCTCTCCCTTTAAGCCGACTTTCCTCTTACTGGCTGACCCTCGCACACAGGTTTGAACAGCAGGTGGGTGTTTAGCCAGAGCTGTGTGCCCGAGATGACCATATTAGGGACGGTGTTTCTCGCTGACATCACGTAGCCAAGAGGAGAAAAAAAAAACTGTCTGAAACACAACATTTCCAGCAGCTCCAAACGTAGCAGGTTGTGGGTTCCTTTTAAATAACGGGAAGTGCTGAATTCAGTTTTCTGCAAGTTCTGTGCTGCCTGGAATCTGACGCTTTCATACTGATGGACTGTGGAGGTGACTCTGCGCCCAGGCTCATGCCTCTAGCTCATTTAGTTTGCAACATGCACACCAGCAGAAACAGTTCCATCAGTGCACTTACAGCCTGCCGACTAAGCTCGATGCAGCCTGCAGCAGAAACACGGTGTATCCTCAGAGAGCTCATAAACTCAGTTATTTCTAATTCCGTATTCAGTTTTTTTCCCAAATAGAGAAGAAAATGTGTTAGTTACCTGGTAGTGAGCAGTGGGGTGATTGGGCAGTTTCTGCTGAAAAAGCTCACACAGCGCTCGGTTCTGTCTCTCCAGGTCGAACACCAACATCTTCAGCTTGATGCACTCCTCCCTCAGATCCTGTTCAGGGACACAGAGCAGTGAGGCGTGATAGATGGAGCTGAGTCTAAAATGTAAGATAAATCGATCTCGACGCAGGTATTTAGCATTAAGTTACCTTTTGATTCAGCAGGGCTTGGACTACGTGGTTGGCCACCTGATAACATTAGAGAACATTTACATGAGTTTACGTTACAAGAGCGAATTTGCAGATTTTATAACTTTCATTATGGACTCACCTCATCCAAGCACCTCTCGTAAGCTTCTCTCTGACTCTCATTGGCCAACATGAGAGCTGAATTCT
The DNA here is from genome assembly GCA_034780415.1 of Cichlasoma orientale. Lineage (NCBI taxonomy): Eukaryota > Metazoa > Chordata > Actinopteri > Cichliformes > Cichlidae > Cichlasoma > Cichlasoma orientale. The sequence goes on from JAVDPK010000656.1 coordinate 991,689, forward strand.
CTGCCTGTGAAGAAAATAATAAATTAAACACACAAACATGAAAAATGCATTCAAAACGTCACATATTTTTGTTGTACACATACAAATGCCCAGCAGACACCAAAACTACCAGTGCAGTGCAGTCCAGGGACTTCCTGCATATAACATTACAATGCAAAAAAATAAAAAAAACAACCCAAAAAGTTGCCATAACATCAAACACAATTTAGATGTTTTCATTATCATCCAACCAGAAAAACCTGTTAGAAACAAAGCCTTTAGGAAGTGTTTGACATTTGGTGTAATGAGCTTATTACCACGACTGCAGCAGAGGAGGCCCGAGGAAGTTACTGATTCCAGTCAAGAAATGCTATGCAACATTAGGCACAGCAAAATGTCAATTTGTTGTTTTCACACTGTTTTTCTGTGGCTCAAAGTCCCAATGAAATGCAAATATACATCTTTCCAAGGTCTAATTTTGTGCCTCTGTGTCCATTCTGCTATTAAGTCCCCAGAAACTGAGCTGGGGGTTATTAACGAATCACATTAAGCAACCGAACCTGAAAAAAATGGATCCCAAAACCCATAAATGATTCATTTTGGGGGCAGCAGGGTGGCGTAGAAGTTCTGGGTTCGACTCCACCTTGGCACCGGGCCCTTCTGTGTGGAGTCTGCACGTTCTCCCCGTGTCTGCGTGGGTTTCCCCCCACAGTCCAAAGACATGCAGCTAATGGGGTTAGGTTAACTGGTGATTCTAAATTGCCCATAGGTGTGAGTGTGCATGGTTGTCTGTCTCTCTGTGTTAACTCTGAGACAGAGACAAACAAACCTGATTACACTAACACAGGTGCTTTAGTCAGCACAGGTGAGTGAGTCACATCTTGCCTTCCCACCGAGCCAATTACATCTAAAGGATTTGATTTTAAATCCACCCACATATTCCAGTTCTACTCGTATATACGTCGCATCAATACACATAAGGAGGCTGAAGCAGCATGCTAATCCCTCAGCTCACATTTACAGAAGACAACAGGAAGATTTTGTTAGCTTTAAGGAGAGCTAGGTGAGCAGTTTCCCCGATTACAGTCAAAGCTAACCGGCTGCCACCTGCAGTGGTATACTCGACTTATCGGCAAGAAAGTGAATAATTGTAACTCCCCCAATAACAAAGTTATTCTTTAAATTGTTAACAAAGCAGCATTAACTTTATGACTTATGATCAGCAAATCATTTCAGTGTATATGAGCAGTTTCCTTCTTTTTATATGACTACCTTTAGATCTATGTTTGCACTTCAAATTAAAATTTGAAGCCTTTAAATTCAGGCTGGGCCACAGCACAGCCACACCGGTCTTATGGGATCCACAGACTGTGAAAGTCATTTCAAATGCCAATTTGGCAGATAACAAGTGCCAAAATCATTGTTTTGTATTTTAAATTTTGTACCAGGAAATGCAGGAAATCTGCACAAAACTGGTGGGAAACGACAAACATCTGTCTCGGCCACTGGTGAACGTGGTCTGATTTGCCAGTGATCCAGCGGCGGTAAATAAAGCAACGGCAGGTCTGACTGAAAGAAGATGACGAGCTCAGCGGCCTTTTAATTCCCTCACCTCCAGCTCCCTCAGCCGGTCCATGAGCTCGCCGCTGTTGTCCTCCAGGTAAGACTCCACGTCTCCCTCCTCGCCCTCCTCGTCTGAACCGAAATCCTCGTCGCACATTCTCTGTTCTGTCTCGTCAGACATTGTTCTCATCTGCAACAACACGAGGTGACACCGTTACCACGACATCTGCACCGATTATTCTGAAAACACGAGACCAAAAAACATCAGCTGCTCCGTGGGGTGCCTGTGCACAATTCATCTTATTTGCAGGAGACAAATCACACAGTGTAGACCAAAATAGGTTATAATGAGACAGCAGCTGAGATTTATAACATCCTTCTGTGGTTTCAGAAATGGAATCATGAAAGCTGGCGGCTCTGACTTGTCAAAAAAAATGAATAAATACATAAAACAAACAGACAATGCGGATGTTGACTGGCAACAAGTGGTGTTCAACTTACAAGCAACAAAATGCTTTTTTTTTTCTTTTTTTTTTTAAAAAGTAAAGTGTAACACATACCGAAGCACTTCTTTCGACTAACACAAACACAGATCACCTCAACATTTTATGCCCAGCAACAAATACTGAGAAGAACATTTATCTGCCGATTTCAGAATCAGAAATACTTTATTGAACTTTGTTGTATGGTTTTCCCACGATGGTGAATTTTTAAAAAAAAGCATCAGACTCTCACATCTGACACAGCGCTATTAATGAGTCGTTTAGTGTTGTCCCAGTTCCTGCTGACTGCATCTTGTTTGTGCCGTTGCCGTAAACGCCACCCGTCTGGCTCTCCAAGCAAACCAAAACAAACACCGGGGATACGAGTAAACTGAACCGAGGTCTGTTTCGCATCAGACCCCGTTTTCATCTCCAGGAGTGACGTTAACGTTATTACCACCATTAAACTCTGTGCTCTGACAGCGGCGACGTCTCGTTTCAACATCACTTCAGAGCGAAGTGCTCTACACCGCACGAGGAGCCCGTCACTGCCTCCACATCACAGTACCTACTATATATCGAGGATTGCTGCACAAACGCATGAATCCGTGGATCCTGCATTGTTTCAGACGCTCAGGCTGAGGATAGAGATAAGCCTTTGTGTCCATATTGCTCTGCTTCAGTAAATCCACAGATCGACGTGCAGCTCCATGCTGAGCGCACCGGCTGCCCGAGTCTGCGAGCATGGCACACTGCGGGGCATATGGCTGAGCACCGGTCTATCAGGCACAGCTCCAGGTGTGTCTCAGTCACACAGAGACAGAGAGACAGAGAGAGAGAGAGAGCGAGGGAGGAAGTAGGTGTGACAAAGTGGACCCAGATCCAAAAGTCGCATCTTAAGGAGTCATTAGAGCGGATGAAACGAGGCCGATTCTATTGGCTGGAGGCCAATCAGGAACTGGCACAATTTCCAGTCCTCCTGACATGGACAGGTGACACACAAACAAACCACCGTGTGCACTTAACGCGTGCAGAGACACCAACATTCAGGGCAGGGCGTCCAACCTCGGTTCGGTTTGCTGAAGCATATTTTGAGCCCGAAAGCCTGAAGCTGGCATCAAATGTTTGGTCTTATTATTTTAATTCTTTCTTCATTATTTAAACAGTTCAGTTCATAATCAGTATTCTTACTCAGCAGCTATCGAGTGTTGTCATTCTGCGCCACAGAGTTTCATCATCCAAACGCTATTAAAACCACATCAGTCTCACTGTTACACAGGGTTCCGCCTTTGTTCTTTAACATAAGCCCCGTATACACCCTCCTGCTGCCACAAATACCCACTAAAGAAACAAATCTGGATTACTCCAACGCTCAGAATAGTCCCTAAGAGAAACACTGTTTACTCCCAGTGATTAAGGTTTGTTAAAAACTACAAGCTCCAGACAGACTTTTATGGTCATCACACCTACAGAATGTCCCATGATGAAAGTATTGCAACATCAACTTTTCTTGGAATGTTGATGGCGATATTCCACGGGAAGCCATCATTATGCAAACTGAACATTTCCCCCCCTACTGAGCTGATGCTCGTTATAAAGTAGCCACAGGAAACGCAGGGTGTTCCTCAGCGAGCTTGCAGCCATCAGCGGATCAGTTTGAGATGTTGCAGCAGTAACAGTCAGAGAAGGAGCCGCAGCGAGCTGTTGGATGAGGAGCTGCAGGCGACAGTTGGAGGCGTGCAGCAGTCGTTCCCCTTCACTGTGCCCTCCTGTTGGCAGGCTCGTGACACGTTTTGCCAGAAAGTGATGGAAAGAGGAAAATGTTTTATAAAAAAGGTGCATTTGTCCCTACAAGATTAACAAAAGAGGAACGGGGCGGTTTTATTTTGAAAGAAAACACCACAATGCTCCGGCTGAATATATATGGTTGAGGCATCAGTCCAATCCTGGCTTAAAAAGCTAGATCGGTTATCAGTGACAACAGGCTGATTGGCTCAACTCAGTTGTCAGCTGCAGTACGGCGGCTGGTAGCGGAGGAGCTCGCATAACATGAAGAAAGCTGACAGCATTTGGAGGTATTTTATTCTTAACCACAAACTCGAGTGAGTTGAAATAAACGACTGATGGCTCCTCTCTCGTTCTTTCATTGGATTTTGTTTAACGGTTGCTGGGAAGCTTTTACTGCATTTACACTAGCATATTGTTATGTTGTCAACTCAGCTGCACTTCACTCATCTCATCAGCTTCACTTCACACTCTCACACACACACACACACACACACACACACACACACACACACGTGTGTGAGGAGCAGAAAAAGGAAGTGCACGCTGGTAAAGGAGAAACTACCCGACTCTAAATGATAGCAACATGCAGTAATGACTCACACTGAGCTTAAATGAGACTAGTGCGCACAATTCAGGTGAGTTTTTATTTATTTTATTTTATTTATCCTGGGCCGGCTGCCTTTTATTATTTTACTCCTAAATGCCAATTCATCCATTTGTCTGCCACTTATCCGGCGCCGGGTCACGGGGGCAGCAGCCTAAACAGAGAAGCCCAGACCTCCCTCTCCCCAGCCAGCTCCTGCAGCTCATCCGGGAGAACACCGAGGCGTTCCCAGGCCAGCCGAGAGATAGAATATCTCTAGCGTGTCCTGGGTCTGCCCTGGCAAGACATGCCAAGAACACCTCACCCAAGAGGCGCCCAGGAGGCATCCTAATCAGACGCCCGAACCACCTCAACTGGCTCTTTTCGATGTGGAGGAGTATTGGCTCTACTCTGTGCTCCTCCTGAATGGCTGTATGCTTCACCCTATCTCTAAAGGAGGGGCCAACCGACCTCTGGCGAAAACTCATTTCTGCCACTTGTATCAGTGATCTCATTCTTTTGGTCACTGCCCAGAGCATGTGATGATAGGTGAGGGTAGGGATGCAGCTCAGCCCTTAAATCGACTGGTACAGCATCCGCATGACTGCAGCCGCGGCCCCAATCCATCTGTCAATCTCCCGCTTCTCCCCCCCTCACTCATGAACAGGATCTCCTCCACTTGGGGCAGCAACTCGTCCCTGACCCTGAGTGGGCACTCCACCCTTTTCCAGCTGAGAACCATGGCCTCAGATTTGTAGGTGCTAATGCTCCTTCCCTCTAATTCAGTAAATTTCTATTCTATTCTAGTCTATTATCCATTTATTTGTTTTATTTTAATTTAAAAAGTTATGAACAGTTTCGAGCCTGACTCCCAGTCTCAGAGGTATCAGCAGATACCAGAGGCCAAGGTATCGGACTGAAGTGGGAAAAGGTTGGATCAGTGCATCACAGAATCAAGAACCAGAAATCAATGGGGGGAAAAAAAAAGGAAAAGAAACACACACACACACACACACACACACACACACACACACACACACACTTTTTGAATGTACAAACATCTTTCTTCCTGTTAAAAGGGGAGTTTTTCCTTCCCACTGTTGCCAAGTGCTTGCTCATAGGGGGTCGTCTGATTGTTGGGCTTTTCTCGGTATTATTGTAGAGTCCTTACAATATAAAACACCTTGAGGTGACTGTTGTGATTTGGCTCTATATGAACAAAGTTGTTTGTATACATGAGGATCTGTGAGCCATTTCACAAGCAGGCCATCGTGTTACTGATGGATCACAGTTGTATAAAATACATGAATCAATAAATTGAGTACCAGAGACACTGTAAAGATGTTTGTGGACATTTGCACAAAAAACAAGAATTGAGAAAAAGAAGGATTTTAAAGTTAGTGTCATGTTATCGGCAGCAGTATTGAACTAAAACAAGCTGTAAATATGAACAGAACAAATACACAAAGAATTAAAAGCAATGATTGGAAATGTTCAGCAGCTTCCAATAGTTAAACAAAAACAAACAAACACAAAGAGCAGAGACCCTCCAGGCCTTGTGTAACAGGAGCTGTTTGCAAAGCGTTTACAGGAAGATTATTGAACGTCACTGGGTCGTGAACGCCGACTGGCAAACCTGAGCAGCACCATCCGAATTGTAGGCAGCTTATTGAGCCACAATCGACTCCACACGGCTGAATCTACACGTATAATGGAGGGATGATCAATGAACCCCATCTAAGAACGGAAGCAGATATTAGTATCGCTCCTGCATCCAAGGTCAAACGGATGGCTGAGTGGTTATAAATACCAGGTCTTCTCTTCACTAATGCACATCAAAGCTCCGGGCTGCGGGGTGGAGGAGCGAGCGCACATCTCCCTCTCCCTCTCTGTGTTTGTGAACATTCACATGGAAATTACAGCGTGGACCAAAAGCCAGCAAAACTGATTCTAAATATAACACGAAAATGCGGTTTTGCCTGTGGTTTTTCTTTTGAAGCGCACAGATAATGTCACAAGCTTCGCTGGTAAAATAAACAAACAAGCATTAAAATAAAAAGCTAGCAGCAAAGACGCGTCTGTTAGAACAAGTTGTGTTCCTTTTTCTGCAGAACCCAGCAGCCGTCACGACGACGCATGAGGGGACTCACTGTGAGATGCCCACATTGCTGCGCTGCCTTTCATCTTTAGACTACAGCTGGTTTAT
>JAVDPK010000656.1:1007848-1018261 GCA_034780415.1 Cichlasoma orientale
CACACACACACACACACACACACACACACACACACACACACACACACACACACACACACACACACACACACCGTTTGAAGTGTGGGAGGAAACCTGAGCACCAGCAGGACACAGGGAGCAAATGCACAATATTAAGATTTCCTTATTTGACAGCTTTAAACCACCCTATCATCCTATTTCTAAGTGTAGACACACACACACACACACACACACACACACCATGCTAGCTTGTTTGTTGTTTATCAGCCCCAGAAGTTGCCGCTTGTCACCAAACAGAAGTAGAAATAATGCACTGATACTCGTACAGCTGCAAATAAAATGTAATCTATTGATTTCAGTAGTTGATATTTATCTGTTGTGTCACATCTGTTCTGTGTGGCTCACAATCTGTGGATCCCCAAAAACATGGGCGGAGCCTGCTGGCATTACAGCTCAGCTGATGGGGATGCCGTCAGTATTTACATACTGTCACAATTTATGTTGATGATATTGAAGAGAAGGCAGACATCTCTTCAGATGATCTTTTCAAAACTGGGCAGCTCACACCAAAATAATCAAAGCAGATAAACAGCACAGAACTGTCACTTTAAAAAGGTGCTTTTTGAAATTACATTATAATTAAAACGTTCACCACAAGAGGGCAGCATTTTTCCCCAGTGGGCTTGTTGAAATGTTTTCGGATATCAGCTGCCATTTTTTTACTTCTTGGTATATTTCTTTAACCCTATTAACACTCTTAAGCCTCGATTATACTCTGCTGCAGACTCAGACACGGACAGCTGGAGACCCGATGGCTGGGAAGTCGTTCCTGTTTCTACTTCTTTGAAGTCCACATGAAATCTGCCACCCGGGGCAAATGTGCAGTTGGTGCATTGCGAGTCCACGCGGTCACAAAAAGCAGGCAGGCATGCGGACATCCCTAGCAGACTCGTGGATGTGAAAAGTATAATCTCGGGTTTAATGACGAGCCTGGCCGACTTGCTGTTCCCTCTTGTGATAGAAATTGGTATTACACAAAAGTTTGGCCTGGCCCTAGCTCCAGTTCAGTCACCAGTTACAGTTTCCCGTCTAACCAACGGTATAAAAGCCAAATTAAAAAAAAATACACAAGAAAATTAAACTGCAAAATTTCACAAATGACTCTTTTGTTGAAGGCCCCTGATAATTACCCAATTATAAAAATGGCTGCCAATTTGCTAAATCCAAAATAAGATTGAGTGAGGTTCATATTTAGCCGGAAAAAAAGAAAAAGCACCAAATCTTAATTTCAGAAGTAGGACTGAGAAAATGTTTGAGCATTTTTTGGGGGCTTGAAATAACTGAAACAGTTATTTAGTTCCAGATTAATCGCATCAACCGATTAATGTGTTAACAGTGTGGCTGTTGTGCAGTGATTTTTGTGAATGAACATCACGACAGCGGCGCGTTTCTACAATCTGCATCTTGTCTGAACGGGTCATCAGCGCGGCGGGTTTCACGGCGCGGCGTCTCGGTGTGGTTTCCCTCTCCAGGTTTTCACCCGATGTGACTCAGCTGCTGTCCTTATTAACGAAGCCACATCATCCTCACATACCAGACACAATAAACAAAGTCTGATGACAAAATGACTGGAAGCCACGGCAGCAGGAGGAGGAAGAAAACACGGGTTTCATGAGCAGAATGTGGGAGGATAATATAATAAAGCAATAATGGATAGCAACACATCCCTGCAGCATCCCTGCCTCTGTAAACAACTTTTTAAATCACAGATGTATAGGTTCTGATTTAAAGTTGGATAATATGACCCTAATTAAGCAGACAAAAAGAGGCATGACCTGAATCGACTCTGCCCCACACCAGACATCCTATAGTGGAAATCAAATGCCCCCGGGGCACTCGCATGAACGTCACTTGTTTCACACGACTGCATTCAGATCTCAACAAAACACCCCAGCCTGTTTGGCAAGTATAGAACTGCCCCAGATTCAGTTCCTGTGTCTGAAATGAGACGCTTTGCTTTTCCAAGATTAACGCTGACACTCATGAATCCCACATGGAAAAATCACGGGAACCCCCCAAAACAAAATGCTGCTTTATCAACTCAAATGAGCTGTTTGTCTGCGGAAAAACTGCGCAGGTCATCACTGAGAATCGACCACAACAAAGAGAAGGAAAACACACAACAGACGCCGAGCTTCACATCAAAAATCACCCAGATCAAAAGAGCTTGTGTCCACTGAGGATTTATCCTCTTACTGCTGACACATATGGCGGTCCTGCCCAGTCTGTACTCACAGCCAAGCCTCTAATCTGCGTCCACCTAGTGGCTAAAAACTCAGCTTGATGAAGCAGTTTTAATCGTCAGATGCCCATGTGAACATTTAAGACAGTTTTTGCCAAAATCCCAGGCTTCTTAAAGGGCGATACGCTCATTCAGAATTCATGTTACACTGTGGTACAGACCAAAAGAGCCTTCCCATTCAATTTGAGCTCTTCTGAAGAGACTGAACTGCCCTAACAGTGAAAAATGCAGCCAGGGTCAAGAAACGCCGCCTCACTAATGGTTAAAAAGCTATAAAGCAGCACAAAAATGACAGTCACCGACCAAAAACCGCCACTCTGCACCAATAAAAACTGTTTGATGTGTGTATTCTTCATGTGTGGCCCCTCAATCCAGCACTCAGTCATCAAAAGTTTGAGAACCCGTGCTATTATCATTCCAGAGCTGCAATAAAAACGTGCAATCTGCATTTATTTTAATCAATTCTTAACTTTTCTCTAGTTCGGACTTCTATCAAACAGAATAGCCTTAAATTGTGTGAAGAAAACATGTTTTTGCACCAAAATTTACTAGATTAACCTCAATAAAGATCTAGTAAATAATCAGAAGATTAATGGGTGAAGAAAGTGAGTGGTTTGTAGTGTTGATTTATGATTGCATAATGTGCTTCAAAATGAGGAGATAAAAGACGAAATGCACAGCAACAGACATCCGAGTCGATCTAATCAAGTTGGTTTGTTCCTCTTTGTGTTAAAGGGACAGTTCACCCCCAAAAAAATCTTTTTTTTCCCTTTGCCAAACTAAACCCGCCAATTGCATCACTTTGCAGAAGGAAGTGTTCATCCTGCGAAGAGAGCGCGAGTCACAGCGTGACAGGATGTAAGCTCGCTGCACGCTTCTTTCTGTTGGCGGATGCAGACAGAAGAAAATAGTTCCTATATGAAACTGATCACAAGGCTTGTGGATTTCTTTGAGTGAGTGGATCATAATTTCAACAAAGAGGCATTGCTGCTGTTTAGTGCTATATAGTTGCATTACCTTAAAATCAGGGCAGGCATTTTATAGCTGACTAAAGAAGGGAATTCATATAATATAAGTGAATGAATAAATAAAGCCTGTAAGGGGGGAAAAAATTGAAATTTCTTTTTGGGGTGAACTGCCCCTTTAAAGCCTTTCACTGAAGTTCAGTGAGGAATCTGCTGTTTTTAAAGCTTCCTTTATTTTCAATTTTACATTGGAAGAGCTGAGCGGGAGTGCTCGAGATGGGAAACCGTAAAAATATGGCAAAAGTTTTTGGTTGTGGTGGAAAAGTTGGTTTACTGAAGCAAATTCTGACAACGTGCAGCAGAGAGAAACCTGTTAAATAAATGATGATGCACACGAAACACGTGCCTTAAAATCAAAGGCGAGAAACTCGAGAGATTCAAAGCTTCATCAAATTCAGATGATTTTTTCCTCATCGGTTAAGGCGCTCTTAAGTACATTCTCTCTCTCTCTCTCTCTCTCTGTAGATACATTCATTTGAATCTTCCGTTGCCCCTTTTTAGAATGTTTGTGTGAAATTTTGTGCTAAATCACGAGACAGAGGAAACACAAAGGGAGATTTAACTTTAAAATATTCCCACATGACAAGTCTTCTAAGTTGGTAAATTTTATAATAGATCCGTGCTTTCCCCGGACTTTTACTCTCTCTGTGGCATTGATGGGCACGCACATGCATTCAATCAAGTGAATTATCAGATAACTGAGAAATATCAGTGCCGTCCAGCAGTTGAACTCCAACCAAACTGTGTGCTTTGTAGCCTCAGCAGGTGGAGAACTTGCGTGGTGGCACCTGCTGCAGGTAGCAGTGAGTGTGGACCTAAAACTTGCAGAAGAGTCTTAGACTGTCTGCTAGCATAACCAGTGACAGTCTAAGACAGAGGAGGATGAGATTCTACCTTGGGAAGCAGCTTTCCTTTGGATGTCAAAGACCACCACAACAGCAACCCCACCAGTGAGCCAAGCTCGTACACAGGACAGGAAGGGCTGTGTCTAGATGGCTAGAAATGACTGAGCTTTCAAAATAAAAGCAAGGCATAAACAGATAAATGCATGGCTAAACTGGACACATGCCCAGGGCCCTGGAGCCCCTCGGGGGCCCCTTGCCCTAAGATATTTTTAATGTGCAGAGATACTTTTAGGGTCTTGAGTACAGTCAGGGGTTAAAGTGGGATTTGGTAGGTGGGGAATCCTTAAGATTGTTGTTGGGCTGTGTACCAGCCCAACACAGAGCTTTACTGTAAATTCACCACAGTACAGCAAACTAACCTGTTTATCCTGCACTAACCTGCAGGGTATTTGAATAGCACAAAGATAATGTACTATAAATGATGCATAAATTATACGGTTTTGCCTCTCATCTCTTTGTATGCGATAACGCCAGTGATGGATACACCAAAAGGATTGTGTTTTTTCTGGTATTGTTCACTTCATTTAGGCTCAAATCAGTTTGATGTTTTATGGGAAATAAGAACTTCCCTCAAATCAGTTAAACCTAAAGTAACGAGTTTTCATACCTGAAAATTTTACTTAAGTATAGTTACTACTCTTAGAGGAGATTGGGTACATGCAGACATAAATACGCTGCAATCATTATAGTAAGAAGATTCTTGGACTCCAGAGAAGCTTTGCACAGTTCAGAGGTCAAAATACCTCATTTATATTAAACAGCCTCTTGGGTCATCCACTGTGCCCTCCCTTTCTTCTGATTGGCTGCCCCTCCTAAATAGAGGGTTTGAATAGCAGGTGAGTGGGGTTTCTGTGTCCACAGCCAAAACTGACTTCATACAAAGCCATGAGGAGAAAAAACTGTCAGAAACACCCCCCCCCCATACATCCTCTTTGACATTATTTCAGTGTTCTTAATTCATTATTGTTTTATTAATATACTTAATAAAAGCAAGTCTATGGTTACCGTCGCATACAGCTCAGTATATAATCTGCCTTTGTGGCACCTGGGCACAAAACAACTACACTTGTCAGCCAGCAGTGCATCAGCAGTTAACATGTCACTTAAAAAAGCTGAATGAAGGGCTGTCAGGGGTTTGTCATAATGCTGCTGTGTCAGGCATTAACACACACAGACATCTGTATGGGATGAATGGGACATTGAGGGAGTAGCTTCCCTTCTAAGAGGGTCAAAGACTGAGAGCGCCAACATGACCTGAATGAGAGCTGGTCACATGTTCCCCTGGAGCTAACACAAGGGAATGAGGATAACTCACAACATAAAAGGCCTATTGTCACCCCCTCCGCCATCCACTTTCCCCCTCGAGTGAGGATCTTCAGCAGCAGTTCAGAGAGCCAAACTTGAGTGTCAAAGGGTGCTAAAAATGCATCTTAATGGAAGGAAACTCGAGGGGAAGAACATCTCCTGGAGGCACGCTGGAAACCGTCATGTGACTGACTTCAAATTCAATGCGAACAACATGTGAAACGGGGCCCGTGACAGTGTCATCGCACCGTCTGACACCTCTGTCTCACACATGCTGTTCGCACACACCATCAGCTCTTCATGTGCTGATTACATAAGATGACACAGGAAACCCTCCAACCCCCACAACAAAGGACAGCAGCAAACAGACCATCCGCCCATCCATACTGATCACACTAATTTTTAAGCTAAAAAAAAATGAAAATCTTTGGTTTTGATTGATAACTGGACAAAACAAGCAGCTTTAAAAGCACCAGGCCTCCAGATATCCTATTCCGTTAAAAGGAAAATTATAAATATAAAACATGGCCTCATTTTAAAGTTGTTACTAGGCAGAATTTGCTGCATGTTTCTAAGAACCAGATATAAAATTCAAAGTATTCAGGTTTTTGGACACTTTATTGGGGAAAATAAAGTTATTTAAACCTTCTTTCCCATGCCCCCAGAACGTGTCTTTAAAGTTTCATCTGAACAAGTATTTTTTTTTTTCACGCCTTTACACCAACGGTTTTAGCCCAGTTCCAGCCTGGGCTCCTATGTCAGTGCTGATCACGGCCCTCTCACAGCGCACTTGCCTTTCCTTTTGGCCCTGAGGCCTGAAACAAGGCAAAGAAACTCTGGTGACTTATCCTAACTCTTTGAGTTTGGTGTAGCTCTTTAATAACACTCAGATGCTAACAAAAAACTTGAACGGTACACAATGTACAAGGTTTGCGACTTTGAACCAAAGGTGCTCTATTGGACTGACATCTGGTGACTGTGAGGGCCATTTGAGTGAACTCATTGTCAAGTGTAAGAAAGCAGTCTGTGATGATATGAGTTTTGTGACATGGTGCGTTATCATCATCAGAAGACCGGTACACTGTGGTCATAAAGGGAATACTCAGGTGGGCTGTGGCATTTAAACGAGGCTCAATTGGTACTAAGGGGTCCATAGTGTGCTGAAGTGTATTATTACACCACCAGCAGCCTGAACCTTTGATACAAGGCAGCATGGATCCACGCTTTCATGTTGTTTACACCAAATTGTGCAGGAGAAATAGAGACTCATCAGACCAGGCAGCATTTTTCCGATCTTCTGCTGCTGCTGCTGCTGTAACCCGTCTGCTTCAAGGTTCGACATGTTGTTCCTTCAGAGATGCTCTTCTGTATATGTTGGTTGTAACGAGCGATTATTTGAGTTACTGTTGCCTTCCTGTCAGCTTGAAGCAGTCTGACCTTTCTCCTCTGACCTCTGGCATCATTTTCTCCCAAAGAACTGCTGCTCACTGGATATTATAGCAGAGATACTTTAGAGCAAGCGGTGCCTACAGTTGTGACATCACAATGTTACAGGAGTCCTGACAGATTATTATCAAGACAGAGTTTCTAATTATGGGATGTGTGCATTTCATCCATGGATTGAGTGTTTAAAAACTTCCACAGAGCTCATGAAGCCACTCCATCTTTTTTATAATTAAAAAAAAGATATGGAAACCTTACAAGGAAATATGTAAAGAAAAATGGGTTAAGAAAAGATCAAAGAAGATCAAAGATGGCCTTTTCTTGTATACCTGAAGCAATCGTTTCCTGTAAATGTGGAGAGATTTTTCTTCTTTTACTCGGATTCCTCGGATTTTAAAATAACTGATTATTTTTGGACTCTCGGTTAAAACAAGCAATTTGGAGACATCGCCGTAAGCTCTGCTAAATTGTAATTTTCCCCCCATTTTCTCTTAGATTCATTGAGAAAAACATCTGGCAGATTCGTCAGCAGATGGTCCGTTGTTGCCATTTGTGGTTGGGCAAAGAGAAGCAACTGTCTGAATAGGAGTTGTAAATCAGAGCTGCGGGGTACAAACGCCCATTGAGGTTCAGACAGTTTAATGTAATGTGCACAGCCCCGAGTGAGGATGGAGCGCTAATCCACCAACATGAAATGTGACACCGGGATGTGCAGGGTCTACAGCTGGGGCTATTAAAAAAAAAAAAAAAAAAAAACCTTAGTGAAGTGTTAGTGAAGGCCCTGTGTTAATTTGCATGAAGCCTCAGCTTAGTCGGACCTCATTAGGAAGTCAGTAGTTGCAACCAGTGAGCCATCATCACCGGCTGGCTCTCGTCTGTCTGGCTGACGGTGCTTAGCTGTGCAGCACAAAGCTGGCAGTAACGACCTCCATGCAGCACTGAGGCAGGGGCAGAAAATTATTCAGCAACTTCTTATAAAAACAGCCTCAGTAGCTTTAAAGAGCCAGCAAAGTAAAATATTCTCTATTTAAGGTTCTCGAGCAAGAGGAGCTTAAATAGAGAATCTTGCTTTGAGACAAAAAACTAGCAAGCAGAAGACTTAACAGTGAATCTTAAACTGTGAATGTCACCTTTTCTATAATTATTTTAAAAAAAAATGTAAGTTGCAGTTCTATACACAGTATTGGTATTAAAATTTGTTTTGTCTTTTAAAGCACCTCCTGTGCACCACTCTGGAGCCAATCATCTTTACATAATTCATAGGTCAAAATGATCCCTATTTATCTTAAACTGGGCCTTGTTGCAGCCCCTCAGTTCATCTTCTGCTTGAAACAAGCCGTTTTAGCTCGTCTCCATTTAAGCCACCTTTCTTCTGATTGGCTGCCCCTCATAAAAAACAAATTTGAACATCAGGCAGGCGGGGCTTTTGTTCTCACAGACAGAGCTCTGGACCCGAGGTGACCATATCAGGGATATCAGCTCTCACTGACATCATACAGAGCCAAAGCATGTTTAATATGTGCATTCGCCATTATAGAACTATAGGTGTGTGAACAGAAAGTTATGAGACTGTTTCTATAGAAAACAAACACTGTACTTGATTTAAATTTGGCTGCCCTCCCTTTCAAAATAGTCTCCCTGAGCAGCGACAGACCGTTCCCGGTGCTCCTTCCACACTGGAAGGACTGCCGGGGAAATCCTTTCCATTTGCAGCGGGCGCCGGACCACCCACAGCGTTAAAATGGCGAGCCTTCAAATTGATTTTAACTTTTAGGAAGCGGATGAAGTTAAACGGAGCCAAACATGATGTGATGGTATAAGTTTGCATTCCACGGTGAAATCATAGAGGTGGAGTTTATACTTCATTCCTGTCCAACTGAAGGGCGCATACGTAATTCCTGCATTGAGGTTTTGTGTCTGCAGAAAAGTCTGTGTGGTTATTAAAAAAATAAATAAATAAGCAGGGTGCTTCACAGTCACCATCTGATGACATCATCATCATCCAGACATCACCAAGCAGACTCTAGCAGACTCTCAGTATTTGGCTTTAAAAACACCAGTCCTTTAGAAACGGGAAATATTTATCCTGCATGCAGACCGGCTCCAACTCTGTTTACAATATTCTTAGAACTGTCTGCAGCACCTGCAGCAGAGCAGCTGCAAACCACCAGTTTGTGAAGCACATTGATGCAAAGTTAATAAATAATGCCCCCCTTCGTTTACCTTTGCCAGTAAAGAAATTTTTACTCCTTAGAAATGTGAAAGTTGTCTCAGCAAGCTCACAATGACCACAAAAATGAAAATGGAAACATAACTAACCAAAGTCAACATAAAAAGCCAACAATAATCAGCAGTCACTGGTTCTGGCTTCTCAAATATTCCCCCCACTGATTCTTCTTTGCATATTTAACAGGTTTTGTTTTGTTTTTTTAAAGAAAAAACACGTAATTTTCCGATGTAAAGTTTAGCTGTAAGAAAGTGTAATTAACTTTTTTTTAAGCTTTCAAAGACCAAATAATGAATGCATAACTGTCCGATTGATCAGTGAGATGACGATGAAAATGTTCAGGTGCGGCCACTTTCTCCTGTGTAAACTTTAAAGCAGCTTAGGCTCATTCCAGACAGCGACCTTAATAAATCGCTCGCATGTGAAAAGATTCAAAGTATGCTCCGCAGTCCATTTCTGTGATCATAAAAACCTGGTAATGAAAACCATTTGTTGTGGCCCCTGTAAAGGCAGGTTTCATACCATTGTAAATACTCCGCAGAGACGTGCCGTCCTCTGCCAACCAGACGACGAGCTCTGCAGCCAGAGCGCCTGCCGGAGGAGCGGCTGCGCTTCGTCCACCGCTGCACCACATTTCCGTGCGTGTCAGCAAACGCCTTTACTACAGATCTTCAGTGACTCATTTTTACATCAAACTACTGAACCCTGACATGCCTGGAAAAAATGTGAAGGTTGAACAAGACATGCTGGGGAGACCAGACGAGCTGATCCAGGACAAAGGCCAATATTGTGTCCAGTCTACAGTGCTGCTGCGGTAGCGTGAGGGCGCTCTAAAACAGGTGAAACCAACTCTAGCACAAAGATTAGCACGTTATCCAGCTAAATTTGGGCTCAAGTCAGGATTTGTGGCACTGCAAAGCCGATTTAGTTTGAACTGTAGCAGATCACCTATGTGTGCACTTCCACTACAGGTGCTTTTCTTAAAAGTTTGGAGAAATATCCACGTATACACTCATCCAGCTTTTTTTAAAATCAGTGTTCATATTACAAGGCCAAAACAGCTACTGGGTCAAAAACCACATTAAGGTATTTAAATGAGTAAAAAAAAAAAAAATCATTTCCTTTCAGTTTTGATCTTCAGTTTGGAATAAAATAGGCCTGTCACGATAACAAATTTTGCTAATCGATTAATTGTCTCAGAAATTATTGCGATTAACGATAATATTG
>JAVDPK010000656.1:1018708-1036062 GCA_034780415.1 Cichlasoma orientale
ACGAAGAAACGATAAAGCCCATAAATAAAAATTGTCTACCTCATTTTAAGTTATCGTACGATTAATTGATTTATTGTTTATCGTGACAGGCCTAGAATAAAACCATTTTTCTTTCCTAAAACAGTCACAGGCTCTAGCTGATGTTCCTGGAAAGACACCACAGCTGGAATCAAAATGTAGCGTGAAGGCTTCGGGAACTTTTAGCACGCCGGTGTTTCCCGCCTTAGAATTTCTTCAGCTCGTAGTTTGAGGCCAACAATCAGGATCAAGACAAATCCCAGACACCAGAAAATATTCAGAGGTAACCTGGATATTCTTTCCTCTGCTTTGGCCCTTTTGATTATATTTGCATGTTCATTGTTTATTGAAAAGGCACGCCGTCATAACTCAGAGAACGCCGTCATAATGGCGCGGTGGTGTTGTCTTGCACAGCAATGTAATGACACTAAAGATCCTTTGGTGGAAAAGCACTTTATACATTTTTCTAGACATTACAGAGCTTAAAGAGCTACACGAGCCCGGCAGTATGAGGTACTCGGATCAGCCGGAAAACAACCTTTAGCTCCTTTTCTGTGACCTCAGTGTTGGTTAACTGTCAATCACAAGTCGTTAGCCAATGAGCGTCCAGATTCAAAACAACCAAGATGGTGAAAACATTCAGCCCGAGGCTTCGCAAACTGATGTCTCATGTCGCCGTGGTTACTGTCATCTTTTATATACAGTCCTCTAGGCTTCCCCCCCCCCTTAAAGCAGATCACTGACCATGCTGAAAATGCATGTAAAAGGTCTATAAACTGCAGTAATCCTGTCTTATCAACTATTTACAACATCTTAGTCAGTTCCAGTTGTGTGGTTGCATCTTACATATCTCACTTCACTCTCTGCAAGGTTTCCCTGCTGCAGTATCTGTATATCCTCACGGGGATCATCATTTCATCCCCTACCATATTAAATGCTCTATCTGATGCTGCAGTTGGGGATTAGCTTGTAATTAACTACACCGCCTCATTTCAAATGGAGATACCAGTCATCTAGACGTTTGGCTCAGTGAAGCCCGATAACCCAGAGAAGATCTGGAGTGAGCACCCCCCCCCCCCAAAACAGCAGCCATTTAGGGAACAGTGACACCAGAGAAAAGAGAGAGCAAGATGGACATTTTCTGCAAATTTGGCCACAGCTGCTTGCCAGCCGCAGCAGCTCAAACTCAACCAGGATTCAGCCGTAGTAATCATCATCATCCACATCCTTTTCCCAAGGTCTGGCCAGGAAGAAGACCTATTTATGGTACAGATTATATGGAGGGTTACATATGGAGGGAGAGCTTTGCTTGAGCTCCAAAAGAGGAGGGGAGAAAAAAAAAAAAAGTGTTCCCTATCTCACTGACAAACAACCTCGATGGAAAGATATTTTTCAAACTGTATGACTGGAGCTGATGGGAGAGGTTTTTGAAACAGGAAGCTCGTGAGATTCTGAAAACACTGGAGCAGCAGCTCACTGAGCACCTTGTGGGAGGCGGGGGGGGGGGGGTTGGGGGATTGAAGGGACAGGGTGGGGGTGCATAAAGCTCCTCAATAACAACTTATTTTAAGACAAATGAAAATAAACTGCAGCGGTGCACACACAGACGCAGCGTTCAAGACGGGCTGAATTAAAAAGAAACCGTCCCGCTGTCGCTACCCTTTAACCGCAGAGTCATCACGGGTCACGACTCCAAGCATAAATCTGAGAGAGGAATCCTACAAGATTGTCCCTCCATCCAAAACCAAACAAAATGTGGCCATTTAGTCTTTTTTTTTTTGGTCAGGCAGGAGTGCGGTGGGGACCCGGTTAACTTGAATTGATTAAAATTTCATTCCAAGCCATATTTTCTCTGGCTGCACGGATGAATCGAGTGTTTGTTACAGCTGCGGCGGCTGAAGTGGTGTTTTTGCCAGCTTCAGTGTTTGTATGGCCGCAGATTCCTCTGTAGGGTGGCCTCTGCATTTGGTGGGAGCTCTATTAGCATTCCTCGAGCACGTTCAATCATGCATATTTCAGAGGCCGCATCTGACACAGCAGGCTCCGGCGCAGTTTACGCGAAGACGGAGAACACGAGGTCGAGGCTTCGGGCTTGTGACTTATTAGACCGAGATTCTCTCTGGCGTGCATGCAAATCATCAGGATAAGCTTCGTGTTGAGGTGGCGGGGTTCGGGAGGGAGTAAACAAAGGGGTGTGGGGGGGGGGGGGGAATGCAGGCAGAGATAGCGCCTTTGATGCGAGTATCTGCAGCGTGTGCGTGGAAACAGTTGGGATGAGGATGCAGGTGCCTTGCAGAGCTCTCCCATCAGCCCTGCCTCCTGCTGTGAGCTCTGTTGTACTGCGCCGACTCTGTGGGGCAACTGATGAATATTTGCTATGCTAATGAAGGAGTGCCTTTGGTGTATAACCATGGTAACTACACTACCTGCATGCATCAGACAGCGGGGTGATAAATGGCTGAACTGATAGCTGATAAGGAGCAGGCCCAGCCCCAGCCTATCTTCAAAGCTTGAAGAGGAGGGGGGATACTGGCGAGATAGGACCACTGCAGGAGGCGCTGACCCCTCTGCAAACCCCTGCTAGACTTAAAACCAACTAAGTTATTGTCCCGTTGCTCTTTCCTTCCAGTCAACGCTGCGAATCACCGCCTAATAAACTGATATTTCACAGTCGGACTGACCTTGAGCATCAGAAAGGTCTGAGCCACATGTTACCAACCAAAGTGTGAGGCGCTGAGTGTGGCCATTTATGACACAATTTGCATTTATCACGCCTACGCCGTTGCCTCTATCTGTGGCAGATATTCTAAAATGTAATTATTAATGGCTTTAAATTTCATTTTTTTTATGCAAGACCTCCATTTGAGTTGTTTTCATTGTCAGTTTGGTTATAAAGAGTCTGCCTCATGCCGTGATTCACTGTAAAACATTACAGTGTAGTGCAGAGAATGAAAAAAATAGAATAAAATCAAACGCTGTAATGTTGAATGTGCATATATGAGATCTTAGTGGTTGACTGCGCACCACAGTCTGTAAACACAATCAGTGACCGGCAGAAATCTGATAAATAAAAACTTTAAAGGGCATACAAATTAATATTTTTAAAAATTACTTCATTAAGATTCTGGTGATTTTTCAGCGGTTGGCTCTGGCACCAAAACTTCCTGTATGTAAAGAAAAGGAAGGAGGAAAAGTCCAGATACATTTCTGAATGACCCCCACACAACTTTCACAAACAATAAACAAACAAACTATGAACCGTTGTAGGAGAAGCAGATTAGACAAATTAATGTTAAACATTTTTACAGCTAAAAAAGTATCGCAGTGGTGCATAAACATACGGCTGAGGTCACTCAGTCACTTGAAGGTTAATACAGCTGATTATCCCATCAGTAACTCTGCTGCTGCCTCCCGTATCAGATCTTTCATACCTCGTGCAATAACTTTGTACGTCACAACACTTCTGTCTCGCAGAGGATCCCGCGTAATCTCATGTTTCTGTTTATACTCTCTGCCTGAGCCACTCTAATGTCATGCAACTCTGTGCTCCACTTGCTTTTTTATTACGTTCAGTGAGCCTTTTTAATTCAATTTTCTTTACTTTGACCCGTTTGCTCCAGCCCATTTAAAAAATATATATAAAATTTTCTGCAACCCACCAAACTTTAATCACACATCTGATCATCGCACGAGCCAAAGATTTCTTTCATGTTTTCAATGATTCGTTCACCGATTTGCTCGTTCAGATTCTTCCTCCACACGACAGCCGCCGACTCCATTTATAAGACCGGCTCAGCATCAAGAGATTAATCAGAAAACTAATAAAAAAATTTAAATCTCAAGGAACTGCTTCATCAGTTGTTTTTTTACGTAAATATTTAATGACTAAATTAAAAACATTCATTTAAAAAAAATTACCTATATTTGTTTATTGTAAATTGCTTCTAATGCATTACCTTCTCAGTCAGTAGCTGATGTGACCGGGCTGGATTGGGAATGCCTCTTTGTCCCCTGGAGGGCTACGGGGGGGGGGGGGGGGGAAGGAGGTCTGGGCACCTCTGCTTAGACGGCTGCCTCTGCAACCCAGATAAGGCACAGAAAAATAGATAGATGTGTCCTTTTGGCGTCAGTCCCTTCATGGTCGTCTTTTAAACAGCATTTTGTGGGTGAAGGTCGGACGGGTGGTGGCGGTGGAGTCAATTTACTTTCACGGCTGCTTGGTTAGGTTTAAGCAGCAAAAACTAGTTGGTTAGGTTTAGGACTGCAGTTTGGGTTAAAATACACACCTTCACAACATTAATGCAGCATATAGATTATGACGATCGCCCATCGATTTTAAATGTAATGGCAAGCGGTCCTTTACAAGCGTCCCTATGTGCTGAGCAGAAACTGATATCTGATGCTTGTTTTATGTTTGAGCACGAAGGACGTCCACGGAGTGCCCGTCTACCTGCAGAGAGCGTCTGTTGCTACATGGGGCCAGTGTCAAAAACATGCGATACAACCGGTCTGTGGGCTACTCTTGCTTGTAGCCTACAGACCGGTTGTATCACATGTTTGTCTGTCAGCCATCCGTGGAGAAGAGTGAAGTTATAACATACAAAGAACTGAAGTGAAACAGAGTGTTAAAAACAATAAAGAGTGTCCACCGCAGAGCCACTTTGATGATTTTTTTAACACTCTTCTCCCGTTCCTAATGAACTCTGCATGACCAGAAATTACACCTAAGCAGTGCCATAACCCCGTACACCAAAAGGGCAGCACTGGACACTCTGGGAATGAAACAGGCTAAAAACGTTTGTGAAATTAATTTGTGGCTTTAAGGGCTTGTGCTGAACTTTGAAATTATGACTAAGGTTTTTTTTTATTTTCTTTTTTGAATTATGAATTGGCAAGAGTTTCCCTGGCCTGCTGCATTTTTAACCTTAGCCCAGGAGCACACTGGCTCGCAGCATCCTGCACAACAACACCTCTGCACACGTTAGAGGACAACCTGCTCTGCTACCAGAGCCACGACCACCTGCAAGAGCACGTCTTCAAATGCTTTTGTTCTGTTCAGCGACATATTGAACTTGCACTCGTTCAAAATACAGGAAACCAGCATAACTTCACACCATCGAAACCACTTAAAATTATTACCAAACAACAAGCAGTTCAGATGAGATTCATTCTCAGCTCTACACTGTTTGATTTGTCAAACCAGGAAGTTCAATTCCCTCTGAAAATCACAGGACCCTGTTTCAAAGAACTCATTTCGCACTTACAATTGAAAATATAAAAATCTCTAGAAAACAGACTCGTGCATATTAACATGCAGAGTCTGCAGGGAAAGGACAAGATTTATTATTTTAAACAGGACAAACTTACAAAATAAAGCAATTATAAAGTTAATCATAAAAACACTAAATGCAAAAGGGCTTCTCAACACGCAAACCCTTCATTTTTACGTAGTTAGGTTAAGATATGAGGCTGCAAATGATAACAAGTAAAGAGTCATTTGGGAACTGAAAGAGTCGGCTCTTCTTTGGGAGCCGACTTCCCGTCGCTGGTGTGCAGGTAAAAGTCCACGTGGAGCGCAAAAGAGGCTCTGATTTTGACAAAATCCAGTTTCTAAACCAGCTACTGTCTGACAAGTAGGCTTTAAAAAAAAAATAAAAAGCTGTCTTTAATTTATCTGGATTAGTAAACAGAGACTTGAGGATGGAAGCGGAAGTCAGGATGTCCTGGCTGCACCAAAAACCATTTAGGCTAAAAAAAAAAAAAAAAATGTAAACCAGTCGGTCACATTTCAACGCATCAACCATAACTGCAGCTGAAAACTTTGGACTCAAACAAACAAAGAAAGACATGGCAGTGGCCCGAATGTAGAATCCAGGAACAAATGGGCGCCAACACGTTGGCTAACTCCATCTTTTATATGCTGCTGCCCTCAGAGGCTAAGACTAGCTGATGGGTTCCCTGATGATCAAAGCATGCCGATTAATTTTCTGCAATAATTAACATTTTATTAGTCAGTTAAAGTTTGCAGTACAAATCTGTTTTCCCTCGTTTCACTCTTTTCACTTTCATTGTTACTTTAATCATTTATCAAAATTGTTGCCAATTAATTTTCTGTCCATAAACGAACCGTTTGGGTCGCCTGATCGTTTCAACTCTGCTACGTTTCCCAGCGGATCGCAACCGCTAATAAAGTTTTTAATAACTGAAGCCAGTTACTAGAACCAGCAGCCAATTTAAACACTTACTCCATGCCACGTTTCCCTTCTGCAATAAAGCCCGAACAACGTATGTGGCGTCTGCGCGAGCCGGCTACAACAAGCTGCGGCACACAAAGGCGTGCAGAACATCTGCGAACAATTAGAGGGCGAGCACTTATACTGCCCATTACACTTGAGTAAGTCACTGGCTTGGCTCTTCATGATGCAATGCGGCACAGCTCGCATACCCTATCTCAAAGTTGCACCGGGATGGAGCGCTCGCAAAACTTCAATCGAGCTCAAAACGCAGGCACACAAACCATAAATGTAATCTTGCGAGCGCAGAGTGGAACCACATTTATCCACACACCACCACCACCACCACCCTTACCTCACACGCTCCAAGTTCATTTTATCAGGAAGAAACGCTCAGCGCGCTGCATGTTCTTCACCAAATACTGTTCCAAATGTGACACATTTAGGCCTGCTCACTCTGAAATCCTCCCAGCCTCGTGTTTAAAGTCTAATAGTTACATGACTCAACTGAAAGAATGCCAATAATTCCACCCAGTGAGCAAAAGGTAGACTTCACATTTACAGCTCTGCATGCCTCGCTGCTGTGGTGTGATTTAAACCCATCCTCCACACAAACAGAGGGGTGGTTCGCTCGCTGTTGTGCAGGTTTTGAATCTGAAATGCTGTTTTCACAAAGGTCTGCTGAAGTTCCTCTGAGCTCACTTTAAATCCGTACTTACGGTGCGATCATACGAGCAGGACAGTCTTCAAATAAAAGCAGCAAGAAAAGAATTTGTTACAAATCAGTAAGATTTTCTTACTGTAATGAGGCTCACGTGCAGCACCTAAGCTAAATGAGTGGGAAATCTGTGCTGGGAGTTCTCTAATTGTGCTTCAGAGGACACCACGATGACCTGAATATACACAAATCAGCCACCACATTTGAGCTCCTTGTCCCAGTACTGTGTAGTACAGGTGGTCATTTCAAGTATTTGAATAGTTATTAAATAATAATCAAGCATTTCAAAGCGAGAAATGTTGATCTGATTAGTGCAACGATTGAATAAAATGCATGTTTGACATGTAAATGGTTACAAACTGACAGTGACCGTGACTATGTGCTGTCATTTGAGAGGGACTATCGAAATATACCACATATCAAGAAATGCCCTCATAACTCGAACAGCTCTGGTCCACTGAGCCGTGAAGAGGGGACATCTTGGAGTCTTCTCGTGTGTCTGGCCAGTGGACGCTGGCAGATGATTCTTTGGGTCTCGGTTCGGGCTTGTTTCAGCGCATCCTGCAGATGCTTGATTAGAATGAAAGCTGGAGAATTTGGAGGCCCTGGGCTCTTTGTTGCGCTCCTCGAGGCATTTCTGAAGAGTTTTTGCAGTTTCTGCAGGTGTGGCTGGTTTGCAACAATGCTTCCACGGCTGGTAGATGTTGACAGACTGTATATAAAAGATTTACACTTTAAACCTGCATTCCTTCTAACGGCCTGCAGGGGGCAAATCCTCTGCTTGCAAAAAGAAGCATGATTATATAGAAGCCTATAAGGGAACCCGGTCCTTCCGCTCCCAGTAAACATGTTCCTGATGCATTTTTGGCCTCGGTCGCTAATTTTAAGTCTTAGTGAATACATAATGATGTTCATTTTGTAAATTATGGTCCCCATTAGAGTCAGGAAGAACTCGAATGTGATGTGATATCATGTGACATGATAAGTATAAGCGTGCGGTCCCGCTCCACCCTTTGCTTGTCACTTTTGATTTCAGAACACCAAGATGGTAAAAATGCCCAAGTCAAGGTTTCAAAGACGGGGCTTCACTAAGCGATGGTTGACGTCACCGTGGCTACATTTATTTATTTTTGTTGCATATAAAAGCAACCTTTCAATAAATGGCAGATTTACCAGCACAGCACTGCAGATGTTCACTGCAGCTACAGCTTTCTAAAATTCACAAAGAGCCCTTAGAAACACATCTTTAAAATATCAAAGGTTTAGCTGAGTGACCTCAAATCCTTGTCTCAAAGAATTTCTCTGGGACCTAATCAGTCACTGTGTTTAAAATGTGAGGTAATGGTTTCTAAAGTCCTCTGTGCCATGTGGCCATTGAGGGTTTCTTACATGATATATGGTGTTTGTCTGCAGCTGACAAAAACAACAAACTCCATCATCGCACGAGCGGACGATCTGGATGCGGAACCGAGCTTCTCAAAGCAGAAAGAAACTCAGGTAAAAGCAGCCTGCAAACACTAAAAGATTCATCGAGCATTTCATCGCAGGTCTTCAGTGAAAGTTTAATATTTTACAGCCTGAATTCCAGCCATCTACGCAAGCCTATAATTCAGAAGGGTTGAAACAATCCTCGTGTCCTCATTTCTTCTGACCTAAAGCTTGGTCCCCGTTCAGAAAACGATGAGACAAAGGAAACAGCATGAGCGTATATCTGGCCTTGAACCAACAGGCACAGATCATTAAAATAGATGGTTTTCCTCCAACACAGAGGACTCTTTAATAGCTACACAGCAATTTCTAAGATGTTTCAACTCTCGTGTAATCACAGAACGGGCCCACAACGTATTAAGATTGCTGGCACATGTTTTATGGCCTATAAAATTCCTCACAAGGTGAAAAACAAACAACAATCTGCCCCATTCAGAAAATGTGGAAGGTATCACAGTTAGTAAAAAAGAGCAGCTTTGTTAACATGAACCCAGCAGATGCAGATAAGCTGTTGTTGTTCTGGGTGACATGGACGCATGCAAGCTGTTGCTTTCAGTGAGGAGCTGAGCTATCAGAACTTAAACAAGATAAAAATTATGCTTTACTTTGTCTGTTATGATTGCAACTTAATATCTTTAGGTTTTAATGAAAAAGAAGGGGGGGAAAAAAGGAACAATTGAATGGCATTACATCATTGCAATGACATCAGTGACATTACAAATAAATTAAGGAATTTCTGTATCCGTCTTTTCAACAGCGGAGCCTTTACTGATGACTTCCCTGGTCTCAGTCACTAGTTTCCAGCATTAATGAACAACATGTTCATTAAGTAAATTATGCTCCTCCCCATTAGAGTCAAAAAGAGCATTAAAAGAAGGCCTATATAGAACAGGGATACCTGTGACTGACTCTGCATGAATTTCTCAGTCACATCCACCCCCGGCTCTTCACGTCCAGTTTCAAATGAGCTTCATTCACATATCTGCCAAGCTGTGATAAAATACCCGAATTCCACTCACCAAAACTGAGGCACAAACTTCTCGGACGCTCCGTATCACAGCAAACTGCAGTATTTATGAGACGTCTCCATTCAGATGCTTCAGAAGTAGTCAGCAGCACAAACACAGAGGAGAAGTTCAGTTCACTGACTCCAGTTAGCGGAGGTGAGGTCTAGCAGACACGGTTCAGCTGCCTGTGTCGAGTCAGCTGTGAATCACAGCAGCCACGCCCCGGACTCCGAGATCCAAATGGATGAGTTAGAGAACAATTCACCCCTCATATTGTTATGAAGCGGGAAACTGTTCATTAAGATCAAAGGCTCTTTTTTTTCTTTGGCTTAAACATGGGAGTCAATGGGGCATGAGTTTTTCTTTTTTTTTAAAAAATAAATAAAAAGGAGCCGGCTTCAAGTGGTGATTTGAGGAACTGCAGTTTTTGGGACTTCAGCTACAAACGTTGCTGCTAGAGTAACAATAGGATGGCAACCTCCATGTGACCAGGGAGGGGGGGGGGGGGAAAATGGCTGCCCGGTTTTTGCACAGATTTATTTATTTTTTGCATTTGGTGACCGACTGGTTGCTCAAAGGTTGAGCATACAACACCCTCAGACTCTGGAAGACCGCTTTCAATCGCAAGGTGATCGCACAGGTCACCTGGCGGGTACGTAGACAGCAACAACTTTTCAACAGATGGCAACAGTTTTGTCATTTTTGCTGATTTATCACAGCTAATTGCTGTATTTTCACTAGCAGACTGCCAGTTTGACCCCATTCAGTCCCAAACTGATAGACTGACTCATGAACTGCAAGCGGTCGCAGATCTGGTCCTCGTCTTTGAAGCAACCACTTCAAAGGTAACGAGATTGTAAGTTCACTGGGCACGGCTGCAGTAACTTTGGTCGTTTTCCCTAATATAACTGTAGTACAGCCAGCACAGGGGCTGCGTCCAGCTTCTACATACAGTCTGTGTTTATGAATGAACCTTGAGTGGCTGTGACTCCTGCTGTTGCTACTTAGCCTAATATTTTAAAAATAAAACTGTTAATAATGAATATAAACTGCATTAGTTTGGCACCACTTTGACAAAAATCAGTGTGTTGACAGCTGGATTATTAAGGCCAACACTGACCTTGACAAATACAGTACAGACTGATTCACTAAACCTGCAATCAGCTGATGCTGTTCTTGCACTAGTTACAAGTCAATTTAAAACAAAGTTTTCAGCAAATCTGCAAAATCAAATTCAAATTCATGAGCGTTCCCTTCCACTTCTGCTTTGTGAATGTCATGTATAATTCAAAGAGCACCAGGCAAACATCAAACGTCGGAAGATGCGATGAAAATATGGCATTTCTGTTTGTTTCATGTGTTAATTAGAGAAAAGGTTATCCACCTCTGCGTGACTTTTCATATCTTCATCAGTTGCTGCTTCTTTTTATCAGCACAACTGCATCACTATTGCCATATTTAGCTTTTAAAACCTGTGTCAATACACGTATTCTGAAAAAGAATAAGTGTTGACAAATGAGAAAATAATCATTTAAGAAATGGATTAAAACCATAAAACTATCTCCTTTTTAAAGCTTAACTGCTTGACATTGTGCATCCCGCTGTCCAGCTGCAAGAAACCACAAAACTCAGCATATTCATACGTGCACAAATTCTAATCAGATGGGAGGTAAGCACAGACCAGCTGAAGTTAAATTCCTCCATTTGCACAGTGAAAGTCACATTTTTAGTGTCACTGACTTGCTAATCACCTGGTAAAATAAACAAACCACCACCTCTCCTCCTCAAAAATGATCTAAACTTCATATTCTCTAAAGCAGGGTGGCAATCCCTCTCTGCATCCCTGCCGCAGACACCAACATCCATCACTATGAGCCTAATTTGATGCACTTTAATCCTGCTGGTCTGTGGAGCGTCAGCCTCCTTTCACAGCCAGGATCCCTGACAAAGCCTGCGCTAATGAAACGCAGTTCATTCCCATCATAAACTGCCTTTCCTCTGCATCGCTGCGAGATGACAAATGAAAAACGAGCCGCACTTACAGGACTCTGATGACAGTTCCTTTTCCATGTTCCCCTTTCAGGTTTTCGAGGCTCAAAACGGCGACAGGGTGTATTTCAGCTACCGTGTAACGCAGCTAAAACAAACCGGATTTAGGCTTGGACCTCCCAGGTTTTTTTTTTTCCTCCTCGCTTTTCTTGGGGACAGGCCCTCCAAACCCAAACCTTGCGCCGAAATGGGTCCTCTCCGCCGCGGGTAATGCGCTGTTACGCCCTTGCGTTTCTCCCACAAACGGAGAAAACGCAGGAAAAACACCGCAGCGTTTAAGGCTGAAACACACCACAGCAGCAAACCAACATTTTCAGCTGTGTGTCCGCGCAGACCTTTACATTCCCGGTGATGTTAAAACAATGAAGAGCATGCGAATGGCTCAGTGTCGGTATTCCTGCGAATCCATCGGCAAGGCGAACATTTCAGCACATGAAACGGCATTTTTCCGTTTTTAAAAACTCACCTCATTTGGATGGAAACTGCCGCTGCGCTGCCATGGCCGGTAAAGATAAAAAATATACTAGTTAATTTTTTTTCCTTTTCTCTAAAATATCTATCTTGTGCTCATTTTTGCAGCGGTGTCCTGCTCCCCCTGCAGCGGCCGCACTCCTCCTCTGCCTCGCCGTTTAAGTGTTTGGGTTGAAGGAAAAGTGATGTCATTGTATGAAATTACATTACCCGCCCCACTTTTTTTTCGTTCAGAGGCTGTCCCACGCTGCCAAACATAACTTCACCATATACTTAAAAAAAAAAACTGCCCTGTATGTGCGGTTTGCACCGTCTTAAAATACACTCTGCACACTTAAAATACTCCTGCAGCCACCACGAATATGGACATTTTCAAGAAATGTATAAGAAAACAATTTATTTGTGGTTGAGTCTTTTTTTTTTTAAGTTATCACACAAACAGATGAAAAACTGAGACGGCATTTAGGTTTTAAAGCAATTTAACCCAAACAAACGGAGATAAACAGCCAGATGACAAACAGGCCGAGTCATTGAGGGTATGGGTGTAATACTGGACTAGAGAGGCCTCAAAAACTGCCATTTTTCTGAAGGTTACCCGTTTAAGTGTGACTCAGGACTAGTCTGTGGAAACATGCCTGCTCTTACTGGTGTTTGGAGGTAGAGGAAGAAAAACAGGAGACTGCAGATTTCCTCGCTACTGCAGGAATTCAATTGGGATATCTGAATTTGTATTACTTTGATATTTGGAGAAAATTAAGACACTGTCTTCAATTTTTTCATAGGCATGTGTGAAGTTGCACCAGATCTATAATTTGCTCCCTCTGTCAGAACTAAGGAGTCCCTCCAAAAGTTCCTGGATCCAAAGGCAGATGAGGATGACCATGTGTGATACACATTTCTACTGAGAGGTGAACTGAAGTTATTGTATTTCCAACCTAAAAGGTTTATTATTGATCATGCGTATTTATTTGAATGCATTTTTCCCAACTTCTTGCAGGTATAAAGCAAGTTTTATCATCACGTGATCATCTTTGAGGTTCCCCTTTTCCACTGCAGTAACCGTTGAAGCTGTAAACCGATTCTTCAGCTGCCTTCCTGCTGTAACCATCTTTGAATCTCAGTAGGGAGGCATCCATGGAGCTTTTTTTCTTTTTAAACTAGAGCCAATCAAATTGTGGGACGGTGAAAAAAATGCTTTGCAGTCCCACATAAAAACGGAACAACTGGTCACCCCAAACTGGATCAGCAAATGAGCAGAACCAATCACATAACCACCTTCACACATGTAATAAATATCACATCAAGTATTTCTGCAAAAGAAATGAGTAATGGGACACAAGCAAACGAACAGCGTTTCACTTTTCTGCTGCAGTGGTGAAAACACACTTGTTAAGAACAATTACTTAAACACATTTCTTTTCTCATCTTTATTTCAAACCAGGCAAACAGAAACAAGTGCATGTGTTCAGTGTGAGTGCATCACAGTGATGTTTATAACTGAAACTGCACACAGTCTATCATTTTCCCTTAAAGTTGTTTTCTTGACTCCCTGCATTCCTCTAAGACGTCCAGTCGACAGTATCATTTGCTGTCTCTGCACTGACATTTGAAGCTGAAGTAGGCATAAACCTTAAAACAAAAAAACAAAAACAAAAAAAAAACCTGATGATGCAGATTTTTGGCTTCACACCGGATTCAAACCCTTCTCTCTCAGTTGAAAACGGCACCACCACATCTCACTTCCTGCAGGCTTTTTCCTCTGAGTCCTCACACGACTCAAACGGCCTGAGACTGGTCAAAGTCTCTCGTCTCAGGCTTTCTAAAGTCTGAAAACAGGAGTCTGGTGCACGAGTCTAGTGCCCCACGTGAATTACAATACGCTGAAAGGTTATTAAGTTATTTTTGCATACTGACTCCAAAAACACATTGCCTACTCCAGCTTTCAGCCCCAGTTGGAGTCCGAGTAGTTCTTCAGTACCTAATTGTGGGCGGTATTATAAACAGGTAGCAGTAAACATTCTTTGAAATGGCGGCTCATCTGGGCGCGTCGGGTGCAGCAGAGTCGATATCTTGGAGCGAACTGTCGGTGGCGTCTTCCCCACCTCCAACCACCTCTGACACCACCTGAGTGGAAGAACAGGAAGATAAAAGCACATTTACTGCCAGTTCAGAAGATGTTTGTCTAAAAAGAACTGACAACACGGTAGAAACACTTCCTTTAAGAGGGCTGAATGATTCACTCTATTAACTCCACTGAACAGGCCACTTTACAGTTTCTTTACACGCAAGTTCTTAAAAGGTTTGATGACTGAGTACCAAATTTAGGGAGACAGATTGAGGGGCACACAGAAGAAATACAGCAAATAAAATAACCCCAAAACCAAACTTCCCTGGCAACACAGGAGAACCTGCAGAGAGGCTGTTGCATTCCTAGTCCGATGAAAGGGAGGGGGGGGGGGGTCTGACTACAATCCAGAACTGCTCTTATTTCAAACGTCTGATGGGCTGAATAGTCTGTAGTGAGTTATGGACTGATGAGGGTTTTAGGGTTAGGATTTAATTTAGTCCAGCTTACGGTGCATTTTTGTTGGTGGAGAGATTTCTGTAAAGTCAGGCGGTGCAGACTTGTTGCCTTCACTGCCTGCGGATCACTCACGTTTAGGTGCGTAGTGACTGCTCAAAGACCCATTTTGTGGCTGGAGAAACCCTGATACAGGTGAAGTTTGTAATGTCTGTTCAAAGGACTGGAATTTTCCTGCTGCTAAAGTTGATCCATTAGTGAGGTGACCGTTACAACCAACCAAATGTATTCAAGAATTATTAGAGTACTACTGAAATTGGGAAATTTGTTGTTGGTGCTGTCCTGCACTGCTGCACCTTAGTATGACTTGAACGGTGAATAAAGTAAATGTTACTGAGGCCTGTCATTGATCTGTGGCTCACACTTTGAGAACTACAGCTTTACAGACAATGTGAGAGAAAATCTGAAATCTCTGGTGGTCAGCACAGCTCTGATGGTCCCTGCAGATGTTGTAACCATCTTTAACCACTTGGGGGCAGGGTCAAAAAAAATACATAGACCTGCAAACTTTTGGTTATGTTCCTTCTGTTGTTGGGTCTTTATCTTAGGCCCTGCCATGAAGTTTCCCATTTCACCAATTTGTGTTCTTCACTCTGCCTGTGACCGAGAAATTAATCTTGGTACACCACATTGAAGAACATCTAAATTTCTAAAATGCACCGGGAGGCATGGGACTAAGCTTCCCATGATCCTGAGAGTTATGTCAACAGACAAATGCAGGACCAGAAATTTCAGTGACTACGACTTAAAGATTTCTAGCTGGCTGAGTCTAAATGAATGTCATCTTAATCTTACTTCCAGAATCACCTGTTAAGTCTGAGCTCTCAGATTTTTGTTGTACTTGTTAGTTTTGTTCATGTTTGCAGTTACCCTCCATGTTATATTTAATATCTGCTGCACTGTGGCCACCAACACTACACTTCTGTTTTCACTGGTCCTAATGCTTCTTTTATCAGAGGCCCTTTCCTCTCCTAAACATTATTTTATATTAGTGTTTTTTTTTTTGGTTTTTTTTTAAGAGTTGTGATTATTTCGTTAGTGAATTATACAACAGATGCCAAAGAATATACTTGTAATTGTTATTTTATATTTACAGTTTCTTTACATCCTTAGCGTTTTAAGGTTTGTTTTGTGCAAAGGGCTTTATAAATAAAATCATAATCACATCAGCAAACTGAAAAATATCTGAACTCAAGTACATAAAGATTTTTGCTTAACACTGTTCATTCACAGGAGAATGATGGAAATATAACAGGATGGAATCATAAAGGAGACTCGTCACATCCAGACAATTCGAAAGTCTCCTCAGATGGTCGGAGAAAAGAGTGAGCGGTTTGCATCCTCAGTAAAAACTCCTAAAGGTACATTGAGTTTTGTTTTGTGACAGAATTAGGAGGAAAATGCAGTCCTAGCCTTTGAGTTTCATCCCTTTTCCCTGTGATTCACCTGAAAGCCCTTTGACAAGCCGTATAGTCTGAATAAAGTTCAACAGCATCACCTGTCAAAAAATGACTTAAGATATTCAAGACAACAAAACCCCTAACTGAGAGTTAACCTGATCGTTCATGATGGCATCCACGTCTCTTTCTGAGAGTTCATGTCCTGAGGTATCAAGGTCCACCTGGTCTGGGTCCTCTCCAGTCAGGATGTCCATCGGGGCCTCAGCTATAGCTCTGATGGTCTGGTCCTCCAAGGCCAGGGCTGTATCAAACTGCAGAGGGGACGGAGGACCCTGCATACCGTCCCCTTCCACATCCAGATCCTGCATAACAGGGATGCCCATGAAATAAAATCTTAACACCAAAGTTGCTGTTAGAGCCATTTTTTGGTATATTGACAAATCACATCCTGTGCAGTTTTTCTAAGCTTGATTTCATATCTGTTGTTTGGTTTATTTGACCCAGGTTTGAGGACACTCCATAACCAAAGATCAATTTTAATGGATCCATTAGTAGATGGATTAAATTGAGGTTTATTTTTTTCCACTATATAGGGACAAATTGTGCTTATGTTGGCAGTCACCTACAAAAGACCCACTCTCAGCAAGGAAAAACCCTGACATCAGTTGGATTTTTCAGATTTGGCAAAGCTACCAGTGCTGGAGCTGGAAAGCTGCATTAAGATGCTGCTAGGCTTTACTGAAAGCAAACCTGCTGCACAGCGTATTTAATGAATCTTGTGTTTTTAAGTCTTTTCAGAAGCTGCTGGTGTTCTCTTCCTCATGCAACACAGCGTGCTGCAACTGGTACCCGATTCAGCCAAGTGTGCAGATGCTTTTTAATATTTTGCCTCAGTGTCTTAATCTGAGAGCACAAAAAGTAAAATGCAGCCATGACAAATACAAATGCAGCTTTGTTAAGGTTTTTACAGCTTTGCTGGAATAAATTAATGGTGCAGAAATACAGACAGAAGCACAGTCTGTCCAAGTGCTTAATGTACTCCAGTACTGACAAGTCTTTGACAGCTGTCAAAGTATCAATTTTAAAAATATTTCAGGCTTTGATTTTATTGTGAATTTCCATTTCTGATTGTAATGTTTTGAAGAGAATTCGCAAGATTTCCTGCTGCAGCAACCTTGAGGGAGAGACTTAAAGCTCGAAGTGATGATTATAACAGCTGAACTGATGGAGATGAGTCATGAAAACTCCTTTTTTGCATCAAAATAATTGAAAACCATAATTAATTGAATCAAAACATTTTAGAATATTTGTCATCAGGGTTAATACAGGAATCCTAGAGTTCAATTTACTACCTTTTACTACCTATTTTTACTACCTCTACAATATTTT
>JAVDPK010000657.1:0-10240 GCA_034780415.1 Cichlasoma orientale
CACACACACACACACACACACACACACACACACACACACACACACACACACACACACACACACACACAAATGTTTTTTTTTTTTTTTGGTTGTTTTCTTCTCAGCATCCAGAGATTTGGCTCTCGTTCTCCTCATCCCTTTCTCCTCTCACAGAGCACGTCCCGTCTCTCCTCTCCTGTCTCCCCTTTTCTCTTTGTGGTAATTAAGTGGCTCCACTTTCACTGTGTCTGATGGGGTTTTCGTTGTGAGTCCAAAAATCACAGTGGTTTGGGTTCTAACCATTTTATGATTTGTTATGAGGTGTTTTCTCCAGGAATGGGTGTGTGTAATAGACCATTGGGATTTATATAACTGTTTTACTTGCACATTTGATGTGTATTGACTGTGAATTTTTTTTCGTATTAAACAATTTATTGATTGTGGGTGCAATTATTTGTGTGAGCTTGGTCAGT
This sequence comes from Cichlasoma orientale, assembly GCA_034780415.1. NCBI lineage: Eukaryota > Metazoa > Chordata > Actinopteri > Cichliformes > Cichlidae > Cichlasoma > Cichlasoma orientale. The sequence continues at coordinate 453 of JAVDPK010000657.1, forward strand.
TTTTGCAAAAGTGTCCCTCTTGAGGTTCTTTAAAAAGTAGCTGCACCTTTAATTTTCGATTGCTCACTGAGCAGTTTAATTGTGCGTTGCATTCGTTCTCACAGACCATGAAGTCAGACTTGGCCAGGAGTCCCCCAACAGATCAGGTACTCTCTGTGCCACTCTGCATAGGCTAATATACACTCACTGGACACTTTATTAGGTACCTGCTCATTAATGCAAATATCTAATGCAATCACACGGCAGCAACTCAGTGCATTTAAGCATGTAGACGTGGTCAGGACAACCTGCTGAAGTTCAAACTGAGCATCTGAATAGGGAAGAAAGGTGATTTCATTGACTTTGAATGTGAAAAAATCAAAATAATCCCAAATCAGTTTGGAGAAGCTGTAAAATATTAAATCACATGTTTTTTTTTTTTTTTTACACAGCTAAGACTAGTAACAGAAAAGTGGTTTAACAGTCACAGGGGAACAGCTTGTTTTTAGAAGCACAAAGTGGATCTGTCAGCTACATCTAATGATGCAGGAGTGTTGACAGTGGAGGGGAGGAGAATTAAAAGCTCTCTAATAAGATCAGACAAGCTCACTTTTTTTTCTTCATGTACTCACCTGCCAATTACAGCATTGTTTAACCCGCTGGAAAGGCAAACAGCTTGTCTGCTTTATCTCTAAATGCTCTTCTGTCATACACTTAATTCGGGGGATTAGAAACAAGGAAATAAGGTGGGAGGTGGAGAAAAGAAACAGTTTGAAGAGATAGTTTGGCAGTTTGCCTCGAGGTAAACGACGAGCCTCATATTAGTTACTGCGTAAAGCTGCAGCCAAGAGAAAGTTAACGTGGCTACAAATAAAGACCCCAAAAAATAAAAAGACTAGCCTATGTGGAAAGTACCTCGCACCTTTTAAATCTTACTCATCATAATGAATTTGTCTTGGTTGTTTAATCCTTGCAAAACCAGAATGTGAAAATGTGCAGGGGGTGTCAGTTAATGCTATTTTGTCAAAGTTCATTTACACACAAGGTGACCTTTGGCAAAGGAGTGCGATGCACCGGGTTATTGGGCTAGTGAGATGGGACTGCCTGCTGAACTCTAGTCAGGGTTGCTGTTGTGAAGGGTCAGATTTTACCCTACATCCCAATACTATCTTATACCTAATAGAGTAGGTTTTTACCCCTGATGGGGTATTGTATTGGGGTGAGTATGTTTTGCGTTTCAGAAATGGCTGATATTCATAGGCGAGGGAAGGCTGAGAGTGTGGAGAGGTTGTAGCTCATAGAGGGAAGGAGAGACAGAATCATTATGGTAATGCTCTCCCAGTTGCTCCCTTTCCTTTCTTTCATTCCTAAACTAAAATCTGAACCGCAGATTGCTGTTTCCCCGGCAGCTGAGAGCCATCGCAGGCACGCTGATGGTGACTGGCATCCCAGCCATTTTTACCAATGAATGGCACTTTCACAAATGATCTATCACTCCTTCTCTCTGTCTCCCCTAGAGCTCTTCTTTGCATGATGGCGTGTCTCTGCACCAGGCTCGGACACACATTTAGTAACACGCGCTGCCAACTACGCAGATCCCAACTGTCATGTGCCACCTCCTCTCGACAGGAGCAGTCAGCCTGGATCTCTGTGCTCTGCTTCCCGAGGTGTGCTGGCTGGTTCGGGGGGTGTCTGACCGTCTGTTGCTGTCATGGAAGCCACTGGCGGGGGCAGGACTGGGTGCCAGCAGGTGCCAGCAGGCGTCACGCTGCCTGCTTTTGACTATAATATCACTGCAGGGCTGCTTACGTGTCAGGCATGCTGCAGACGCGTTTGGCCCAACAGCATCACTGCCCCAAAATGAAACATTTGCATTTCATTTTGGGACATAAAGGCTCTTAGTGAATGTAGTTGTAATTACAGGCAGAAAGGAGGAAGTCACATAAAGGATGGGTGAGATATTGTTGTTTTTTTTGTCACTCAATAATCAATAAGCAGAATCCTGTGCTTCAGTGTAGCCGACATACTGTTACAAAGCAGCGCTGGCTTGGTGTGCATGGTCATGGAGGCAGGAAGTCTGTCCACACTTAAAATAATCAGAACTTGAACTGAATTTTAAGCCATTTTTTTTAAGTGCTTTTGTTTGGAATTTGGTATTTGTTTGTTTTATTGTACTAGGCTTAAGAAACTGGTGGAGTTTATGACCACAGTTGACTAGCAAGTGTAGTGCTATGGAGAAAAGGCAATGTAATATCCCAGAGTCTATGTTAGGTAAGGTACTTGCTTGCTCTTCATGGACAAGTGTTGCAGGTTGTGCCCAATGATCATTTAATACCCACCTCTGCAGGTAGGGATGCACCGTTCTGACTTTTCCGATTTCTGATTCAATACAGATACCTGGACTTCAGGTGAAGCTGTTTTCATTGGGAGTGGCCAGAATGGACAGGATGAGAACATGTGCAGAAGAGGGATAGTGGCTATACTGGACAAAGGATGTTGAATATAAGAACTGCCAGGCAGGAGCAAAAGAGGAAGACCATATTAATAGATGTAGTGAAGGAGGACATGCAGAGGGTTGGTGTGACAGAGTAGGATGGCATAGGGTGAGATGGAAGCAGATGATCTGCTTTTTCTCCTCCTCTTACTTATTTTTAGAGACTTTCTAAAGGTTACCCGGAGCAGACGGAGCTGCTAATGTAACGTCTGATCTTAAATGTCTTCCTGCACTTCAGTTTTATTGACTCTTGTTTAGCAGTCTATGAATGGGCTGTAAGCTGCTTCGCATTGCTTTTATTTCTGTGTGCACCATGTAAATGTATGAACCATCACGTGAGCTTAGTTATATCAGTTCATACTGTATCTGCTCTGTGAATGCAGTCAGCCTTGGGGCTCATTCTGCAGCCCTTTGGCCTGCCTAGATCGATGCTCTTCTCCTTGAATGCCCTCGAAGCTTAATAGAGTATAATAGCTCTTCGGAGGTCACGACCTCTCTAATGAGCTGTTCACATGTTGATGCACCTCCTCAGACTGTGATTTCATGACAGCAGACATCGAATTGTTTGGCCCTGCTTTCCCCGAGGAAGTGAGTTAGCATATTTCACGGTATGAGTGTGTGTTTTTGCCCTGAAGCTGTTTTTGTCAGCAGTCGTGTGTTGGCATGGCAGCTTCTGCCAGTATAGTGGCCAGCAGTGATCCTCGTATAGAGAGCACTGTGCTAAAGGTTAAAAATATCTAAACGTAGTTTACCTTTGTGACTGTTGAGTGCTTGCAGCTATTTTTCTTAGCATCAGTCTTCATTATTTCATCACTGTCAGCTGAGTGAGTGTATAATCAGCAGAGACATTAAACGTGATGACAGGCAAGTCTGGGATTTATTGTTTTGTGTGCTCATTAGTTTGCTAATCTTTTGATTAATTAATGCAAATAAAGTTTACTTTAGACTGTTGAGTTAAACTTTTTATTTTTACATAAAATAAAATGAACACCTTCATACCTTGCTGTCATTACTGGGTTTTATGTGTATTACCTATTTAACAGTTCAGTAGTAAGACTTTCAGTGAAACTAGTAAAGTGTTGGCCATGTGTGTCCAGGGTGGACCCCACTTCTTGTCCTGTTACAGCTGGGATAGGTCTCCAGTGACCCTGAAATGGATAAGTGGAAGAAAAGGAATGGATGGATGGACTTTGTTTAGTGAAGTAGAGTACAGTATGGCCTCTCACATACTGATTTTTCCTGATTCCAATTTTCTTTTTAAGAACTACAACTGTCAGCATGGACAACAAAAATCCACTTTTCTTCAATGCAATTCAATTGCAGTAAAATACAGGATCTTCTCAGCTCTGCTACTGGAAAGAGGTACAAATAATTACCTGAAAATCTGTTGCTGTACACCCACATTCTATTTTATGTCAGGTACTTATAAACATACTGGAAAATGATGTAATGTCCCCAAGCAACAGGATATTGACCCTTTTCTGTTTGCCACTTGTTCCCTTAATTTTCCTGTAACCGCTTTGATCCTTTGCTCATACCGAGGCTGCTGGCATGTAGCCGTAGCTTTAGCCAGTTACTTTTTGTTAGCTTCATCAAACTGGGCATGTTCATCTGGGTGGTTTAAGTATCTCATTAGGTTTGTTGATATGAACATTTTGGTGGTTTACTTTGGCAAACTTGTCCTCACTCACAGTGAAGAGCTTCCATGCTAACCACGTTACTGTGTGGCTATGAGTGTTTGTGTGTGTGACGATTTGCCTGTGCTTTTGTGTGTGTGTGTGTGTGTGTGTGTGTGTGTGTTGGCCATGCATGAAATTTGGACATACGTGAAGCTGACCGGCTGATCACAGGTCTGGGCCGAGAACACTGAAAACCTGTGGTAAAAAAAATGGCCGATTCTGGCCATAGCTTTTATGTCCAAACATTCCAGTGTAGTTAAAAGGAACTGATGAGCTCTATTCTGAACCACTGGACAATATAGAACTGGTTTATAGTTTGCATTCACCAGCAGTAACTCTTGATTACAGACGGCTGCCCCTCCCTGAGCCTGGATCTGCTGGAGGGTTCTTCCTGTGAAAAGGGAGTTTTTCCTTGCCACTGTCGCCAAGTGCTTGCTCATGGGGGGTCGTTTTGATTGTTGGGTTTCTCTGTATTATTGGATCTTCTTACAATATAAAGCGCCTTGAGGTGACCGTTGTGATTTAGTGCTATATAAATAAAATTGAATTGGGGGGAAGGTGATAAATGAATTTAATGGTCTCAGAAGTACTGTCTATACTAATCAATTAACTGATTAATTTTGGCTCTAAAAAGGATGTAAAATATCTCATGAATGGGAAAAAAAATGAATAATTACAACAACACTTTACTTCAAACCCTTGTTTTTAGAGCTCTAGTGCACAGATTTATTTGGATTTTAATAAAGAAATGTCAGGTGGATTTATTTTTTTTAAGGTCACAATATTCTAATAGCGGGAAGATGTTTAAACTGAAGATCAGATGGTGAGACATTCTTAAAATTTTGATTACATAGAAATGAAAATCCCAGAACTTTTGTGACTTCTGGCATTTTAAAGGTCAGTTCATGTTCCCCGTTACATATAAAGGCTTTAATAAGTGAGAGATACTTTATTTCTGGCGCTTTGGCAGTGCAGGCGAACAGTCTGTGTTAAATAAAGCTTGAGGAGTTTGTAACTCCAGCTGTAATTTAGGATGGCATTAAAAACAAATGCGTAAAAAGTAATAAAGCTGAGATGTTTTTAGGTCAAAATTAAAACATTTTAAGTTGAAAATGCCGTTCATCTTTTGATATAACTCTGGAGTGGAAAAAGAACATTATGATACAGCAAAACAGAATGCCCACAGTCCAGTGACGTTCTCCCACAATCCAAAGGGCTCTCCCTGCTGTCCTCCTATTGTGGTGATGGCCACGTGGGAGTTAAATCACTGCTCAGCTCAGGATTTTATCGATCTGCTATGGAGGAGTCCTCCCTGGCAGCGTTCCTTGTTGCCTATGAATCATGCGGATAACTGTGTGGTGCATCGGCTTGCCAGCGCACTGCAAAACTGGAAAAAACTGAATCTACAAGAAGGTGTGTTGCTGGTGCACGGAGTCTGCCTCCACATAACCTCCCACCCTCTTCTTTTTTGAGCCCTTGCTGTAATGCTGAGCGTGAATAATTGCTCTGCTGGCTGGCACGATGGCAACTTTACTCTCTCATTAATGTGAGTGACAAAAGAATTGATTACAACTGTAATTTCCCTGTTCACACCAGCAATATTTAACTTTGAGGGAGAGTCGAGCAGGCAATTGAGGCGCTGGAGATAAAAATGAATAGGGCTGTGAATGAATTAATATTTGACTAATTGCACAAAAGAAGTGGCTGCATGGAAGAACAATGACTGCAAAAGATACACCAGGCAGACAGAAAGCATTGTTTCTACATTGGTGCAAAAAAAAAAAAAAAAAAAAAATTTCCAGCATCAGATCATCTGCAGCAGTGCTCATCAAAGTCTAATTTTATGCTGTGAAGCAGAAAATGTGCACATCATCTGAAAGCGAACCTGCAGCTTGGTGTGTTGCATGCCATCTGTGAATGAAAATGTATATCATGCAGTATCAGGAGGAAGCATGTCGGCTTGTGTGCGCGTTTGCTTTTATATTTACGCACACGTGAGTGCAGCTTGTTTGTGAAAGGACACCTGAAGTTTGATCTGTAAAGATAAAATGATCTGAGATATGACTCTAATGAAACGAGTCCTGTTGTTCTGTGGTTTGTTTTATTCAGATATTGATTGATAAAGTGTGTTTTATAGTATTCTTTTAGCTTCTTTTAGTCGTCACACAGCGCTTCTTAAAGCGGTCGTGAGCCTTGAGGCTGAAACGGTGATCTAAGGAGTCTTGCACTAATTAAATGCAGCTTCAGTGTATTTGTATTTCACTTAAGAACCGTTAGCTGCTGGTCTAAAGGGACCAGTTACAGCGTCTGCATGTTCCAGTGCTTAATTTTCATGACTCTGAGCGAAGAATGTTGATTATTTTTACTAATGATTAATCAAGGGATTATTTTGGAGTTGGCTCATTAAATCTGATAAAGTGACCATCACAGCTTCCTCAGAGAGCGAAGGATGCCTTTGGACCAAGCTGCAGGAAATGAAACTTATTTAAATCTTATAAAATTTGAGAAGCTGGAAACGGTGAATATTTTTTTGCCTGATAAATTTAAATTATTTTTAACCAAATTGTGAATTTGCTTTGTTGCTAAATGAGCCCTTGTGATGACTCTAGAGGAGAAAATAAAATTCTAAATTTAAATAAATGATACATTATTGTGACATAGATTGACCCCTTGTGAATAACAGTCATTAATCAGCTCAAAGAAATTCAGATCTGTTGCTCTCTCTTTCAGCTTGACGCTACGCAACACTCCATATCTCCCGCCTCTCCTGCCCCTCTCTCTCTCATCCGTGGCCCTCACGCATCTGCCTGGTTGTGATAATAGCTACCCCAGTCAACAAGAAGCACTGAGGGCAGCAGAATGCCGAGGCGCGGGGGGGCTTCCACACGCAAACACGTGCACTATACCAGCTACATAGGCTCAATTAAATTACAAAACATGTAGCTCGGCTTGATGATTGCAGGATTGGTAAATGCTTGCCTGCTCAGTGAATGCTTGGTTGCAGCCCAGAGCCAGTTAGTTAGTATTCAGGATGTCCACGCGAGGCTGAGCAGGCAAGTAGGAGAGAGAAGGGAAGATGGGGATGAGAAGAGAAATGAAAAGAAAAATGCAACAAGAGTTACCAGTTTAATTACCTGGTCAGCTATCATTCACTACTTGTGTTCATTCTTTTTTTGTTTTGTTTTGTTTTGTTGATCAGCCCACGTAAGTCATACCCACATTAAGCAGGTAATAATGCAAAATTTTCATTACATTGGTCTCCAATTTGCCAGCTCTGTAGTCTGTGTGCTTGTTGATTGTGCTCGTGTGAAAATATTCCATGTAAGTGCCCTTTAAATTTGTAGCAACATGGCATGATGCCCCCCCTAACCACCTCCTGCACGCTCTTCCAAGGCAGCCCCCTTATGCTGCAGTCACACTAGGGAAAACAGTAGTTGGAGACCGTGGCACAACCAAAAACTAAACATTAACTAAAACACTGAAAATCACAAATCTGTTGCCATCTGTGCAGAAATAAAATGTTTCCAGTTGTGAGTGTGCATCTGATCCCTTGTTCTGTGCTAAATATGAGAAAGAGGAACTCGCCCCAATCAGATTCCAAATATTTCCGGAGATCATGTGTGAAGGCCGCGCAGAAGGATCGCTCTAGGGATTTCTGTTTGGTTCACCCCTGTGGTCAGCGCTTAAACCGCCCTTTTCAGAGACATTTCTGTTCTTTAGAAGATGACGGCTCTTGACTTTTGTGATCCCGTGGCTTTATTCCAGCAATATGTTGAAAAATCGTGAATCCGTTGCCATGAAAGCTCGCACAGAAATTCACTCTGCCCTCATAACCTGCGACGACTGTGCTGAGTCCTTAACTTTGCGCCTAGAAAGTCAAAAATCGTGACATTTTAGTCCTCTGAGATCACTGGAGTCGGGTTTCAGTGCTAACATTATGTTGGTAAACAGCAGCATGTTAGCAGCGTTACATCAGCATGCCGAGCTCCAGTAGAAGTATGCTAATTTAGAAAAGAACTCTAGGTCGTTAAGATTTTAATGTCTTTCTCACGTTGCTTCTTTCCTCTTATTATCCATGTAAACAATCTTTTTAAAGAAGACTGTAATCTTAGAAGATTTCTGCTTGTTTTGACTACATGCTCTGACTTCTATTAGCTGCACACTGCACACAATGAGGGTTTGAGATTGCATTTCCTAAATCTTACTGTACTTGCTCCACGAAGGGATTTGCTTTGCTGCCAGTACGGACAGGCAGAATGATCATGGTAGTCAATACCTTTCTAACGCCATATAGTAGGTGAATAAAGATCCCTTCAAGAAAACCTAGGAAAAATGTCAAGAGGTTTAGTTCAGACATTTTTTGCAGTGTGTGGAACTGCTAAGCGATACCATCCATCTTCGCTGTTGTGCGCCCCTGTGGGTCTTGCTGAGTCACATATTCCAGGACATCCAAGCGTGTGTGAGAGAGGCAGTGAGTGCATCTAGAGGAGTGTGCTTTCGTACCTTTTGTGATTTGCTGTTACTTTGTGTGCATGTCATTCTTTTTGGTGAAAAGGTCTTTGGCATCAGCTCAGACTTCCTGGCTTGTTCTGAGTCCCGCAAACTAGACAGGCTGTACTGTCTGATCTGTCTCCTAGACAACCGCTGGGGGTAAAACAGAGGGGTCAGAGTGATAGGGCTAGGGAGAGGGGTGTGTGTGTGTGTGTGTGTGTGTGTGTGTGTGTGTGTGTGTGTGTGTGTTGCTGTCCCAAGGATGTTTTGCTGCTGATTCAGAGGCCCAATATAGAACAGTATACCCCTGCTTTTTCTATTCATTTGTGGTGTATGTGTGCTCAGATTTCACATGCTGACCGGTTAGTTTGTTGCTAAACTGCTTTAAATAGAGAGTGAGATATCTTAACTGTTGTATCGATGTGGTACCAAATTTGGTGAAGATGTTTATGACCTTCAGAGGATGAATCAGAAAGGGCTCGTTTCTTTAGGTTTAACATATTTGAGGGACATTTTTATTTCCCATCGCTGCGCACGCTTTCAAACAACAAACTGATCTGAACCTGAATGGAGGGAACGATGACACACGAAAAACAATCCTGTTGGTGTGCGCATCACTGGGGCTTTTCTCATACAGTACAAAGAGATGACAGAGGCAAAAACGTAATTTGTGCATCATTTATAGCATAAAGTGGACTGGAACGATGTGGATTTCCACATGCTGCGGTCTCAGTGCTTCAGCATCTAGCTAGCGCTACAGAAGAGAAGCGAGCATACAGGGAGTAACGTGTGTTTTTGGGGGTTTTTGTTTTGTGGCAGGTCATTTCAAATGCAACACATATCAGCTCAACAAATATCAGCAAACACACAAACTGTTTGTGTGCAGTTTGTCACACAGTGTGTGTGCGAGCTAAAGGCACAGCTGCTGTGTTTCCAGGGAGAGAAAAGAGTGAGAGAGAAGTTCACTCAGAGAGGGAGAAAGATGGAGGAAAGGGGACAGAAGAGGAAGAAGAGAGGTTAGATTTAAATGTAAGGGCAGCTCAGTGACATTTGATAAACTGGAAATTAAAAGCCTAAATGTGATATCCTCATTTTAAATCAGATATTGGATCCATATGTGATGTGACGCTGGGGGGGGGGGGGGG
>JAVDPK010000657.1:10250-26856 GCA_034780415.1 Cichlasoma orientale
CATATAATGAAACGTCCTGCAAAAGAACCTGGGATATACTAACTTTGTGTTGTTCAAAGGGTGCATGAAAATACTGCAGTTTATTGCGGGATAAACAGGTCTGCTTGTTGTACTGTAGTGAATTTACAGTAAAGCTCTGCGTGTTGGACTGGTGCACAGCTGCTGTGGGGTTCACGGTCACAGTTAGGTTCCATCAAGTGCAGCAGAGATGAATCAGAATTTAAGATGCTGCTCAGATTCATTCACTGAATTCCACCTTTATACCTACTGCATACTGTCGTGTATACAGACAGTATAAACAGTATACTGTCAGTGTAGGGGATGGAAATCAGCCAAGATAGCTTGTGAAACATCTGCTGACATCTTGTTGAATTCAGTTGTGTAAATCCACAAAGAGCAGTAAATCTCAGAGCAGCAGCAGCAGCACAGGTCAGCTGATCACAGCCTGTACACACGAAAAAAAATCTATTGGAGCTCACATTAGAAATGATTGTGATTCTTTTCCCCACGCTGAGCCACTGCAGCTGATCTTAGGGTTGACCCACCTGCTGAATCCCACTGTAACGCGTGACTGTTCTCATTTTTTCTGTTTAGGTGTGGCGGCTTTAGCTTTGCACAAAAATATCTGGTAGAAACGTCCTTCAAAGAGCTACTTTTTAATTTCTTAGTTTGAGTACATTTCACAGCCTGTACTTTTTCACTTTTACTTGAGTAAACAAGTTACTTCAACTTTTACCGGAGTATTTATTTATTTTTTTAACACAAGTATCTGTATTTCTGCTTAAGTAAAAAAAAAAATTTAATGTTAGCAAATAGTTAGAAGTAATAGGCATTTGGTGCTCTAATTAGTAGCTATGCCAGCAGGGCGGTGTATGTGGCCTTGTACATGGGTTGTGTCCTGCAGTGATTAGGTTCATTGATGTCTTTTCCCCCCCCCTTTATTTATTTGTTTATTTATTTATTTTTTAAATGTTTCTTGTTGGCTGCTTGCTGAGATTTACAAAAAAAACAAAAACAAAACATGACCAAAAAACAAACAAACCCCATGACAAAGAAAGTACATTACTTCATTGCCGAGATAGCTGGCTGAAAGATTATCAGTGGCTGGCTGTAGCGGAGCATTTAGACCAATATCAGACGGGTCTGTTATCAGAACTGAAGGTGAGCGAGCACAACTTTGCATTAACAAGTTATCAAAATATTCATACCCAGAAATGTTGCCGTTATTATTGGTCAGTTGTGATGGATGTATCTCATGTGGCAGATTCACAAAACTTGTAACTTTTTGTTTTTTAAATCAGTGACGAAGTTACTGAGATCTGTTCCTGGAAACGACTTAATTACAAGAAAACTGCCTCAGAGAGTTCAGGCTGTGTTGAGCAATAAAAAGGTGGTCATAAATATTGAATTATACTAAAATTGTACAGGCTGGTTTCCCTTATATATTGTGTTTACATGTATGTTGGCACATGTTTCAATAGATCACTACACTATGCAACATTTAAAGAAATAAGTGAAGGCTGTTGCACAGTACTGGATACAGTGGGAATTTTGATGAATGATTTGCATTGGGATTTATGGGTGACTTCCTGTATATGCACTTTTTACTGCAACCAGGTGTTAAATTACATAAGACCGCTTGCCTGGGATGGTGACACAGCACTGTTTTGTGTATCTCTGTGCATTTTTTTCCCACTGGTCGCATTTTGTAGCCTGAATCTTTGGAGCTTAACACACTGAGGATTTTCTGCACCTACTCACATTCAAGGCAGCACATTCCACATTCCCTTTCTACTGTAAATCTGCGGGAATCTAACACATGGTGCAGTTATGCACATGGTGCAGTATCAAATGATATTTAGCATGCTTTGAGTACCACACAGACCTCTCTTCAGCGTGACACACTGCTGTGGGTTTGTCTGGGTCGGTGCTGAACTGTACCAAGCTGTTAATACACTCGGAGCAGCATTTCTGAGAGTTTTGACTCAGCATGCGTCTCAAATCGCAGCACGGTCACGTTCGTGTCATCAAAAGTGAATGTGCTGTAAAAGCTTTGTGCTGCGCGGTCTCTCCAATCTCAAAACAATTACATGCTGAATAAACATCTGATCTATTGGCCCGCCAGTCTAAATGCTTAAAAACTTTGGCTTACAGCCTGTACTGTTTACTATAAATGAGATTTATGAGGCTATAAAATCTGATTATTTCTGTCTATTTGCTGACTCTCAAATACAAACAGCCAGAAGGCAAACTGTTGGAAATTGGATCTGAAAAATCAATAGAAATCCAGGTGCAAATTAAATTATAAAAGTACCACTTGCTGCGCAAACATACTGTAGTATCTGTGTGTGTGTGTGTGTGTGTGTGTATTTTTGAACTAACACTCAATCACCTTTTTTTCCCCTTCCCATTTTATTTCTCAAAGCGTTTCAAAATATCTATTTAAAGTAAAAAGTGCTCAGAACAACACAGCAAAGAAAACAGTCTGATGCATGAAATGACCCTCCTGCCAAATTAGAACGTTTATTATATAATTTTGCAATGTCTGTAATATTTTGCCGGTGCTGAAAGTACTGGTAGGTGTAGCAGATGCCATGCATTGAGCCTGGATGTCATTCCAAAAAACTGCGGTTTCTGCACGTTTTTCCAAAAGTCTTCTGGGGTAGTCTGGACACACGGAGTAAACACATGGAGCAACCTGTCTGCAAAGACTTGCCAACTGCTCTCCAAGTGGTGCTGAAACCTGAAAAAAATGTGATTCAAATAGAAAACGGACACGTTTACCTCCAACGTAAAAGCCGTGCTTTACCTCTTCAAAAGGCACAACTTTTACTTTAAAGGCAAATGATCAGTTTCACTACCACCCGGAGAGCACGTGACGAGTGTTTGTAGACAGGTTGGTCTTCCATTCACACTATGGGCAACCATGGCGATTTGCTAGTGACCAAAGCACTCGCAAATTGTTAAGTGGTGCACCGAAAAGAGGTTTTCGGTGCACCACTTGACACCTCTTTGTGACCCAGTTTCACCTAGTGACTAATAACAGCCTTCCACCAACCAGCTGCGGCTAACATTTTCTATAGCGGCTTGTGGTTGCCAGGGTGTCACTGACTGGTCTCTGGGCCTGTGTGATCGGGGCCAAAGTTGACTACTTCCTGTATCTTGATATTTAATGGACAGGGACGAGAATAGCATCAGTCTTGTGCATTCGTCTTTCTAGCTGTTAAATTTCAGCTTTCACACTGCTGGACCAGAAACAAACATGTGTGATGGTCCGTTTCAGTAAAGCCATTACCAAATTTACACCAGTGCTGTGACAAGTCTGACCCGTGCTGCTGACCCGATCGTGACCCGAGTTTGTGAACTGAGGTGGCAAAACCTTAGTTATCTACTTTGCAGCCTCAGCGGACTTAGCAGACTGTCACGGTGTTACAGTGAAGAGTGAGAGTGCAGCTTGCAGAGGATCTGCAGCCAAGGCTGTGATTGATTATGTTTGCTTCTTAAGTGTATTTAGCATAGCAGTCCCACATCAATCACAAGCATGGATTTGTGGACTTCAACTCTGCAATCAGTTGCTCTGAAACTACAGAGGAGTCTCACATCCTCTGCATATTTTTACTAACACTGACGGTTCAAGAGTTCCCCTTTAGAATAAAGCTCTGACCACCACAAACGTATAGCATTTCTCCTCCCTGGTGTTCTTCAGTGCTCCATATTAAGTAGGTTATACAGTATGAGCTCTGGAAGTACAGTACAGACCTATCCATGTGTGTATGCATTTTTCATGAGCCTCCATGTGCATGCGTTGAGAAGCTTGTGGTGCCTCTATGTGTGCGCTGCCTCTATCTGTAAGCAGGGATGTCTCCTGTTTCTCTCTGTGCTTCTGCTCTTCTGTTGTTAATTAGAAAGGACTGAATGGAGGAGCCTCGGAGAGCCTGCAGCGTGGTACAGAAAACCCGGAGAGGGGACAGTGGTGGGAGTTAAATGAGAGGGGATGAGGGAAGAAGGCAGTGAGAAGCTGGAGGTAGAGAGACAGCGTCTGTGTGTGGTGTGTGTGTGTGTGTGTGTGTGTGTGTTGGCGTAGGGATTTCCTTCCATCAGCCTCTCTCATCCAGCTCAAGTTAGTCTGCTTGATGAGGAGAATCGCAATGACTACTGATGCAGTTTAATTCTTTAAGACGTAACATTTTTTTGCATTTTAATCTCCAGCTCAACTTACACTCTTGCTATCCTCGTGACGCACGAAGAATGCTGAAGAAATCTGACTGTCGACCAATTCCGCGGACTCATGTCGAGACTTATGTAAAGGCTTTAAAGCCTTAGTTTTGCAAATTAGCACACGAGATGAAACTTGAACAATTCCTGTGGTGAAATTGGGGCATGCAAGAGATTATTTAGTATTAAGGAGTATTTTATTTGCAACTCAAATACAAAATTTGCTACTTTTTTATACTTGCAGTCAAAACAAGATTATTTTCCTCTGGTTTGATGGGGGTGCTACTTTGTTCTGGGCTCTTTCTGGCCTTTTGCCTGCATGCATAGAAACCCTGAGGAGGGCAGATCTCAGGAGACCTCAGCACAGAATGGAGCGGGGATGAATGGGTTGCAAAGCAGCTTGCATGTTATCAGTAACTGTAGGCAGGCTAAAACAGCTTGAATAATGCATCCTATATGAAATTTCCTACCTGGATACCTAGAAGGATATCAGTTGAGCTATCAGCTGCTGTGGGCTGACATCAGCTGTTACCTGTCATAATTGTGGGCCGAGTTTGCCTTTTTGACCTGCCTAACGATGCACAAAGACTCAACAAAAACAGGCCTCTGTATGTGTAAAACGAGGTTGGGCCGGTGACCTTGTGGTAAGACTGTTTTTTTCAGTATCCACAGGTGGTGACTCTCCACTTTTTTAATTTGGAATGCATTTCCGGTGGACACAGTTGACAGATGCCGATAAATGTTTGCACTTTGTGGACACTCGTACCCATGAAACTTGGAGTGCATTCGGCAGGAAGCAGTGGAAGAGTGAGGATAAAGAGAAGGAAAGCAGAGGAATCAAATGGACCTTTTGTCTGTTCACATATTTAGAGTAAAATTTGTCTGTTTATGTGATTTGTGGCATTCCTGCAGGCGTAAACACAACCACATGACAGGGCGAAAAATCCCAGAACTGCAAATCGAAACTTATTAGGGTGAACTGCAAACAATTTTCTGCAGATTAATGGTTCATTGTGTTTTGCTCAGTATCTGGCTTTCTGAAGCTCCTGTCCAACTAGTGTTGTAAAACAGATCAAAATGACTCATAATGTGCTTATAGTTTTATTTGACATGTTTCATTTTGATCGCTAAAGCCACTGCAGTGTGTATCGTGTCTCATTTGGGACTTGGGGACTTGCACATGGATTAATATGCAGCACAGATGTTCCTGTGCATTATTGCAACCATTTGGTTGTGTCGCAGAGCACACGTGTTAGACCCTGCTACAGTCTCAGGGACACTTTGTATAGTCTTCTGCCAGCTGTGGTCGACTCCTGCCTTTACGGATCTGGTACTTAGGGCCTGTTTTTGTGCTTCCTGATCAGAGCCTCTTTGCTGTCATTCAAACTGGTCTTTTTTAGGAACTGGTAGGATTTTCTGATGCCAGCAACTTCCTCTATCTGCCAACAGTACATCCCATGGAGGGGGCTGGGTCTTCTACAGTATTTCCTCCTCTGTCACTGCCTGGTTTCTACTGCCTGAGGCACTCTGGTAGCGGTTAATCCTCCTTCCCTCTTTTCATTGCTTGTAGCGTGTCAGGATGCTGAACTACTTCTTTGTGTCCAGCCTAATATTCCAGCTGAGTATCTGATGACTGGTGTGGTGCACCTGTTTCATGCTCTGGACATGTTTAGCTGTGTCAGACCTTATTGCATCCTCATCATGGTTCCTCTTAGCCTGTGTGATACCTCTGCTGTCCACTACTTCAGTCCTGACCGCTTTCCTTCTTTTCGCCACCATACAGTACAACTGTGTTTCAGTGTCCTTGCTCAAAATCCTGGTGAAGTGGATCAGCAAGTCAATGGCTTATTCACTCCTGGTGTTGAGCTTGATGTCATTGCTTTGTATGGTCACAAATGAATTCAGACAACAGACACACTGTTCGCCTTCAGTCGCTCTGCTGATATCCATCCACAAACTGAACCATTCCCCCTCTCTGCCTCTCCTCGCCCCAGTAGAGGTGCATCCAAAGTCTGAAGCAGCAAGAGCCGAATCGAAGCCTATACACCAAACAGATGTTCCGACTTTGACACACAGTGTGCGGTGTCACTGGTGAATAATGCTCAGTTACCCCTCCAGCAGCACTTTGTCTAATAGCTGTGCATGCTTGGGGAAACAGAACGCTGCTAGTAGTGCTGTTTGTCTTTTTCTTTTTCACAAACATTTACTGAGTTTCACGAACAGATGTCTATTTTTTTTTTTGCGAAACTGTGTGGCTGTCTGAAATTTTAAAGAAGTATAGTGCTAAAGAAATGTTTTGAATATTTGTTGGCTGCAGTTGGTGATTTGAGCATTCATTTCAGTGTCGTCAGCGCTTTGTCTTACGTTCAGTAGCGTGACGCATTTTACACAAGAAAACAGTAAAGGAATGTCAGCAGTTCATTACAGGTGGAAGGAAGTTGGTATAGTAATAAAGAAATGAGCAGCAGGAAGCTTGATACGAGGGGATGCAGTCAAACAAGAAGCTGGCGGCCTTTCTTTTTTTTTTTCTTTTTTTTTTTTTTTTAAACGCAACCATCAGAAGAGGAAGTTGCATGCGGTGAAGTCAGACTAGGTGGAGACTCCAGCTATCCAGTTCCTATATGTTGAGAGTTTTTCACTCTGACCAGTGTCATAATACAGTTTATTGAGAATCGCAGTGAAAGTGCATCATTTCAGATGAGTGTGTGCGTGGGAAATTCCCACGCTTCCCTCCCACTTTTTACCCTCTTGACTTGCACCTAGAGGGCATTTCCCACGATGCGGCTGAGTCACTTTCTGCATTTGCATAAGAGAGATAAAAGAAATATGAAGATGGAGAGTGGTGCATGCAAATAAAATAAAAAAATTTAAAAAATTGTGTTAAATTCCTGAAACTGAAATATCTCGACATGTTTTCTCAACACGCACTCTTTGTGTGTTTGTGGCTGCTTTGCAGTCTCCTTGAGTGAGTTTAAAAGTCTCTAAAGCAAAAGAGTGCATTAAACACTGTTACAGTCAGCTCTCTTTGATTCTGAGTGCTTCATAAATACCTTTTAGGCCTCGCGCACCTCTCCTCTTACCAAGATTTATTGAAGCATAGGGACTGATAATGACTTAATTCATGGAGTAACATGACCCTCCTTGCTTTCTCTTTGTCTCCACTTCTTTATTGCATAACCGTCTGCTGAATGCACAGAGACAGGCAGCCTTAAAGCAGAGTTTTTGTGGGAGGCTTTAAGTTAAACAGTCCTTTGCTTTTTATGTTGGAAGGGGACAGTCTTGTGGCCCTAATAATCTTAATAACCGGACAAATCACCCTTTTAGGTCGTTGAATTTGTTGTTTATGAGCTCTAGATTATGTCTATGTTACAGGACACATTTCCCTGCACATGCACTGGCCTTTATGCTCTTGCTCTGCCGTGTATTTATAGCACGTGTAAAAACTGTTGGGCTGTTTGCATATATAATAACACAGTTTGCTCACAGTGTGTGCACTTTGCATGGCTGTCTTGAGTCTACCTCGCCATGGCTGCTGGCCATAGATTTATATGCTGGCCTGTAATTGCCCCTTGTTTGTCTGCACCTTTTTTCAGAGGCATCTTTCACGCTGTAAGTGGGGGGATTTGTAACGATGGAGGAGGCAGGCTGTGTGTTGCATGCGTGCACACGCTCATTGCCTTGTGCGCGGTTGTGTGAGTCGGAGAAGTGATCATTATGACTGGGCTGTGTCCTTGTTTTTCTTTTTAAACAACCCTGTTCACTCCAAATTGCACTGCGCTCTGTTCCACCATTGTGCCTGAGAGAGCGACCGTGGGATCACAAGTGGCTCGATGTGAACTGGGACTCGGGCATTTGTTGTCTCTGTACTCGCCCCGTCAGGCTCACGCGTTTGCAGGTGTGCTCAGCAAAGTAGCAAACTGTGAAATAAGAGTTATTCTGTCACACAAATAATTCAGTCTCTCTCATCTGTTTTCTGCATCTTGTGAGTTTTGGTGCTAAAAAGCATCTGCTGCTCTTACTACTTAGCTCTACTGACATGACTTGAGTCTAGGGCAGCTGTGGTTCAGGAAGTAGACAAGTTGTCCACTTATCGGAAGGTCAGTGGTTTGACCCCCGGAGCCTCCAGTCTGCATGTCGTAGTCGCTGAACCCTCGTGTCACCATTGTGTGAGTGTGTGAAAGAAAAAGTGCTGCATGAGCATGCTTTCAGTCACTTTCAGACTAGAAAAGTACCATATAAATGTGGTAAAATCATATAAATAATCATGACAAATAAAATGGTTAAAGTTAGGATGTCGTAAGTCACAAATATATGCCATCAATTGACATGAGAACTGCAAAAAGTGTGCTGTGAAAACGTGAAATGATTAAAGGAAATTGGCCCGTACTCGTGCTATTCCATGATACCAGGCTGAATGTAAATGTAGATAAGAAAAGGTTAAAGACACACTTGCATCTTCTTGGTAATGTTGAGAGAAATGCTGGTGTAGGGATGTCACCAGAACCAGTACTTTACGGTACCTTTGGATACTCCCCCCAGTACTATACATACCATATGCAGCATACTGAGTGGGGTTGTTGAAAAACTGATACTGGGATGCTAAGTGACTCTAACAATTAGTTGATATCAGATTGGATACTCATTTGCAACAGTGTCGATACAACAGTACAGTCTTTGCCTCTTCTCTTCACATAGTAATGCTGCAGGCAGGCAGGCAGACACACACGAGCAGCAAACGTGACAAAGCATGTTACAGACCGACACCCTGGTCTTTATGAGTAGCCGCTTGACTATTAGCAATTACCTGATAGCCACCTTAGCCATCTTTTAAGGTGGCATTAAGGTAACATCTTGAAGCTATGGCTAAAAATAAAATGATAATGTTAATGTTGGCGCTAGACTGCAAGTGTTCTCAGCTCTGCCCATCTGTAATGTTTATAGAGAGCGTTATCAGGACATGTTTCTCAACTAGCCAGAAACAGTGGAAACCTACATTAACAACACTGTATTTGCACGAACCAGTATTGTTCTAATGTTGTTTTTTTTTTTTTTTTTTTTTTACCCCAGTGGTACCAAAATGGCATCGATTACCAAATATTTTCTCGGCTTTTGGTTTTGAGGTTGAAATTTGGTGCGTGTGCTCAAAGGAACGTGCAATAATATAATATTTAACTGCAGGTTTAAAGCGGGTAGAAAGAGGAGATGAACTCGTGTTCTCCAAAAACCGAGACGTTCGCTCGCTGTTCACTTCGTTTCCTGTTGGCTCGTGATGGTTGCGGTCCAATCGGTTGTTGGATTGGTGCTAAAAAGCAGCATCAAATCACGGATAATGTTTGAAAACTAGTCTAAAAGCTGAATGTGTGGCTGAGTCCACATGTTGCCTCCACATGTTGTGTGTTGAGTGCCCCTCATCTTTGGCTTGCTGGTCTCATAATTTGAAACTCTTTTAATCTACTACTTAACATACAGTACTACTTCACAATGACCTCTTCATTGATGCATTATCGGCTGCCCCCCCCATTGCCCGTCCCATAAAATTTCTACAGACATTATCAGGAATTGCCAGTTGCTGGAATGATGGTGAGCAGGTGGAAAATTTTAAACGATTGCCCATAAAAGCAAAGGCTTCAGAAAAGACTTTTTCAGCGATTCAAAGAACACGTTTCCTCACACTGGAAAATTGGTGGTGTGTGCAGAAGACAGACGTACGTGCAGCTAAGGTGACAAAGAAGTCTGTCTGCGAACAGACTCGAGTATCGGTGCAGTCGATGGTTTCTTTCAGCTTTCTTTGCCGTTCCATTCCAGCTGAGCTGGAGGCTTTTTCGCAATTGGCGTAAGGATACAGCAGATTACAATAATCTCGGCAGGATGTGACAAATGCATGAAAGACTAGTTACCAGGTTGTAAGAACTAAAATGCAGAAATGTTTCAAAATAAGAGGCAACAGAGAAAGCTGGCTTGTGTCGAGCTGTGCTTGTTACCTGTGCTGCACAGAACATTTTCTTTCTCTGCGTGTTCTCAAGGACAAAGCGGAGAGAGCACAACTTTTGTCGAGATGGTTGCAAGAAATCGCGCAGACGGCCTCACACCTCCGTCATACGCGCGTGTGTGTCGCCGCAGCGAGGATGTGCTTTTCAGGCTGATTTGTTTGGAGAGTGCGCCGCAGCCTCGGAGCAGCAGAGGATGAAAGCGCGGGGCCTGTATCCACTGCGGACATAATTGGGTGTAAATTAATTGCCTCTCATGCAATCACCTTCTAGACTGAATGACTGTCTCCCTCCCTCACTGTGTCAGTGATTGAATCCTCCTTGATGAGATTTGAAATGATTTCATGTTTCTTCATATTTGAAAGAGTTGAAGCGATCTCAAAACAGCAGTTTATGGATTTGGTTGGCCTCATTCGCTTGTAAGCAAAAAGAGTGTAAAGTGTTCCTAAACAATATAAAATATGTGCCGGTTAAACATTGACATCATAGATTTGAAGCTGAAAAGAATTTGATTTTTTTTTTAAAATCATTTCTTACTGAACTGAGACAGCTTTTCACCCTCTGGTGTATCGTAAGCAGGATGCCACTTGCCATACAGCATGTATGTACACACACTCATACACACACACACACACACACACACACACTTGGCAGATTTATAGACATTCATGGAAGAGCTATTTTGATAGATCTGATAAATAACACAGGCCAGAGAGCCTCATGGTTTAAATACCTTCTTGTGGCGGGTAATTGCATGCAGCTGTGTGTGAACACAATCTGGCAGCACATGTCTGTGTGTCAGCCCGCTTTGGCTTTGTGAGTGTGAGTGTGTGTGTGTGTTTGTGTGCGATTGGCAAGCGAGGAAAGAATAGCAGCTAAGATGGGAAAAACTTGTGAAAGTATAATTTTGTTTCAAGTTTGAGAGCAAGAGCTGGAAAAGGAGAAAGTGAGAGAGATGGAAGCAGACAGTGAATGTTGCGCTGACAGTCGGCGTCTGCAGGGCACAAATAAAGTTCAAACGATGAGCTGCTGTAGTCGGTGAAGTTGCAGGAGTGGTGCATGCATTGGCTTTGCCTGAAATCAAATCTGAGTGCAGTTCTGTGACAAAGTATTTACCCCCTTCGTGATTTTGCATATTTGTCACATTTAACATCTTTCAGATCCATCCATCCATTTTCCTCTGCTTATCCAAGTCAGTGTTGCCGGGCTGGAGCCTGTCCCAGCTGCCATATGGTGAAAGGCAGGGTACACCCCGGACAGGCTGCCAGTCTGTCGCAGGGCTAAAACAACCATTCACACTCACATTCATACCTATACGTGTTTCAGATCACCAAACGTATTTTAATATTGGGCAAAGATAATAAAAATTGCAGTTTTAAAATAATAGTTTAATTTATTTAGGGGGAAAAATCTATCCAAGCCTCTGTGGAAAAGCAAGAAACTCAAGAACTGAGAACGTCACTGACATCTATGAGTCTGGAAAGGGTTACAAATCCATTTCTAAGGTTTTGGGACTCCCGTGAACCACGGAGAGAGCCGTTATCCACAAATGGAGAAAACTTTCCCAAGAGTGGCCAAAATTACTCATCAAGGACTCGTCCAGAAAAGAACCCAGAGCAACATGTGAAGAACTACTGTACAGGCTTCACTTGCCTCAGTTAAGGTCAGAGTTCATCTTACAATAAGAAAGAGACTGGGAAAAAATGGCATTGATGCTCCCCGAGACTTAGATTAGATATATCTAATATTTGTCTATATTAATAAACATGTAAGTGTGACAAATGTGTGAAAAACAAACAGCACTGTATGTGAGATTTCACTGAAACCCTTCCTTGGAAAAATGCATCATTTATGTGAACTCGGAGTATGAATCCCTGCTTTGTGCCTAAACACAAAAATGTCCACATGTTGCTTTTCTGTGTTTATTTTCCTGGTTTAAAGGATTATTGTGGTTTTTCAATCGAAGCATGGTTTGAGTGGAAGCCACTTCTTCTTCTTCTTCTCTGAATTTCCCAATGTGACTTAAACTGAAATGTGCTTATTAGATCTTTTTTTTTCCTTCCCTATTTAAATGAGAACGTGTCAGACTGCTCTCACACTGCTTGTTCAGTATTCAGCTGGAGCCAGGAGACGATCAGCTCGGCTTGTGGTTGAAAACAGTGGCGTACAGCTGCCCTCGCTCTGTCGAGCGATCGCTTATTTTCAGTGTGTGTGCCGTCTGACAGAATTAAAACTGTATGAAAACTGACGGCAGTTAGTGAGATTTAGAGGCCCAGGTGTGTGGAATTTATTAGCTGATTTTTATTTATTTATTTTTCCCCTCTCTGCTTTCAGTCTTTTTGTTAAGCTAAAATAACCTCCTGCCTCCAGCTTCATGTTTACCCCGCAGACACGAGACGAGCATCAATCTTCCCAGCTAACTCTTGGCATTTGCAATAAAGCGCATTGCTTTCAAGACAACACGCGCGCTACTGCTGAGCTTATTTTTATGTTGATTTCAGTCTTGTGAATAACGTGAACTGCGGACGTACTGCCAGGTGCTGTGAAATCCATATCGGCTGCTGCCTCTCCAGTTAGCCTGCAGGTTTCATCCAAGTTTCCTTCCGCTGCAGTGTTAGGCGTCAGGGACGTGTTATTTAAACGCTAGAACAGCAACAGTGAATACCAATGTCTGCTTCTTGTGCAAAATGCGTAGAGTATGTAATGTCTCACAGTATAAAGAAAATGCCCTGCGTTTGCTGTGCGGGCATTAATGAGTAAATTCATGATTTTTTTCCTTTACAATCTTAACTATTTAGTACTGGAATGACCTTTTGGGATATTTAACTTCTCATATCTGTTATAAATTAGGCTTTTATACCAGAAGGCATGTGAGGTCTTTTCCCCCCAAAGTTGCAGAAAACACGACCGGTCAGTTCCACTGACGGGCCCAGAGCAACACCAGCGCATCGGTATTAGAGGGTGCTCCGTCGGCTTTGTGCCGCACTGACTGCTGGCCTTCATGATTATTGGCCAATGGGAAGGGTGCGTTTGCTTGCTGCAGCATATCGTTTTTTGCATTTTGTTTTTTTATTTACGTATTTTTGAAACCCATATTCCTTTGCTTTGACTGTATTTCTGAGAGTCTGTAGGTACCTGTACACGCATTCATTTATTTAATTCTCTGTCTTGTATAAATGCTTTTACAGCATTGCCAACCTTTCCCAGTTTTCTCCTCAGTCCGTTAAGCCACATTTAACCCTGCAGTTTATCTGGATGATTCCACGTTTGGAGCATGTTTGTCACAACGATAAGTGTTGGTCTATAAAATTTCCCAAACTTTAATACCACAAGCTGGGGAGGACAAATGAGCTCTGACCCCAGCACAGTTGGGATGCATTTCAGTGTCGATTTGAGTCTTGTTTACCTGTGCAGTGCTGCAGCAGCAGATGTGTGGGCCCGTGGTCTGAGGAGTTTAAATGGGATGCGGCAGTCCTGCTGACAAGCCTATTACACACTCAGAGGAGAAAAAGGGGGAAGACTTGCCTGCCATAAGGAGACACAGCTGTCTGGCACAAGAGCGTGCAGCATCATTTATTTTTTTTTAAATCAAAGCCTTTTATGGCAAAAATACAAAAAATTATTTAAAGTGGGGGAAAAAAAACTGTAAACAGGTCAGCTGTTTACATACTGAGCATGCGTGCACATCACAGTAGCAGTTGTTGTTATTTCATCCCAGGACAGTTTTATGGTGTGTTGGCTGCCGTGGTAAAAGACACCGTGGATACATGTGGAGAGTGTGTTGGGGCAGAAGGATGTTTATTCTTTGTATTTGTACAGATTTCAATGTATAAATACACACATATATCTTACAGTAATACACAAAATCTCAGTTTGTTTTTTGTCCACAAACTCCTCCTGGAACACCAGGACTTGAGCAGCTACATTTGGCACACAGGTACATCATGTAACCCTGAAAGTTCTTATCCAAATCAGAACCATCTCGCAATGGGCTGAAATGACCTGTTTTTATGAACATCTACCCCCCCCCCTTTTTTTTTTCTAACTTTTTGCAGTGTCAATTTGCCAACAGCACAAACCAGTCAAACAATACTGTATCATGAGCATGCACTAGATAACAGATACAGAAATATATATATATACACACACACATCTGTCTACAAGTACAAGAAGCATTAAAAAAAAAAAAATCAGTGTTTAGAAATTTGGAGGACTTGAACCAGTGAGACAGAAATATGGATAAACCTTTGAGTAAGCCAAAGCCTTTTATGATGCCTTATATAGCCATGGCTCACTGCTACTGCCTTGATGTTTTACACGCACACACACACACACACACACACACACACCCAAGCGTACCCCCTTCAGAGGATACATTGTATTCTTTGTCACACGGCAGAGCTCTAATCAGCACATGCGTGGTCTGAAAATGTTTCCAAGTGTAGCGTGGACACAGAGCAGGAGTGTAAGTGTTTAGTTTGTGACCAAACAGAACTGTTGCCTTGTTTCTTTAGTGCACCCATGAGAGTGCACCCTGCTTTTCATCACAATGACTCTCCCACTGATATCGTTTTATCGCCGTTTTCACTGAGCCTGCATGCCTAATTTCCTCATGGCAGAGTGGATAATGAAGATGGACTTGGCGTGGCTGTAACTAACCTGATAAGTTGCCAGATGATATTTGGCCCGAACTGACTTGCAGAATCACTCAGTTACATGTTCTGTGTACCGAGGGAAATGGCAATGGGGCACCATAATGCATTTGCAAAGTTGAACTGACCTCAGACTTGGACCGAGTTAACAAAGCAAACGTTTGATGCTGGGGTCACACATTTCAGAATGTTTTTTTTTTCTCTTGTACTTTTAGAGCAAGATTTTGGCAGGGAAATGAAAATAAAGCAGACGGCTTGTGGCAAAGGTCCCATGTTTAAATCTTCAAACTTCCTTGAGGGGAATTTAGCAATAACTGAGAAATGTGTTTGCTGATTTATTAAATGCTGTGGTGGTCAGCGCATAAGAAAAGGCTTCCCTTTGCATTAAAAACAAGCTTCAGTCACACACATTCCAAGAGACAGATTGGTGCCCCCCCCCCCCCCGAATCGCCAAAAGTGCTGCACATACACTCCGAGCGGTTAGTGAGTGGTTCCTGGAGGTTGCTCGCTGCTGCTGCTGCTGGATGAAACGGGTTGCAAAGAGAGTGCTGCTAACAGATCGCTGTGATTGCTGTAGTTTGCATGGAAGATACCAACTTATCAGCAAATGCTCACTACCAGCTGTGTGGCAGTAAAATCTGAATAAATGTGATGCAAACTGGAAACTGAGATCGCTTGCCTTCAAAGTAAAAGTTGTGCCTTACTGCTGAAACTAACACCTTTCAAAAGGCGCAGCTTTTACTTTGAAGGCAAGCGATCTCCGTTTCTGGTTTGCATCACACTCTTCAGCTACACTCTTGCTAACTGGCGAGTGCTCGCAGATAAGTGCAAACTAGTGATGTGCGATACCACAGATTTCCTTTCCGATCCAATACCAAGTAAAATTCAAGCCGGTATCGGCGATACCGATCCGATACCGATACTTTGTGCAAAAACACTTAATGTGTCTGGTAAATTGAAAAAAAAAACGTGGTGTAATTCAAATCTTGGCTTCATAAAGAACACAAAACATCACTCTGATTTATTTATTTTGAACTCAGAGGTCAGTTGAGGTCGCAGCCTCATATACTATAGCCAGGCTAATTCAACAACAGTACACAATCATACAACATTATGTCAAAATGGTGTTGCAAACTAGTAAAAAAGTAGTAAAGTAATAACCCTATTGACATAAATCCTAGTTTAAATTATTAAGAACTACTACAAAATGAGAACTTGCATCCTGAACGTTAATGAAACTGCAACAAAGGCATCCATCTTTGAAACTTTCCCTCATTCACATGTTTTTGTTGAGGAACAGTAGCATATTTACTGTTTTCCCCTTTAGTCTGTTCCGTTTTTTGCTCAGAACTTCTCCTGCCTTTGAAAAGACTCTCTCTGCTGGTACAGAAGTGGCAGTGATTCCCAGGTATCTCACTGCTAGTTTGCTCAGGGTTGGGAAGGTTAGTTCATGTTCTTGCCACCAAACCAGTGGATCCCTTTCTCGGGGAATAACTTTTTCCTCTGAGAACCGGCGTACTTCAATAAGCACATCGCTGGCAGCTGACCGGTGCTGTTGTCCTGACAAAACCTGTATGTCAAAATCAGTCCATATCCCTCCTTTTGATACAGCTGAACATGAGGGGGTAGGATTCTGATCTGGGACTGAGTCAGAAAACCCTGCTGTAGAAGGCCTTGAGGCAGAGCTAACAGTAGCTGTTGAGCTTGGAGCTTGAGTGGGAGCTGATGGTCCTGTCTGATAGACTTCCTCCA
>JAVDPK010000657.1:93926-114027 GCA_034780415.1 Cichlasoma orientale
CCCCGCCAGGAGGCCGGACCTCCAATTCGGCCCGGCAGTCCTTGCTGGTGATCTGACCAACCTGCACCTTGTTCTTTTTCTCTTCTTTTCTCCCTCTTTTTCAAACTTAGTTCCCTCTCTCCTATAATTCCCAGCCAAGTACTCCCCATACCTCACTTATTCTTTCGCGATTATCGACGTCATTTTTCACAAGATCCAACAGCAATAGAATTTTTTGAGATGCACTTAATTGCTTCCTTGCAAAATTTGATGGGAAACAAATACTGTACAAATTATAACCCACAAGAGAAAATGTAAATAAAATTTTGACAGACTGGATACAATTGTGCCAAAAATAGTGCTCGCTCACAGCATCTGGCAGCGATGCTTGTATTTAGTGACTTGATTAACTTTTGATGATCGAGAAAGAAGAAGCCCATTCAGCTTTTAACCGCCTTAATCTTTCATCCTGTTCCGTCTTCATTGGTGTCCTCGACTGACCGCACCTCTCTCATGGAGGCCCTCAGAGGGTCCTTTGTCCTCTCTTGTGTTCGACCCTCCCCTTTCTTTCTAATCAAATGGTCTCCATGAGGAAATGCCAGCAAATTATAGCCTCTATTCATATCTGATGGCCTGTGAACTCTGTGTACAGTGAGGCGGTGGATTGGCCGTTGAGTGGCGCGGCAGTGGGTTAAACTGAAAAGAGAGATTCGGGATTTAAGTTTCTCGGATGTAGCAGGAGCAGCGGCGCGTTTCCTATTTGGGTTATCAGGCCTGCGCACATGCGAACAGACACGTATACAAATGTTCTACACAACATGAGCAAACTCAGTCAGGCATACGATCGCACGCGCACACACAAAAACTCAGCAGCAGGCAGTCACGTACAAATACTACACTGCATTATCGCACAGATATAATCAGAAACTGTCTTCTGGCCACATGTGGAGGCACATAGACACACACACCCAAAACACACACTGTCAAACGTTTAATCTGGCCTCTGCAGTTGGACGGGAGCTGCATGCGACCTGCTAATTAGTGGCCAGAGGAGGCCTCTGTTTGTCAGCTCTCTTCCTGTTCAGCTCAGACACAAGTTTCTCTGTCCTATCTCTTCCCTGAAAGATACGGGGAGAGAGAGAGGGAGGGACATGAATGAAGACCGAGTGTGTTTGTTTGTTGGAGGCACGGCACACACTTCTCTGCGTGAAGCCTTCTCTAAAACGTTTTAAGCTTTTTGACCTCCCCCTCCGGGGCCAAGCAGGAGGAGGAGTGAGGATACCATCAAAATATCAGGTAGCTAAACCTGCTGTCACACTGCCGGATTCATTTCATCTGCAGAATCAGGTGCTCCTGGGCTTCTGTTGAGGGATTTCTCGGCACTGACTATCCTGTTTGAGATGGGGGGGGGGGTATGTACTGTAGAGGGAACGGCTCAATCTTTAAGTTTGCTGCTCTCTCTTCGCTAAAGCTGAATTGCCCGTTTTCTTGCTGCTCACTTTTGTATACAAAAAACGAGCACGCTGTCCGAGTTGCCTCCCGTTTCTGTGCATTTTGTCCTCCGTTTGTGTGTGTGAGGAAATCCTTTCTCCTAACTCTCTGCACTCCCACTTCCTCTGCTTCCCTTCCTGAGCGCAAACTCATTTTCCTCTTCCCGCTCTGTCTCTCTGTCTCGTGCTCATCTCCTTGGGATTTGCTGACACAAACTCCAAAGTAAGTGTTGAGTTGGATCCTGGCGTCCTTTTGATCTACCTGTGTTTTCCTCTCCCTTCTCTTTTCGCTGTCTGTTTCTAGCCTCATCCAGTGCTGCGGTTTTTATTACACCTGTCAGATTTGGCCTCTTTTCTTTCGCTTTGTTTCTTCCAAAGCCGCCAGTGTGGACGCTGGAGATTTAACAGGAATAATAAGAGGTGGTGTAGAAGTGAAAGAGAGAGAGAGAGACGGGGTAAAAGTAGCTTGGTAGAAAAGGGTAAAGCACAGGATTGGATAATGAAAAAAACAATGTTACAGCTGTATTCTTTTAAGATGTAAATTTAGGTACAGTTCTCACTGTTGCCATGCTTTCTATCTTGACCGTCACTGTTATTCATCTTTCCTGTCATATCCTTTCTTCATTAATCAGTGTTACTCTGCTTGTGGCATTTCAAAAGATCTGAAATTCAACTCGACATCTTCGGCGTTACTGTGAACAAAGCAAAGAAGGCAGCGGTTGAGATTATTCGTAGCCTTTTCCACCAAAATTTACCATTCAGATCATTTATTTTCAGATCACAAGTGAATTTCCTATGAACTCTGCCACTTCCTGTTACAAAGACAATGGTTCCACTTGTCTCTGTTACGTTTCGAATCTCTGTTCGCTTCCAGTAACCGCCTTAACTAGGAAAGCTTTATCTACATTCGCTCTGAAGAACTGCCCCCTCCCAGTTTCGTGCTGCAAAGCAATGCCATGCATTTCCTGCCAAAGAGAGCAGCACAGTTGAAACAACAACAAATAAAAAAACACGACATGAGACCTGAAGGAACGGGGGGAATAATACGACAGTTAAGTGAATACAATACACATAAATAAATATAGTAGGGAAAATAAATCATAGAATTGGAATAATAACTTTTATTAGTTAAAAAAAAAAAAAAAAAAAAAGCTTTTCTGTAAAAATAAGTTTTGAGGCGTGACCGAAACCATTACTTTTCACATCTGCGAGCCCACTAGAATAAATTTCGTTGTCACACGGCGCGCATGAGGGTCTGTGTGGATATCTGTCTGCTTTTTGAGACACTGTGGACTCATCCGTGGAGATTATACATTATATACTATGTTGCCAAAAGTATTCCATCTTCTGAATTCACACGCATATGAACTGGAGTTACATCCTATTCTTAATCCAGAGGGTTTAATATGATGTCAGCCCACCCTTTGCAGCTAGAACAGTTTCAAGTCTTGTGGGAAGGCTTTCCACAAGGTTTAAGAGAATGCTTAGAGGAATTTTGGACCATTCTTCCGGAAGCACATCTGTGAGGTCACACACTGATGTTGGACGAGAAGTCACGGCTCACACTCTCCGCTCTAATTCGTCCCAAAGCTGCTCTATTGGGTTGAGGTCAGGACTCTGTGCAGGCCATTCAAGTTCTTTGACACCAAACTGGCTCATCCATGTCTTTATGGTCCTGCTTTGTGCACTGGTGTGCAGTCATGTTGGAACAGGAAGGGGCCGTCCCCAAACTGTTCCCACAAGGTTGGGAGCATCAAATTGTCAAAATGTTCCTTTAACTGGAAATAAGGGGCTGAGCCCAACTCCTGAAGGACAACCCCAAACCATAATCCCCCCTCCACCAAACTTTACACTTCAGGCACAATGCAGTCAGATTAGTACCGTTCTCCTGGCAACCGCCAAACACAGACTCGTCCATCAGATTGCCAGATGGAGAAGTGCGTTTTGCCACTCCAGAGAGCACGTCTCCACTGCTCTAGAGTCCAGTGGCAGCGTGCTTTACACCACTGCATCCGACTTGTGCATGGTGATGTAAGGCTTGGATGCAGCTGCTCAGCCATGGGAACCTATTCCAAGAAGCTCTCTATGAGCTGTTGTTGAGCTGATCTGAAGGCCACATGAAGTTTGGAGGTCTGTAGTGATTGACTCTGCAGAAAATTGGTGACCTCTGCGCATTAGCCGCTCACCCCGCGCTGTCATTTTATGTAGTCTGCCACTTTGTGGCTGAATTGCTGTCGTTCCCAAT
This sequence comes from Cichlasoma orientale, assembly GCA_034780415.1. Classification (NCBI taxonomy): domain Eukaryota; kingdom Metazoa; phylum Chordata; class Actinopteri; order Cichliformes; family Cichlidae; genus Cichlasoma; species Cichlasoma orientale. The sequence continues at coordinate 97,641 of JAVDPK010000657.1, forward strand.
CACTTCCACTTTGTTGTAATGCTAATAACAGCTGACTGTGGAATATTTAGTAGTGAGGAAGTTTCATGACTGGACTTGTTGCACAGGTATCATCCTATCACGGCACCACACTGGAATTCACTGAGCTCCTGAGGGTGACCTACTCTTTCACTGATGTTTGTACTGCATGCTGCTTGGCTTTAAACACCTGCAGCCATGGAAGTGATTGAAACACCTGAATTCACTGATTTGGATAAGTGAGTGAATACTTTTGGCAAATTAGTGTACTACACCAACTTCGCATATATGCCAATTGGCAGACTTTAAACAAGTATAACAAGAATGGCTGCTCCACCGTGATATCTCCAGCGGTCATGGCTTTAAAGTAACTGAGTGTGCTCATCTCAACTCTTCCTGTAAAGACATCTATAGGTGTAGGGCTTTAACAGAAAATACCCAATTTATTTTTTTTTAATGATGCTGGCTGTAGGAACAGCTAAGAGGGTCTGAACTGAGGAATACGAGCAGCTAGCAATTCCTTTTTTTTAATTGTGAGCCCTAGGACTGCAGAGAAGCGAGCCAGATCCTGTGACTGACACCTGTGGTCAGTTGTGTTGCACACAGCAGCTAAAATACCAGGCTGATGATAGTATGTACATAGGATGGTACACTGTGCAGTGGCTCCAGCTGTGATCTCGACCCTTCATGCTATTGCAGTACCTCGATTTTGATTCTTTTTCTCTGGATTATTGGCGTGCCAGCCTAGTGCACTGGCATGCATTGCACATTCTTGTTGCTGCTTCTTATTCTCCTCCTTCTCCTTCTTTTCCTTTACAACAGTCTAAATTAATTCACTGCTATAAGTAGGAGCCTCTTAAAACTTGAAGGTGAGATTTTACTGGGGCCCAGAGGATCAGTACTGAGGCAGTACTGATCCTCTGGACGATGCTGAAAGTGTCAGCGGGTCAGATTTGTCAGAAAAGACTCCACACTGATTTGTGGCACAAATCTGGCAGAGTGGGCAGCTCTTTAGAAAACATGGTAAATCTTTCCAAGTTAAAAACAGTGCAGCCGTCGTCTTTGTAACGGGAAGTGACAGCTTTAATGAGAATTTCAGTCATTTGAAAACAAACAATGAGTAAAAAATGAATCATTTCAACCATGTTCTCATTTGGATCATGAATATATGGGTTGTGTAAATTAGCCAAGCCTGGAAATAAATCCAGTGACAGCTCTCATACAGTCATTACAATGCATATGCTTGTTATGTGCACCAATCACAGGGAAGGTGAGGTTCGCCATAGCAAATCTCAAAGAAATAAATCAGTTGTATGCATCTATCAAACTTCCATTTGCATGTGATAGCCCCGGGGTGAGGGGATACCACCGATTATTGCTGTGATGTAATCAGTCTGATTGCTGTAAACATGCATGTGGTGACACGCTGCTATTTAAATGAGGCCCGAGGTTGTTGTAAATCAATGTATACATGAAGAAAGGCAGTAATCAGGTTCTCTTCTACCCCCCAAACTTATTTTAGAAGCTACTGGCTTACCCTGCTCTAATAATAAATTAATTTTTATTTTTTTTACTCCTCACTCTGTGGTAAGAGAGCATTTTAGTTCAAAAGTGGAATCTTCCATAGACATTATGTTACTGCTATATGGTTATATGACCCAGGATGCAACATTTGTTTTCTGGTGTAATTTTATCACTTTGCCCAAAAGCCACATAAACACCTTCATACTTCTGCATCTGTAGCACGGTGTAATTGATCCCATCATCTTTCAGTCGTACAGAAAAATGCAAGCGTCAGCTTTACAGTGAAACTAATAAAGGTTTGGGGTACAGCGGTGCATGTGAACCTGTATGTGGTGAGCTTTCTGTTTTTAACCGCAGATATGGTAAAGTCTAAAAATCAATGTGAACATGATTTGTTGCGCCTTTAACGGTCAGATGAACCTTTATGTGCCTGAAATGGGTCTCTATGGCTCCGCCGGAGCGCTCCCAACCTGCTGCTAACCGGGCTGTCACGTCAAATCTGTCAGCCAAGGCAGGGCCACCTGTGGACTGAAGGCGCAGAAGTCTGACTGAGTCTCTATTAGCAGGTAATGGCGACCTAATTGAGTGCTGATGGAGATGGAAAATGAGGGAGAGGAAAAAAAAAAAAAGAGGAGCTTTGAGTTTGTGGGCCTTTTAATGAAGTGGGATGTGAAATAAATCCAAGATTGAGTGCAGAAGGTGTGAGTGAGCGAAATCATCAAAACTGATTAATCATTCGAGCTGATAGAGCAATCAGTTTTGAGAGTGCTCAGTATGTGATTGATGACCTGGTGCAGTGTGGGTAATGTAGTAGCGGGCGCTGACAGGAAGAGTAATGGATGTTGAATGAGGAAAAAGAGATTAGGAGAAGGAGAAGAGGAAGGAGGCAAAGATGGAGTCACTGGGTTTAGAAATATGTATGAGGCAATGTTGAGAACAGGAGCGGCCACACACGGAGTGAAGGGTACAACTAGGGGAAGGTTTCCAAGCGACACTTCAGAAATGATGATAAAGTCAGAGGGAAAGGACGGACATCCAGAGGCCGAGTCGCTGCAAAGAAATGTTTTGTCTTTTTGCCTGAAATGACGCTCGTCCCGTAACCTTTTCCCCCGCTTCACATCGCTCACTCTTGTTTTTCATTCCTTCTCGGTACACATCTGCCTCACAGATAATGGACCTTTTGGGCTTCAGCTCTCTCTCTCTCTCTGAGCCCTTTGGGGCGCAACCTTTTCACCAGCGCTGCAACAAAGTGCAATCTGAAATTTTCCTCAAATACCCAGAGAGAGCAGGCTGTTGCATAAAAGTCCCAGAGAAACATCTCCTTATTTATGACTCTAAATTATTCAAATAAGAGCTGATTTTCAAAATGCTGCGAGCCCCGTTTTTGCTAGAAATCAATGATCTATTTCATTTAATATGCAAATTGCATTTTAGGCATTTGGCAGTCTATTTAGTCAGAGTGAATTACAATAAGCCTTACAAATGTGTCCAACAGCACTTACTGAGAGAAGTGCATGAAAAGCATACTGTGTTTCCTGCTAATAGTCAGATAAGATGCAATCAAGAAGAACCATTTAATTTTAGTGTGCATGTTGACATGTCTAACCTTTTCTTTTGGTTAAAACTGAAGTGTCAGTGGGGAGCGGGGGGGGGGCCCCAGCCCGTCTGGGTCCTTAAATGGACTCGAGAGGAGAGAAAGTTGAGACTAAGAGGTTTGTGTGTTTGATTAGTATAGAAATCAGATGTGTGAACAGGAACAAGAACTCCCCCATTATTCTTTTTTTTTTTTTTGCCTGTTTTTAATGCAAAGCAGAGAATCAGGCCTGAACATGGTGTCACTTAAATAGGATAAAAAACAATATTACAATGACAAAAGTTAAATGTTTGCAAGCATATAATTAAGCACGTTATAAACCTCATACATTGGTTGGTTGAGTTGATATACTTTTGGCTCTAAGAGACAATTGGTGATCATAGCGCAGTGTAGATGACATCCAATCATGTGAAAAATAAACGTTTCATGTGACTCCATGTAGTCCTGCAAAAAGCTGTGAAAAAAGTACACTCTGTGATTGAATAGCTTGTAGAACCAGCTTTAGCAGGAATAACTTGAAGTTGCCATCGTCTCACATCATTATGGAGCAGCGGTGGTTCTTTCGTCTTTACAGTATTTGCTGACTCGGTCCTTGTGATACCTTTCTTCAGGTTAGCTCTGCCAGCAGTGTTTAGTGCCCCATCACCTGATCTGAGTGCGTTGATCCTCTCCTGCAGCAGGCGCCGTACATCTCTAGTCACCCGGGAGGAGGGCACACTGAGCCGCGGCGTGTGTCCGCGCGGCCGTCACGTGGCCCTGTGCATTATGGCCAGACATCTCCACTGTGGCCTCCTCTGTCCAAAGGACATCGTTCCAGAAGCACCGCTTTTCAAACCCGAGTCGTGCTGTCGTGTTCTTTTTAGAGAGAAGAGGCTTTCTCTTTGCAGCCCTTCAAAACAAGCCATGCTTGTTCAGTCTTTTTCTAATTGCACTTTCATGAACTTTTTTCTTTTTTTTGTTGCAGTTTCTCTGAGCATTGCACGGTCTGACCTTGGGTTGAATTTGCTGATATATCCACTGCTGGGAAGATTGAAGCATTGTGTTAACACACACCTGAATGCTCCAAACCAGCTAAACTGCTAAAACGTCTGCTTTTTTTGCTAGAGGTGTCCAGGTTCATTTGATCAGCAGCACCTGGCTGCTGGTTATCCTCTTAATTCCTCTGGAAGCAGTAAAGGTATATTTAGTCTTTCACCAGACTGCACAAAGTCCTGTGGAAACTTTCTTTTTCACACGACTGTACTTCAGTGTTATCCTTTCTCACACTTGAGTAATAATAGGTCCTCTTTCTTTTAGGGTCATTCTGACTTTTTACCTTTTACTGCAGAAAGTGTGTCCTCTTTCTCTCAGAAGTTGTTTTCCTCTTTTTAATATTCGTATTTTCGCACCATGTGATCATACTCTGAGGTTATTTCACCAGCAGACGATCAGCTCCCTCCTCTTTCAGCATTTAATAATACGTTGAAATAAAGCCTTTGTGTCTCTTTGTGTGTTTGTATTTTAAGCTTAAAGTTTGGGTTTGTTGTCACATCCTGTTATTAAAGTATTTTTTCATCGCGCTCATCGGATTCATCGCATTAAGCCTTCAAACTAAAGTAAAAATTGCAGTAATCTTACGGCAATTGTATGGGAGAGAAGTTGTCTCTTTGGTTTCGAGGAAAAGCTCCAGGAAAGCCTCGTCGATCGCAGTAATCACTGAAGACAAAAACCCAAAGTGACTTTAGGATTTTAAGGAAACTTCAAACTTTTCCCAACCCTCGATTTTAAGAGCAGACTGGCCTAAAACCTTTGATGATAATCCAATTGTGTGATCATGGTTGGACTTCAATGATAGCCCTGAGCTGAACTCGCATTACTGAGCTGATGTGTTGTTTCTCTTTTGTTGTTTGTAATGATGCACCCCAGGCAGAGGCAAGCACGCAGAACTCTGGCCCCTAATAGACCCTTTTTGTCTTTACATCACTGCATTCTCCGTCTTTTAGATTAAAAAGTCACAAAATAAGGATTCTTTGCTGGACTCGATCAGAGCCGTCTTCACTCTGCTTTCCTAAAACCGCTCATTAACGTGACACATCCTGTATGGGTCTCTGCGAGGGTATAATACCAGTTTGGCTGAAGTACATAATTAATGATGTAATTAGTGGTGTGTTTGTCTTATAATGAATGGAGCGCTGCTGTTAGTTTCCAGTGGAATCATTTGAATAAAACATGTAAAATTACGGTGGTGTGAAGAAAAACATCTATCAAGTTTTTCTTGTTGGTGGCTATTATGATATGTTTAACGAGCTACCCAACCACTTCTCTTTTCCCCCTCTCTATCCCTCTCCCAGGATTCAAAGCGCTCGGCAGAGATCATCACTTCTCCGTCGCTGGACGTTTTCCTTCCAGAAGACGAGGACAACCCGTACGAGTCTGTGACCACTGCGGTCACACGCAAACCCTCCTCTCTCGATATCGCCCAGCGGCTCAACAGCTGTCCGCGCAATGGTAGGATAACTGCACATTTATCTGGTGCCTAAAATACACAATGTTACTTTTTGTATTTTTTGTATATGGACCCCCTTTTGCCTTCAGAATGGCCCCAATTCTCTGTGGCTCAACAAGGAGAGATTCTGACCCATGGAAGATGGATCCGTGCTTTCACGTTCTTGACACCCGACAAATCCCAAAATGAAACGAGGGTTCTAATAATTTCTGTCAGCTCTGTCACTCTGCTTTGTTTACTTAATGTGCAGTTTTTAAATGTTAACAATATAATAACATAAATCTCTGCAGACCTTTTTTGTGCCTCCGATGACCTTAGAATAATCTGACAGTGGAACATACGGTACGTTCCGCAGTGATCATGTTTACTGTGATGATCCATGTGAAAATCCCACTGCTGTGAAGAAGTGAGCCAGCTGAAAGCCAAACATATTGTCTGTTCAACATGAGCACGCAGTTTTATGGCCGAGAACAAGTGTGGAGTCTGTGGGTGAGAGTGAGAGCAACAATGTTTTGATATATGCATTGTTAAAAAATATGCTGCCTTTGGTCGGTATTCATTTATTTTTTTTAAATAGATGACCCAGATTAGATGTCAGTATCAGAATCATACACACGCCTGTATGTGTGTGTGTGTGTGTAAGAGTTTTTTTTATTATTATTTATTATTATTATTTAGCCATGCCACGGTAATAATTAGTTCCTAAAACCTTTTAATTTGTGCACTTTATTTACATCCTGGCTTTATGACCTTATAATATGAATCTGTGCTGCCCAAAAAGTTTCAAAATAATTTAAACCCAATAATTATTTGACATTTTATCAAATACTAAAACTTTAATTTTAAAATAAAAAGTGCGCTCAGGTTGGAACAGAGGCCCTTTTATCGCTTTTATATGTCCCCAAATATTGAGGCTCCCTTTGGTCTGAGTGCTGAAATAACGATTTTTGCAAACAACCAATGAACCAATTAAAATACATTTACTCCTGTTCATTGATAAATATTTCATGGGCACCTTTCAGTTTCTATGTTGGCATTAAATCAGGAAGTGATCAGGCTCTAGGTGGGTGTTAATACTAAGCAGTTCATGTAGAGTATTGATTTGGTATATTTTTAAGAAGGTCTTGTATATTTCAGAGCACCACATACATTAAGAATGGTTAAAAAGTCTTTTTGAGGCATGACGTTACTCCCATAGAAGCAGTGCAAATACTTTCTCACCTCTCCCGAGAGCTTCTAACTAACATGAAGTCGTTTATAACTAAAGTAACCGTTCAGTCTTCTAATGTGATTCTAGTGTGAGCTAATCCCTTAGCCTCTGACCTTTCAGTCAGTTCTGTTTGCTCATCGCTTGTTTGGTCTGCGGCGTTGTGCCTCTACACCCACGACAACAAACACCCACGATGCGTTCTTCCCTTTCACTCGGCTCGCGTAGCAAAGCTACACGCTGCTGCAGGTTGTGACGGCAAATGAATCACCGGGTGGTGTGTGACCTGTATTTTGCCATTGGAACTGTGTTGGTAGTGACACCCCCCCCCCCCCCACCACCACCACCACTCCTGAGCAGAAGAGCAGCGAGAGGCTACTGTAGAGGCTTGTTTTGTGTGTTTGTCCCGTGCTTGGCTGCTGGATCTTGCTTGTAATTGGCTGCAGGGCAGTGGAGAGTTGAACTGTCAGCACACACTCTGTGGGTGTGTGTGTGTGTGTGTGTGTGTGTGTGTGTGTGTGTGTCAGCTGAGAGGTTAGCTGTTTTATGCCAAAGTGTTTTTTGGTGGAGAATTGCTCCACTGACGTAAATGAAGAGTGTGGGTGTTGTGTTTGTTCTCATCTGAGTGCTTTTACCTGGCCAAACGAGAGAGAGAGACACACACACACACACACACAGATAGTGGGAATAAGACTGAGATGCGAGGCAGAGCTGACTACATATCTATGTTATAGGTAAACATGACAAGAAATGCATGTTTACCTATAATGTAGACATCGTTTGCATATAACATAGATAACTTCTCACAGGCGGCAGATACTGTGTTGATGCAGATAGACGTGAGGTTAGACAGACCCTGAGATACAAAGCGGGCAGGTTATACATTCAGCAGAAGAAGTTGGAGGTTTGACTCAGGCTGAGCCATCTCCATGAGAATGACACAGCAGGGGGGAAAATCCTGGATTCCTGCTCTGAGTCCAGTCACATGTCAGCCTAATTGGACATGGGTGTGAGTCAGTCTCTCTTTATCTGCCTCTGAGAGGAAGGATGTGGTGATCAAGGAACAGGGGGAGGAAAGGGCCGAGATGAGAGGAAAAGGAAGAGCAGCAAGAGACTTGGTGTATTGCACTGCAAAAAAAAAAATCTGGAAACCGGTTTGTTGAGTCTCTAAAACTGTAGAGAAGCTATATAGAAGTAGTATAAGATTATTATTGATTTAAAGGAAAATGTTGTTTTGTTTCTCACAGTAAAGAATGCTGCATAATTACTGGCCCATATTATAAATCTGGAGGATCCCACTCTGCAGTGAAAGCAGAAATTTTGCAGAAAGTTTTTAAAGTTGACATCGTCAGTGCTTGTGGTGGAAAAGCAGACGTATGGAAAAATCTGTATCTCATAAACTGATATTTGGAAAATGAGAGAGAACACATTACAAATTTTGGCTATATTAATGTTACCAGAAGCTTGATCTTTCTAAAAAATAAACAAATAAATCTCCAAAACTGCTGTCAGAGATCAGATGTGCGAATATTTAGGGGCTTCATGCGTCTATCATCCTCTCATAACTTGAGCTCCACTCCTGAGGGTCCATATTCATAGAGCCATAGTGCTAGATATTGATCCTAGAAGATGTGAAGGACCCTGCTCAAGTACAGTAGTTTTCTGGTTAATGGAATTAAAAATGTCCGCCTTTTTTAAAATTTTTATTTTAACTAATGACAGTAAGGACATGAAATTTTGCATAATTCCATAAAGATGTGCATCCTTGCCTTGGAACTTTGGGAAAAATTTGTGATGATCAGGTGGGAAGCTTTTTAAATTTGATGAATTGAGGCAGAGTGACCCCAAAGACTGGATGGAAGAAATTGTTAAGATTGATGTTTTTTGCAGTGTAAACCCTGCCTGATAGCCACCTGTCTTGTTGCTGCTGGTTAGTGGGCTGCAGGTGTGGGCTGCTGCAGCCTCACAGCTGAGGAGAGAAATGCTACAATACTCTCAGAAGCCTCAAAGAATCAGAGCAGCTTTATCAAAATTCATCTGCTGACTGTCACTCAGCCTGCTGGCCGCTACAGAAACACCGGGGGCCTGTTGTCACCGAGACTGCCACCCCAAACAATTTCCCGCCTTTCATTTCTCGGCTTGGATTCCTCGCTAACCCTCCGTCTCTCTTTATTTTACTTTTATCTTTATTTTTTTCTGTCTCCTAAAGCAGTTGCTGAGAGATTCTCCACAGAGTGTTAGAGACGCAGTCCCACTTCTGATGCTGCGGTATTCATGGGAATGCTACGTCCCATTGCACCATATGTCCTCTGATATGAAAACTGTCATCTTTGACAATGAATAGATTGAATTATTTTCTTTATAATGCAAAGTACATGGAGTATATACTGTAGTTGTGCTCATAATCCTTTTACTCTTTGAGTATTGAGGCAAGTCATTTTTTATTTTATGTCGAGATTATACTTCCTTTCTGATAGAATTCCTTTGTTTTGATAGAAGAAGAATCCATTTCTGCTGCACCATTTGCCTGCAGACAGATTTAATGTACATTTGTCAGATTCATTTATTTTTATATGTATACAAATTGGGATAGAAACCCAACTGCATACCGAGTGTAAATTAAAACACTAGTTCGGAAGTTATTCCTTCTTTTTTTGCTATGCTGCTTAGAAGCACATTTAATACGTGTTTCAACATTAGTAATTGTGACATTTAAGCAGTTAAACAGTTCAGTAGTACTTAGAACCAGCAGTAGATTTGAGCCCCAGGATTGCTGCTTTAACAGCCAGATTGCAGGAATGCACAGGAGCATTGCAGGTAAAGTGCAATCCTGCTGATAGGAAGCAGACAGCAGAGAGGTGAGGAGGGACCTGCAAGCAAAGCTTCCCAGCCTCCAGTCACGTATGGATCAGACAGAAAGTACAGATTGTTGCCAAGTGGTTCTAGCAAAAGTGCTTCTTTTCTGCTTTTTGGACTACTCCTAAAATAAATACACACTTGACTTCAGCGGGTAAACAAGCTGGTGCTGACGAGTGCAACATGAAACGTGTTTGTGCTTATGTACGTGCTCGTGCACGAGTGTTTCCACTGTATCACTTCAACAGTCCTATATTTTGTACCACACACAGCATCTCTGTAAACTTTCCCAGGGCAAAAACGATCAATATGCAGATAAGGATCTTTAATTTCCATCATAACCAGAATTAATTCTTTTGACCTGATTTTCAGCTACTCTCTGTGGGGGAAAAAAAAAATCTTAAAATTCTGGGTTATTATCTCAAAAATTCTCAAAATTTTGAATTGGGTATCTCAAATTTTTGACGCACTAACTCAAACATGTGAGAAAATAACTAATAATTGAAAAATAACTTTAAATTTTGAATTAAGTGAGAAAATAACTGTGAAACTGTGAGTTACTAATTTGACATTTTATATATTTTGATATATTTTTATGTATATCAAAATATTAATATATTTTTTGACCAGCACTTATGTATTTTAATCATTTCTGCTTTCATTTTGACTATTTAATTCACTACTACTTATCAGTGGTATTCTGTCAGAATAAGCACATCTCAAATCTACAATTAGACATCAATTAAAATGTAGCGAAGTAAAGCGATCTTTGTCCTTTCATCTCTAAAAGTGTTCTGTCATAAAATTTCTCGCCTGTTTTCACCCATCCTTTACATTACTGCCATCTTGTGGCCACAATTGGCTATTGTCGCTGGAAGCACGCTTGCCTTGGATCCCACTGGAAACTGTAGTGTGTGCCCATTTCACGTGCGTGTCAGGTCCTGTTACCAGTGCTTGGAGCTCGTCAGGCTGAGAGGCCAGCAGCTTTTTTCTGGTTGTTTGCGCATGCACACTGCGCATAAACCTCCGGTCTTGGATGTGAGACTGATGGGAGATTAGCGCGCTAGACAAGTTCTCACTGGCTCTGCTTTCACTGCCCTGAGATCAGTTACGAGCCACACTTTGTACGGAAACAGAGCTAGCATTATCAATCAGTTCTTCAATTAAGTTGGGATTATTTTTTGTTTATGATTAAGCCTGAGTCGCAGAGGCCTAGAGATGGTTCCCCTGAATACCGCTCAGGAAGGTTTTGCAGACAAGTCACTGTCTTTACAGCAGGCTGCTGACGTCAGATGATCAGGACCTGCTGGTTGTGCATCATACGAGGTTGAGAACTAAAGGAGACAGAGCTTTTGTAACAGTGACCCTCAGAGTCAGGCTCAGTGGGAGAGCCTTCCAGAGATTTGTGGACTTGGTGGTCCCTATTAAAAAGCAGCTAAAAGCTCTTACGAAGCATTTTGCGATGGTTATCTTGAAAGGTAGCTTTCTGTAGAAGAACTTGTACTCCTGTCTGTTTTTTTTCCTTGTTCAGATTCTAGCGTGTTCGCTGTCCTGAACATTGTGAGCAACACAGCAGCTACAAAGGCTGCAAATGCACCATGCTGCTGCAGAGAAGCAGGTTCATTTTCAAGCTACTGTGCACTACAAGCAAGCAGATTTGTGAGCAGATGACAAACAGGACGAGGTTAAAGAGTGAGAACTTTTTAATTATATATTTTTTTGGTGCAGTTTCTGCTACTTTGTGTGGAGGTGTGTGTCCCTGTGCAGTTAGAACATATTTCATCCAAAATGTCATGACACAGAAAGTCAAGTGAAATCTGATTTTTAGGGTTCAGACTGAGGCCACATGAAAGTGGCCTAAAGCAGATAGAAAAGATTAGATTTCATGTGATTTTTGCTGTTCACACTGCTGTGAAAAAGACAGCTCTGAGTCACATATTTGGGTGGGTGGGTGGGAGGGAGGGACCCTTTTTCCTGCACAGCCTTCTCCGGATTGTGAATGTGCAAAGTTCGCTGCTTCATCACTGTGCTGATTAGTTTCCACAGAAAGCAGCAGCTGTAATGACGGCCTTGTCACAGCTTCTAAAGCCATTCTTCATCTTCAAATGAGTTCACGTTAGCCAGTCACAGGTATGCACACTGCAGCCCTGCTACCTGACAGGTTAATGAGTGAAGTACTCAGTCTTCTAGTTTCTTACCCCCCCCTTCCCATATTGACTTTCACCCTCACTTCTCTCTGGTGGATAAAGCTGCGTCTCACCCCATTTATCGCACTTTGGTTGGCACTGGAGGCTAAGAGTGGCTAATGGCACCATGTAGTAGCTCCAGGGCTTTGCCATTAAAAGGGTTGAGGCCCATTGACTTGTTGAAGGAAAGGCAATAATGTGTCTTCCTCTTTGACAGCCAGAGGAAATTACTGTTGATATGGTCAGTCTTTTTTTTTCTTCTTTTTTTTTTTTTTCTTTTGAAGTTTCTGGTCTTAGATTTACAAAGTGTTAAAGTAAAAATTTCTGTTGAATTACTTAGATTTTTGTTTCTTTTGTGCAGTTCTGCTTGTGCTCTCAGCCATTTCTAGTGTGGGATTGAAGAGAACCTTAAAATATGCTTTCTTCAAAGATAACTACGGTTATTCCATATTTTCAAGGTCGAGTGCGAGCAGGACTTTGACTTCCCTGCTCTGGAGGCGTATCTTATTGTTTCATCTTCAAAAAAAAATCATTATTTTCTAAATGATGTGGGCGCTGTAGTTGAAAACATTACTAAAAAGATCAGATTTGGGGTTTTATTGAATATTTATGCAGGCATTATGGTTTATGTGGGGCTGCCTCCAAGTATTTTGTCGCCAGACGTCTTCTTACAGTTACAAGTCGTACAGAAGGCTTGCATTTAATTATGCATTTCAGGTCCTCGGATGGCCGTTTTAGCCCGGCTCCAGCAGTGAGTCACACCCTATCGACTGTGTCTGTCAGGAGAACAGTTATGGACAAGCCGTCCCACCCCACGCATGCCTTCCCGATAGGTCCCCGTAGCAGACACAGTAAAAGGTTCATTGCCACAAGGTGCAGGATTGAGTGCCACAGGAGATCCTTTCTACCTGTAGCTATTAGATGGTGTAACTCCCCTCCATTCTCACATTTTAAACATTTTAAAAATCTATGCATGTACCTCAATACTTCATGACACCGTACTCTTACGCCATCCCATCTGTTGCAGACTGCAAGATCATAACGATTATAAACTTTAAATTCCCCGTGTGGATTTAAAATGATCCTAAGCTAAAACCCCAAAGCGTAGGGCTTGGCCAAAGTGTCTTTGCTGCAGTGAGTGTAGTGTAGAGTGAATAAAACTTTCACACTTCCTCTTTTTTCCATTCCAACTGTGGTGTTAAAAACCACAAAAGCTCAGCTGTAGGTTGACACTGACTTGGAAGGTTGCATGCACACACACAGAGTATACATATGAAACGCTCCCAGAGTGGCAAAGAGGCAGAACTGACAGCCCGAAGAACGTGTCTAAAATTGACAGTTTTTGTCTTGTTAGGTGACGAGGAAGCGGACAGCCGATTGAACGCTTGCTCACACCGAGCATTCACTCGGACGCGCACGTCCGCCGCCCAGTAAAGAGCTGTAAAGAGCAGTGCAGCTGGACTCGGAACTACACACAATTACATTTTAATGTATCTAGGCTTTATTATAATTGGTATCAAAACACACCGACTGCACAGTGTGTGTGATTGCATTACACCAGTGCACTTGTTTTGTTTGTGCACTTTTGTATGCACACCAACATGCAAACATGCATTCCCTTTGACAAGGAGGACTAAGAGTGTTTCCCAGGAGTGAGCCCAAGGCAGATATAAAGAAAGCACAGAAACAGGCACACACACACACACACCTTACATCCATCATCAAAGCCCCAGTGTTGACAGGCTTATTTACTCAATAGGAGAAAACCTCAATCCCTATCAATATATAACCCTCTGTTGCATCCTTCCTTTTTTCTCTCTCCTTTTTTTCACTCTTTGTTTTATCTGTTTACGCCCACATTTAAACATTGATTCGGCTCCAGGCAGTTCCTTTATGGTGCGTGCGTGCATGTGTGTGTGCGTGTGTGTTTGCACACATGTTTGATAGATGTGAGAGCACGCTGAGAAGCTGTGTCACTTTTTCCCTGCAGGACAGATGTGCCTGCGCGATTGTGTGGCTCCACGTCTGCAGCCCGACTGTTGAGAAATCAAAATAAAATAGGATGGAGGATGGCAGCAATTTCTAAATCTGGATCAGGCATTTCTGGTTTTTACAGCTGCTCCACAACGGAGCTGTAAAACTGGAAATTGATAAAGTTGCTGGAGTTTATTGAAAATCTTCCATGAAAAGAAATACAATTCTCATGTGTTTAGTATTTAGGGATTTCAGGGTGTTTTCGTTGTCTCTTATGAGGCGCACTTCTTTGCAAATCTTTTTTCTCTGTGTTGCTCGATTATTGTTCCTGCTAGCGTTTTCTCGATGATTACACCTCTAATGAAGCTCGTTCTTTTCGTGTTACCGAGAAAATCTGACCTACTTGCTTTTCTGTCATCTTGTTAAAATGCTGAAAAATATAAAGTTATTAAAACTTTAATTGGACAACTGACAGATAAGCAGCTTTGTGGCCAGGTAAGGCCTGTTGCTTTGTTATTTTATGGCAGACTGAGCTGATAAAAGATCTGGAGTTGATTCCAAGAGTCGAATTTGCATTTGGTGGCTTTTCGCTGGAACTCTTAATGCGAGGTCCAAAGAGATGCCAGAGAAAGGCCATCACAAGGCTGGAAAAACAAAATAAATGCATCAGCAACGCAGAAAACTGAATATAAAAATTTCACAAATAATTTGACACCTCTCCCTGCTTTTCTTTTTTTTTTTTGTGAAGATTAGAATTCCTCCTCTGCAGCCTGACATCCTGGTAAATATAATGTAAAGGTGCTTGTCGCTCATTAAATAACAGGACGCTGCATGTGTCATTATGCAGAAACATCAGCAGCCGCCCCACATTTCTCCCGTTTTATACATTTGTTCATTTTGAATCGGTGAAGATGATTTGTGGGAGTTGTGAAAAATCACACCGTCGACGACATCCAAGTTAAAACAACAAGGGCCGCTTCTTTTATTTCAGTTTTTCCTTTGGAATGAGCTGAGCGGTCAGTCGTACATGGGTCACCTTACATTGATGATCTGGGAAGAATGCCGTGTTCTGCTGGGAAACCTTGGGTCTGGGCATTCACGTCAAAGTTACCGATAGACTTACCACCCACCTAAACACTGTTGAAGCCCAACCGTGGCTGCACTCCCAGAGGGCAGCGCTCTCCCTACAGAGGATCAAAAACCACTAATATGGAAAACAAACTCATTCATCCAATCCAGGATGCACAGGAACAAGCCCGAAACACCACCAGTGGTCCGGCGCCAGATACCACAGGACACCCCCAGAGGTGCCAGCCCATGTCGGGACATGTTGGAGGTTTTTCTTTTGGAGGCACAAGGGGGACGTACGCACACATAGGCAGGTGGCTGATTGGTCTTTAGTTAAGAAACAATCCCTGCACAACAGATATCTGATTAAAATATCTGAACACATATCAAACATCTAATTCTGCTCTTGGTGCTGTTGTGTTTGTGTGTGTGCCCTCGCGCGCGCGTGTGTGCACGCACATGTGAGTGAATATTACTGGCTGGGTCTCTCATCATAATTGGATGATATTCTGGCATCTGATAGAGTCCACTGTATGTAGGCAGATGGTAGGTGACAGAAAACATCTAGCAAGCATGTGCACGTGTCAGCACCTCTGACGACAGTATTGCGAGAGTGGTGCGTTCGTCTGGGTATTGTGTCTCTTCCAGTTGATTAAGACAAATGCTTTCTCCCGCTGGAAGTTAATTCAGTCGACTTCAGCACTTCTCTCTTCTTCCTTCCTTGTCTTTTTCTTGTCCCTTTTTCCCCCCTCTCTTCTCTGTTAAAGGATCATGCGCTGGGGAGATTAGCTCAGATGCTCTGTAATCTACTGCACACGCTGAGCATGTGTATAGAAAGCTGAGATAGACATCAAACTGCTCTGGACAGCAGTCACGTTTTCCTGCTGTGGTTGTTACTGAAGCTTGTTAAATTACAAAATGCACTCACCTCTCTTCTGTTCTCTTCTGTGATAAAACAACTGTGACTACCAGGGCACTGTTAGGTGGAAATGCATAATGACACATTAGGGGTTGAGCTGAACCCTAATGTGCCCCCCCCCCCCTTGTAAAAACACTGAAGGGGGTAAAAAGGGCAGATCTTCCCTTCTTCTTTCTACTTATCTCTCGCTCTTTCTTCCTCTTCTCTCTCCCTCCAAGGTCACTCGTCCCATGTAACGGTGAGCGAGGGGGAGCACGGTAACCATGGTAACTGCTCAACAGGACCCACACCAGACTGCTCGCCCCCCTCCCCTGACACAGCCCTGAAGAGCATCGAGAGAGTCATCCGCCCACAGGTGAGCGCGTGCACGC
This sequence comes from Cichlasoma orientale, assembly GCA_034780415.1. NCBI lineage: Eukaryota > Metazoa > Chordata > Actinopteri > Cichliformes > Cichlidae > Cichlasoma > Cichlasoma orientale. The sequence continues at coordinate 113,822 of JAVDPK010000657.1, forward strand.
ATGCACGCACGCACACACACATGTGCAGACAGACACACACACACTCTAATGAATGTGTTGTAGAAGCACCTGATGCATTATTGAACATCAGAGCATCCGCCCACAAGTAGCTTAAACACCTGCACCCACGTGCGCGCGCACACACACACACACACACACACACACACACACACACACACACACACACACACACACACACACACACA
>JAVDPK010000657.1:127407-148297 GCA_034780415.1 Cichlasoma orientale
GTGTGTGTGTGTGTGTGTGTGTGTGTGTGTGTGTGTGTGTGTGTGTGTGTGTGTGTGTGTGTGTGTGTGTACACAAATGTCTTCATTCATCCACTTATAGGACCAAGCACACTGCACCAAGCTGCCCTTCAGGTTCAGCAGTTGTGTACTTTTGTGTGGATTTTTTCCTTTTATTGCTAAGGTTAGTTGGAAATGGTTGTTATGCACTTGCGTGTGTGTTTGGTAAAAATGAAACTAGCACCAACAGCAACAGTTAGCTTAACTTAGGAGAAAGACATATATTAAAAAAACAAAAAATCAGCTCTACCCTAGCCTGCCTGCACCTTCAAAGCTCGCTCCACATGCTGTACCTCGTTTAATCGATGCAAACAGGCGGGGAAAAGTGTCAGATTTACCCCAAAGCTAGCTTACAGGCCACAGCTTCATAAATACTGCACAGACATGACAGTTTGTGTTAGCATTCCCACCTACAGTAACAGTACTTAAAGACATCACTCTATTCAAATTTGTCACATTAGATTTGATCATTTGATGTTTTGCTATCCTACCCTCGTTCCTTCTTTTCATTGTTTCCTTCCTTGACCCCCCATTTTCCTCTCTTTCCATCCTCCTCCCTTTCATTGCCATCCTGAACCTGCTTTCTTTTGTCAGTAATATTTTGCTTCTTGGGCCGATCCTTCCTGTCCTGCTTTAGATGTTTACGTCTTCTCATTGTTTCTTTTGTTTCTTCCTTTTCATTTCTTGATTTGCTCAGCAATTCGCCGTTTTTAATTTCTCCCTGCCAAGTTCTCCTTCCAGTTTTCATCCTTGCTCAGCCTATTTCCCCGTTCTTGTTTTGCTTTTGTTTTCATCCTAGTTTAGTTCAGCCAATCTGATGACTATTTCAAAGCCCAATTTGCATGCATCATGCATGGAAAAGAGCGTTCTCTCCTCCTCCTGTTTTCATTTCCTTTTATATTCTTTTCCCATCTCATCCTTCCCAGGTTCAGTTTTTTAACCTCGAGTCACAAACAAGACTGAAGGTCTTACGAAGGTTGCGCTGTTTTGCACGTGCGTGTGTGTGTCTCAGTATTTGAGGACGATAGTTTGCGTTCATAGTTCACTCTATTGATTCCCTTTGCCTACATCCTCTGAGTTGTGCTTGCATATACATGTGCCAGCAGGGTTTTGACTGGCTGAGCTGTTTGTGAAGCATAGCAGCAGGTTGTTGAGAGCTGCAAATGCCTCATTATGTAAGATGTGTTTACCAGATGCCAGTCTACAGTTTCAGTTGTCCTCTGTCTCACTTTATCACTCACATTTGCTTTTTCTAAGCAGCCATTTTGGCTCGATTTCTCTTTGCTTCTTTCTGTGTCCTGCCTGTCATTTGCTATCCCAGTTTACATTAGAAAATTTTTTAAAAATAGGCGTCCTTGACTTAAAACTATGCATTTAGACCAATACCAGTTTAAGCCCGAGTTTGCCTTCCATAATGCTCATTATATTTATATGTATTCTTCAGGCTTTCTGAAGGGTTTTAAAGTTTTTCTTTGGACATTTGCAGTGGATCGTTTTTATTTTCCTCTGAAGCCACTTAACACTGACGTATGAGTCATTCATGCATTAAAAAAAGGCACCTAACTCAAGGGAGGAACCAGTGTTGTGTCTAGAAAAAACAGGCAACTTGGCAAAGAACCCATTTTAAATTCTATCTTTAAATTTGTACCTTTCCCAGCAGCCTCTCGTAAAAAGACATAATTTGTTGCCATTTCTTTAGCTGAATGGGTAAACAGGCCAAAGATAATAGAATTTAGTTGGCATCAAATGGTATTTTTGCATCAACAAGGTGATTCCCAAGAGTTTATTGAAAATGTGGTACATCTCAGCATGGTGCGCAGTTATTGAAGAAACTGAAGGACAAAAGAAGTGACAGGCCTAAAAATAAAAACTATCTGCAGATGAACAATATCTCAAAGTCATGTCCTTAAGAAACAGGAAAAAAAACAGCAAAGTTCAGACACAGGACCTGAGATTGATTCAGCTGATCCATCCACGGTTCACCGAAGCCTCATCAGAAGTGTTCTCAGTTGAAGAATGGCTGTCAAGAAGCCATTCTTAAGGAACCGAGACACACTGAGGTTACACTGAAAATCAGTGCAAACAGATCTGATGGAGTGATGAATCCAGTTTTGACATTTCTGGTTCAAGTCTTCATTAGTATGTACAGAGGAGTTTAGGAGAGCGGTGTCTACAGCCATCTCTGAAGCGCTGCCAAGCCTCTGTCATGGTCTGGGGCTGCGTTTCATCCAGTGGTGTCAAAACTGATGGAATTAAGAACGCAGAAAAGTACCGTCAGATTTTGATCCGCCAAACAATACAATCTGAAAAGTGTCTGTTTGGCAACAGCTTCATTTTTCAGTATGACGGTGACCCCAAATATGCTGCCAGTGCAGTAAAAGGCCTCACCGGAGCCCTGACCTCATCATTATTGAAGCAGTGTGCGATCATCTTGACAGAGAATGGAACCAAAAGCAGACAACGCCCAAAGAAGAGCTTTGAATGCCCTTCAAGAAGTTCCTGAAATTACACTTGTTGGAGAATAAGTGGTCCTACAAAGTAGTGATTTTAAACATGATTACAGTTGTGCAAACTATTTTTCCCCCTTATATACTGTATTCCTGTATTTTTGCACATATTTCAATAAACTACTGCACCCTTCCCTTCCCTAGCAACATATAAAGAAATGAGGGCTAAATACTTCTATACAGTATAAACAAAACCCCAAACTCCACCCTGAATACACATGTACACTACTGCATTATATAACATTTCTCTGTGAATTCATTTAATTTATCGGTTGCTTGAATTGCAGGATGCCAGCAGTGATTACGCCACCCATAAACTCATCCAGAACATCACAAGGAAAAAAATTAAATAAGCAGGGGATTTGCTTTTGACAACAGGAAAGCACTTTATCTTCAGCGGCAGGAGTGGTGCTGTCACATGAAAAGGAAAATGAAAATAATGGGTGGGCGGATCAAAACAAAAATAAAGAAAATAGCTTTACTGAAATACAAAGAATTGGTAATTAAAGTTATTAGCTCGTCCCTGTGGTAAAACTGATGATGAAAAACAGATAACTCTTCTTACATCTCATGATGAGTGGGAGCATTTATTGAGCTGCAATCATACGCATTTTACTTTTGGTATAAATCAAAAAAGGGCTGCTTGTATAATCCCTTTAAAATAACTGCATTTCTCCAAAGTTATAAATTCTTTCAATTCCTTGGCATATTGTTACTGTTAATTTGTTAAACTGGAAGCAAAAATTTGTTGACTTTGAAACTTTAAAGCGAGCCCAACATTTCACTTTGATGCACAATCATTTTTATTTTTGTAAGAAAGCTGTCCGTGAGCAGTATAAAAGTTTGGAGCTCTAACCCTTGCTCTTCTCTCCTTCTAGCCCAAACAGCGCACCTCTCTGTCCTCATCTTTGGATGTGCAAAGGCCGGTCAACCACAGCTGCGAGCCTAGCGAGGTAAGCTCTTCCCTGGGCTACGCCAGCTTCAGCACCAGTCCCCCCGCCAGCCCTCCGCTCAGCCCCAACCAGGAGGACTCTGCAGGCTCCAACGACGACTGTCAACTCACAGGTAAGAACCACGGTGCATTAAATGACCTTTTAGCTTCAATTTTCCGGTTACAAAACAAGACAATGGGCGCTGAAGGCTGTGCCTGAGCCGCAAGTGAGAGCAAGTCTCCCAGCTGGAATGCAGTGACATCTCATCTCTCCCTGGGGGGGAGGAGGAGGATCAGCAGCAACACAAATATCTCCTCTAAGGAGCAATGCTGTGGGAGAACTCTTGATTTCAGGTTGTCTGTTTATATCACCCTTTGCATTAATGTAATGGCGGCAATCAAAGCTATTAAACCACCTCTTCCTGTTTTTAATAGGCATAAATTAAGACTGAGTAACTTTGGAATTAAAAGGGAAGTCTCCAATTTTAAGGTAGCATTTAATGGTTATTTATTTATTTGATTATTCTGTCAATGACTTTCCCAACTAATACATCATTTGGTTGATTTAAAAAGAAAATAACATATGAGAGATTAATTTTTTTTTTTTTTGCCAGATCAAAAGTCTAATGCCATTGAGATTAGCGGTAAATATTCGAGTCAGAAAGTTAATGAAAGATAACTGATTGATCATCAATATTATTGCGCATAACATTCTTATTTCCCCCTCAATCGGTTAATTGATTAAGCTCTTCGCATATTATCGCTAACAAGCTGCCTAAATTATTCTTTATTTTTGGAATAGTGGTATGAGCTAACATCAGAGGGGTCTGTTCTCAGTGAAGTGTTTGTAGAGAGGGAGGGAAATGTGGTTTGAGCTGAAATGAAAGAGAATGCAAAATCTGTTCAGAATATTTAAAGTATCACATTTCTCATGTATATGAGCCAGCTGGTGTCTCGGTGACTGCCTCTCTTACTTAATATCTACTCTAATAATGCATAAAGCACATATTTTCTCTGAAAGTGAATTTAATGACTGCCTGTATGTTTTGCCATGTGGTGCATAATTTTTATTTCAATATACATTTGGTTTGCCCATTATAACATTGCTAAGCCCACCTTATTTTATTCCTGGTGTCCTCTTATATGCTGTCATTGTTGCCTTGGTGTAAGTGATGCTTAAACGCTGACTGCCTGGGAACCAAATAAAATCCTGATCTCTCTGCCCTGGGTCCCAGGAAATTGAAATCATATTTCTGCTCGTGTCATTCTGGTGGCCATAACCAAGTGGCAAGCACCTTAGAGGCTGAGAACAGGTCTCAGAGCTGCTGGAAGGTGTGCAGAGCACACCGGGAACATTTCCGACTAAATGTTCCAGCTTATAAATGATCCAGGATATGCAAAATTAGTACATCGTACTAATTCCAAAAATAAGCTGGAAATTGAAAATACATTTCTTTTAACACTTTGTGAAAGGAAGAAGAATGACTTTAATATGCTTTAGATTCTTTTCCCCTTTTATCAGAAAACACAATTCATTCAAGAGTCATATTCAACTCCTGCCTCCAATCCATCTCAGTGCAGCTCAGCAAGAGCAGAGTGGTAGGGCTATAATATATATATTTTTTACCTTTAACTAAACTCAAAAGCAAAGCTTTATCTCTGGGCTAGACTTCAGTCACTGTTCCCTGGCAACATTGGGAAGAAAATGTATATTCCTCATCTGGTTGGCAAGTGGTTGCTGGAGATTGATGGTAGTTGGTGTGTGAAATTGTTTGCAAACAGGTATACAATGCTACACCAAGCTAGCAGATTGTGGTAGTGACCTGTAGTCTGCTTGGGAGTTTGACAATTTGTTTACAAACGCTCGTTAACTAAAAACCAAGTGTCTTAGTGCCGCACCGTATACTCTTTGTTACCAGTGTCACATAGCAACAAGCAAGCAACTTCTCACAACCAATCGGTGACCGGTGGGTCACTGATTGGCCTTTAAGTACATGTGACTGTGGCTTAGCAATCAATTTCACAGCGACTGCTAGCAACCAGTCACAACCAGTTGGGGAATACGAATGTTTCCCTAGCAACCAGTTGCCAGACAGTTGCCAACTGGTCTCCAGGTCTGTGTGACTGGGGCCTTAATTAGATAGATTACAGTGCAGTGAGTGCAGTGCTACTGTATATCTATCTGCTCCTACTGGCAGATGCTGGAACCACTGAAACGGTCTCGAATGGACCTGCCACATACTCCTGTTATTAGTGCAAACATATTGAAAGATGCCACTTTGCACTGAAAGTTGCTCAATCCAGACAAATTGGCGTGACCATTTTAGATCAAATGCCATGTAATCTATTAAATTGTGTTTCCATAATCTGCACTACATTTTTTTTTTTGTCCCTTTATTTTAACAAAATGCAGCCACGTGGGCCACGCAGTTAGCTTTGAAACCAAATGTTCAGTAAACCTTATGGAAGTTAGACCTTGCAGCCTCTCAAAGTTGATGCGTTTGAAGCAGGAAACCTGGGCAGGGGTAAGGATTTGAGTGAGTTTGACAAGGGCCAAATTGTAATGGCTAGACAACTGAATCATAGCATCTCCAAAGCTGCAGCTCTTGTGGGGGTGTTCCTGTTCTTCAATCAGTCAATGAAAAGTTGTCCAAGTTTGTTGCATATGGGGCTGCATAGCCACAGAGCAGTCCGGGTACCCATGCTGACCCCTTTTCACTGCCGAAAGGCCCAGCAATGGGCATATGAGCATCAGTACTAGTTCATGGAGCAATGGAAAGGGGTGGTCTTGTCTAATGAATCATGTTTTCTTTTACATCACATGGTTGGTGTGATGCGTGTGCATCGCTTACCCGGGGAACACCTGGCACCAGGATGAACTACGGGAAGAAGGCAGTGTGATGCTTTGGGCAATATTCTGCTGGAAAACCTTGGGTCGTGCCATCCATGTGGATGTTACTTTGACACGTACCGCCTACCTAAGCATTGTTGCAGACCATGTACACCCTTTCATGGAAACAGTATTCCCTGATGACTGTGACCTCTTTCAGCAGGATAATGCACACTGCCACAAAGCACAAATGGTTCAGGAATGGTTTCAGGAGCGCAGCAATGAGTTTGAGGTGTTAGCTTGGTCTCTAAATTCCCCAGATGTCAATCCAGTTGAGCATCTGTAGGATGTGCTGGACAAACAAGTTCCGATCTGTGGAGGCCCCACCTGAAAACTTACAGGACTTAAAGCATACCTTCGGGGGCATAGTGGAATCCATGCCTCCAAGGGTCAGGGCTGTTTTGGCAGAAAAACGGGGACCAACACAATGCTAGGCAGTCATAATGTCATGCTCGATCAGTGTAAATACAACAGTTCTTTGCAGTTGTTCAAAAAATTAAAAAATGGTGAAATATTCACTAAGATTTCCTTTGCTTTTGAAGAAATCCACAGACCATGGCAATCGAGTGAAAGTGAATTCTAGTGGGGATGTTAGAAACAGATAAATGTTAGCAATTAAACTATTACTACTGAATAAAATATATTAAAGATATTATTTTTAGTTCTGGATATAAAAGGGAGATTTTAGAGGTTTTTTGAGGTGAAAATATAGCAGATGATTTACACATCTGTTCAGCTTGGATACAAATCAGGATGCAAGCGTTTGGGGGGGAAATCTACCGGCTATCTTAAAACGTATGCTCTGCGACATCAGGAGAAAAAATGCTCCGTTAGTCCCGTGGAAAGTCCCGTTTACTGTCACACCAGATGAAACGCTGTTTCATCATTAGATGCTCCCTCCTGCTGAGTTTCAAGGTTTCTTCTCTAAAAGAAATATTCAGAGTAATGAATGAGGTGTTCTCATAAGAGTCCCGTAATCGGGGCATCTGAATCTGCACGTGTGCACATTTCACTGCTTTCATTTATGCTCACAAAAAAATACTAAATAATGCAAACATCTTTACTATTCACATGTGATTGCATATTTATGAGTATGCCATGTATTTAATATCACGGGCTCTCCATTACCGTGTAAGTTAGGGATGATTTTAAAAAGAATCTTTAAATTTTTAGAAAATCAAGTAGTTCGTGCGACAGTTTCTGCACCTGGTAGTGCCGTCCTTCAACTGCCGTACAGTCGTGATAATGCACGTACAAGATCAACACAATCTAAAGGTCACTGCAGAACGCTGTGAACACTGAACAGTATTTTTTCCTGGAATGCCTGGTCCTACAGTAAATCGCCTTTTATTAAGGAAGAAATTCTCCTTCAGGTTTGGTGCTAAACTGCACATCAGCACACAGTAATGATCGCCACATTTAAAGGAAATTTAATAATTCATGTATTTTATGTATTTCTGTATTATGGGAATCGCTGGTTTCCGGCCTGATTTATTCCTGACCTTCATTTCCTTGGTGTCATTTCCTAGACACTGGTTTGTGTTACCATAGCGATAAAAACCCTGTTGTCATGGAAAAGTGGTGGCCTTGGTGATGGTTAGCTTGTTACGTGGTTGGTAATTCTTCCATCTCTCACCTGGCTTTCAGTCCAACTGCCCCTCACACCCGCAGCTATCGGGCTTCTGACAAAAGGGGCATATTCGGAGACATCTTCGGGTTGTGTGTGTGTGTGTGTGTGTGTGTGTGTGTGTGTGTGTGTGTGTGTGCGTGCATTTCATCCGGGAGCAGTTCAGAGGCCCTGCTAGACTTTGATCTGAGTAGAGCCTCAGCAGGGGAAAAACACATTCATTATCAATCCACAGGTGCATGCACACATGCACACAGGCATAAATCTGAATGAGACATCTTCATCAAGTATTCCTATTGAAGCATTGCGGTGGTATTTATGTTACAAGACTGTTATTTCCCTCTTGAAGCTGCATAATGAGTCTTGGCCTGTCACTGATATCTGGTGGATGACTGCTGAGGACAAAAGCTGAGGAGCAATTATTAATCACAGTCTTGAAAATCTCTTCTTTTTGACTTTTAAAAGATTGCCTTAGCCTTTGTATAAATATTTCAGAAATGGATAGGGCTGCATAGTTGAATTGCTGAGTGTATACATAATAATAAATGTACCGGCTTGCAAGAAGGTGCTCACGCTTAAATAGCTGATCTGTGGTACATTTAGATTGCACAACCACTTAAAGTGTCTTTTGGACACTGTTGCCTAAAAAGTACAGTATCTCACATCAGACATCACACGTCTCCTCCTGCAGTGCATTGATCCTATAATTATTATTTATGCGTCCAGTTATTGGTTGGCTAGATGCAATAACTTTCCTTTTTCATAAAGTTTATAGTCAGGACTGGGTCGGGTGACCCAGAACCGTTCCTTAGTTACGCTGCAGTAGGCCCGGGCTGCCGGGGACTTCTGATTGGTGGAGTTTTCCGTGTTATTGTAGGGTCTTTACCTTACAGTATAAAGCGCCTTGAAGCAACTGTTCTGATTTGGTGGATGTATACATAAAATTGAATTGAATATTTTCAGTGATAGAAAGCACCTTGATATGATTATCAAAACTCTTCAAAATAATGCCCGTTTTCCTGATTTGCTCACTGAGTTTCAGATACACATGTACAGATTTTCTCTGTCTTTTCAGACCAATAACAAATATTTCGGTCTGTTCAGTTCTAAAATTCTTTCTGGACATCTAGCAGGTAATGCCATCAATGTATCTTATTAATTTAACACAATAAGCAGGGCTTAGATCATCAGAGGAAAATAAGAACTTTTTTTTAGAACTTACGTGAATTTTAGTAGAGCTTCAACTGCATTAATAGGGGATGACATCTGAATGGCCAGCAGCCGCCTTACGTCATGGTAGCTAAATACATCTTTTAATTAGAGTCTATGTTAAAGACTGGCGTGTATATATCAGAGATTAGCTGGCTTGACTCTGTTAATAGGGGATGTATCTGTTGTAAGGGAATGATGTGCCACATAATTTCCTGGTTGGGTGCAACAACTTTTTTACCATATTTTCCAGAAAGGAAGTAACTGTATTTCCAAAAAAAAATTGCTGACTAAATTGCTTTTCATTTCTTATTTAAGTCTTTGCAACTTAGTCATTGGTTTAAAAAAAAAAAAAAAGTCAACAAATACATTTTTCTCTCTATTTTTGGGAGCAAAGCGTCACATCACTGTTTTATTCTTTACAGCATTTAGAAAAAATCATTGTTATAAAAAGTGGCTGTTGATGCAGACATACTAAAATTTTAAATCCTGCAGGAAAGATTGTCTCCTTATAATGGATGTGTAATGCCTTATCAGCGTGCTTATGAAAACCCATTATATAAGTCCCACAGCACTTTATAGATGCTGCCAGTAATGCCTTCTAAATATGTATACCTCTATTTGTTCCACTCTTTCTCTCGATGCGTGTCTCCCTCACTCTCCTTGCTTGAAGTTCCAATACCAGGAATAGATTGGCACCCATTTATTTTTCTATTTCATTTTTTCTCTATTTTTTTCCCCTCCTCCGTCTTCTTCTGCTACTCTGCTCATCTCGCCTGCTCTCTCTACTTATTAGCTTTATAAGGCCTATTGTGGGGTTGCCATGGTAACAAGTGGCTTACAGAGAGAGAGAGAGAGAATGAGAGAAAGGAGTATATATGTATGTGGGTACAGAAGGCAAAGAGTCACAGAATTCAGAGGATGCCAGTGAAAAAGAGTGGGTGAGAGAGAATGAGCGGCTAATGTTGCAGAGGGGGTGGGGGAGCTCGGTGATGAACAAAAAAAAAATCAGGCAAATTGAGAGAATGAAATGTGAGAATTTCAGGGGCTGCATTGAGAAACGAGGACGAGAAAGTGAAGGGAGCGCGTTTTTCCTGGCACTCCATAAATGGTCTTTCCTTCCTCCTTCTCCACATCTGTCTGTCCTCTGATTATTTCCTTCATTCCATCCTTCAACGCTGTGTGCTTTCCTTCAACCCCAAGCAAACTATGCAGGTGTCAGCAACCTGCGTGGGCAGTTGGACTATAAGGAGTCCTATTTATAACCTGATCCGTCCCTGGTGGTGCTGCTGTTACACTGCATAACTAAACTTTATGTAATGCCGGACACTGCTTTGAGAAGATATTCCTGCAGCGCAGACCACCGAGTGTATGCAAAGTCAGTGGAACCGTCGATGCAGTTGTCCTTAATGAATTATGCAGTGCCCCCTGTGACAAGTCAGCAATAAACAGGCACAAATCTCCAGGTCTCTGTTTGTTGTTCTCAGAGCTGTTTGGCTTTTTGTGCACTCCTTATTGTGTTATTCTTCATATAATTTAAATGGCAGTTGGTTTTTTTTGCTTACAAAAGTTGGTTATTACATTAAAAGCAGCAGTAATTACTATTATTATACCAACAATAGGTCAGGTGACTCATGTAGTGTTAAAAGGGGTCACTGCAAGTGATTAACCCACAGAAAGACCTTACCTCGCTGTTTCCCTCAGATTTTCTCCCGAGGACTTGGTGGAAACCAAAACAGGGCAACTTCAACTGAACACTGAGGTTTACTCATTGATGCCTTAATGTGTGTATGAACAGTGCTGTGCAGTATTACCCCGCATTTCTTTATATGTTGCTAAGAAAACAGAAAATGGGTGCAGTATATAAGGCAAAATCAGAGTTTGGCTGCCTTTATTCTGGTGTTCCACTGTGTGGTTTTCTGTCCAGGTGTGCTTTTACTGCACTGGGGGTGTGTTTGGGGATCATTGTCACGCTGAGGAACAAAAGTAGTTACCAATCAGACGCTTTTCATGGTGGATCAAAATCTGATGGTACTTTTCTGCATTTATAATTCCATCAATTTTGACAAGAAACCATGACAGAGCCTCTACTGTGTTTGACAGATGGCTGCATTTGAACCAAAAATGTCAAATTTGGATTCATCGCTCCATAAAACCCATTGCCACTGATTTTCAGTCCAGTTCTTGTGTAATGTGGAATACCTCAGCCTTCTCTCCCTGTTTCCCTTCCTTAAGAAGGGCTTCTTGACGGCCACCCTTCCACTGAGAGCATTTCTGTTGCGGCTTTGGCGAACAGTAGGTGGACCAGCTGAGGCATCTCTCAGGTCTTCGCTGGATTTCTTCCTGTTTCTTAAGGATGTGACTTTCAGATACTGCTCACCTGCTGTAGATAGTTTTTCAGGCCTGTCACTTCTTTTGTACTCCACTTGTAAAGTTTGCTCTTTTTTAAGGACACGCTGCTCACCAGGCTGGGATATTAAGTATTTGCTGCAAAAATACTATTTTGGTATTTTTCGGCAAAAGAAATGGGAACAAATGATGCTTTGCTACATAACTTGTCATCCCTTGAGTTAGATGCCTTTTTGTGCTTAAGTGTTAAGTGGTTCAAAAACGACAACAACAAAACATTCCTCATTTCTCTGAAAATGGTCAGACAACTTTAAAAAAAAAATCTGGCTACTTGGAAGTAAAATGACTGTATATTAACTTTATAGTATGTTGAAATGATTGGTTTGGAGCAAGGCAAATAAAAAATATCTGTTAATGCACCTCTTACACTTGTGCTTGGGTGGAGCACGAGTCTGTTACAGCTTAAGCAGCTGTAAGAAATGAGAGCAGGTAGCAACAACCAGAGTCGTTCTTCCTGCATTCGAAGCCACTTCTGTTGCATTTATAGGAGGTAAACAGAAAGTTGAACCAGGTCTCGTGTAAAGACAGGAGGTAAATTACCCAAAGAGCAGCTCTGTTATGCAGTCTGCTAGATTATCGATGGGAGCTTTTTGCCATCGTTCGTCATCATTCATTTTTCACCTTATCTTCATCTGCAGAGATTATTTTGTATTAAAAGTAGGAAAAAAATCTTTCCCTCTGACTAATACTCTTTTTGAAATCTATTTGTAAAAACATGCTGCTGTAAAAAGGATTCTCTATGTGTGGAAAGTGTTCCTCCACTTTAGGATGAAGAATTAAATCCTCTTGGTTATTTCTGGAAAAAACAATTCCTGCCTGAAATCTTCATATTCTCTTCATAATGCGGCAGGCGCACCGAGCGGCTGAGCAATCGATGATCTCCATCAGTTAATGAGCCGTAAATGGCAAAACGATCAGCTGCTCTGTGCGAGTGCAGCGCTTGCTGTGTGTTTACTTGAAAGACTTAAGTTCATTAGACCGCCACTGCTTGATCCAGTCCTTTGTTCTCAGCTATCACACACTCCACCTGTTCCCTGTATAAGGACGTTCTTCTGCACAGATGCAGGTATGTCAGCCTGCTGTGCTTAATTATTAAGTCATTGTCACAGTCAGCAAAGCCTTTGTTTGTAGCACTAATTTGATACTCATGGACACACACACACACACACACACACACGCATTAGTTACCTTAGCTGTGTCCTTACCTTTCTTTGTCGTAACATGAACCTAAATAATAAGAAACCAATTCTTGACGATATCTCATCAACATTCTAATTACAATCATAGCTTTACAGAAGCGCAGACACATCGCGCGGCTTGTTTTATTTGCACCAAAGCAGAGAAGCAGCAGTGCTGTCTGGAGACTTGCTTACATAAAATAACAGGAACTGTCTCTGTTGTTCCAGCCAGGTTTAATTTGCTGAATGTGTCCCCTATTGTGTGGCAGACGTGCTGAAATTATAGTTCTGCTCGTTACTTTCTCAATCAGGGGTGAGAGGATCAATCAAAGATAAAAGCTGCTCAGTCAGATTTTGAAAGGCTGGAGATGAACGATTAAAAAAAATAAATACATTTAGCAGCTGTGTCGTCTGTGCTGTAATGTTTCTGTCTCGCATATGTAAAGTTTTTTTTTTTATTATTATTTTTAAAATAAAAGCATGATTTGGTTTTATGCCATGCATGCAGTTTTATACTAAAGTTCATAAGGTGCACTGACGCAATCCCGTGCAAAGACTTCCAATGCAGCGATTTCTTTGAAGCCAGTAAATTCAGGTATTTTCTGTGTGTGCGTTTTAAGTGCCAACTCCTTTATTTTGTGCTCACGGTCTGAGTAACAATTACTAGAGCTCCATCAACAGACTCTCTGACGCAGAGCGGGATCACATGTTGGTTTTTGGACAGTCTTGGTAGTGGAGAGCTCTAATTAAGCACTCAGTTTCATTGTGACAGCTCTGATCACACACTCACTGTGCTTCTTTCATTTATTTTTCACCTCAGGCGCTTTCGCTGCCAAAACAGGTTCGGGACGAATGTGAGTGTTGTGTGTTTGATGGGGATTTTAATAATATTGACCCATCTCAGCCTATTACAGTTACATCTGTATCAGAATATGTACTGATGTGCACCAAGATAAAACCTCCTGCTTTTTAACTAAAGCATAATAAACATAAATAAAACATTGATATTTGGATGCCCCTTAGCAAGTTGCACCTCAACTAGACACTTGTGGTAGGTATTAACAAGCTTCTGGCTGGATATTTGACCACTTTTCTTGGCAGAATTGGTGGAGTTAATTTAAATTGGTTGGTTTGCCGGCACAGCTCCAGCTTTTAAAGAGTCCAAAGATTTCCAGTAGGGTTGAGGTCAGAGCTTTAGGATGTTTAGGATGTTTTGATGTGTGTTTGAGATCATTGTCCGGTTGGAACACTCAGTTCTGTCCAGGTTGAAGTTGAATAATTTGTAGGTAGCCCTCCTTCATTATTCCATTCATCCACTGGCAGCAAAGCAGCCCAAGAACATGATGCTACCACAACCATGCTTGACTGTTGTGTTCTTAGCTTTGAAAGGCTCACCTTTACTCCTCCAAACATACGTCTTGTCATTGCGGCCAAATAGCTCAGTCTTTGTTCCGTCTGACCATGAAACCTTTCTCCGCAAGGCATGTGTCTCATCCACCTGGGCAGCTGCAAGTTTCAGTCGAGTTTGAAGGTGTCAGTTTTGGACCAGGGGCTTGTTCTTGGGTTTCACCGTCTCAGTCCACGGTGATGTAAAACTGGGCTCACTGCGGACGGTGACGCTGGTGTTCCAGCAGTTTCTGATTTGAGCCTTGGTGGTTCCTCTCATTTCCTCTCATCTGAGGGTGACAGTTTTGGTTCTTCTTCCAGACCTTGGCAAAGTGGTGGCACATCGGAATAACATTTGCTTACATACAATAGTTTGAACTGATGATCTTGGAATCTGCAGTTGTTTAGAAATGGCTCCAAGAGACCCTACCAACTTCTGTGAATCTACAGTTCTCCTCTTTAGACTTCCACTGAGTTCCTTGGACTTCCCATTGGTCAGTCCAGTGAGTGCTGTCAAACAAATCTTTTTTTAAGCTCGCAAAGAGAAACTACACTTTTTTATTCTACTTAAGCACTCAAAGCAGTTTCTACAACATGCCTCATTCACCCATTCATACAAGCACTTTTTTTTTCTACGTCTAAGTGCTTTCTATCAAACATTCACACACATTGAAGCAACGTGGGGTTCAATATCCTGCCCAGGGATGCTTTCACATGCAGACTGCAGCAGCCAGGGATCAAACCACCAACCTTCAGATTAGTAGGTGACCTGCTATACCTGTAGAACCTTCAGCACCACTTATTAAAAGATTTTTTTTTTTTTTTTTGTCCCCAAAAATGCAAGCACCACATCTAATACTGAAATATGGCAGTAGTTATCAGTCAGGGGATGAATATTAAGGACTCACTTTTCCTCTGGCGCACAAAACTAACACCAAATTTTATGCATACTTTAGAGTTGGGGTTACTTCTCATCACGGATGACTCATAAGTCTCATAAGGCCGTGACTCTTGCATTTGCATCTGTTGAATGTGCTCGTGCTATTTGTTTTATTTATTAATTATTTTAGTTCCCATCTAGTCCTTTCACTAACAAGCCTCTTGAAAATCCATGCGCACAGAGATCAATGACGTGCATGAACATTATTAAAACACCTCATTGGTATGGAGCTCCTCTTCTGTGCCTTCTTCTCTTTGTGTTCGGGCTTAAACGTCTGTCACTACTTTGTGGTTGGGTTTTGAATAGAAGGACCTGAGGTGGTGATGAGTCATGTTTTGGAAGCTCTGAACACAAAAGAGGCTCACTCAGACACCCAGACAATATTCAAAATAACTCGAGACAGTAACAGAATTCAGTGCGCAGAGAAACTCCTCTTCTTCCTGCTGATTACACTCAACACAGTGAAGAGAAGCAGTGTGGAGAACCGGTATCCGGTCTGCAAGGGTCTTTTTTAATTTATCTTGCTACCTTTATAGCGGCATTATAGGACACGTTTAATGTCGAGGAGCATTTTTCATCAAGAAAAAAGCACAATTATTTAGTAGCTGGTAGCATGCAGACATTAGATATAAGCATAGTGCGTTACATATACAGCCTGTTTTCACAGTGTCAGATACTGTACTGCCATTTTGTCGCAGCTGCTGATGCCTGAAAATTATGCAGAAAGTCCCTTTTGGCCTCTGTCCTGTGACACACTGGGTTTAGTTAGTAGTGATATGGTTCTCTCTCCCCTACTTGGACCCTTGTTAAGGTTCCCTTTGTGTCACATTTAAATGCACTGGGCAGTCTTTCAGTGTGCAGGGTTGTGAAGGAGCAGATTTTAATTCAAGCTGCAATCTGTTCCTAAACTTACCAAAGTTTTAGAGACTGAATATAACGGCCCTGTGCTTTATGGTCATTCGTTTTTCATTTATATATATATATGAATTTATTATATTTCTTTCCCCCCCTTTGAAATCAAAACATAAATTCACAAAGAACAGGAAACAGAAAACGGTCTGTCCTTTTATTTTCCTCAAACCGGAGGTTTAACACCATCGTCAAGGAAACTCAAGGCGTGTAATTGACGCTTGCTCTCGTTAGTGTTTCGGTTTCCAGAGCCGTTAGTTAGGATGGCGTCTACAGCAATCTCTGCGGTTATTTCGCATTGCTGTGGAGAAGAAAGGGGGTTCTTCCCGAGGAGCATCGGGAGATTTTGCACGGAAAATGGCTTGATCGGACTCTCTGGTGCACATCTGCAGGTGGAGGTGTCAAAAGCCTCAGAGACCAGCGTTTGCTGTTCTGAAAAACAACGCGCTGCTCCATCTTGCAGTAACTTTATAGTGGTCGATGGGAAAGTTTCTCTGATGGCAAAAAAAAAAGTTTTTCCGGTTTAACAAAAATAAAAAGACGGATAACCAACGGGTATCGGCAAAAATAAAAAGCGAGTGAAAACAAAGCACGAAGCTGTCAGTTGGTGGTTTATGCCCACAAATGGAGCACAAACTACTGACAATTTGATGTTCTTTAATGTTCTGTTATTTCCTGGTCAGTGTTGGCACAGACGGGACGTAAAGAATGCCAAAGAACACCTTGTGCATACACTCACCTGCCACTTTAAGCACATCTGTTCAACTGCCTGTTAACACAAATATCTAATTAACCAATCGCTCTGCAGCATTTAGACCTGCAGACGTGGTCGAGAAAACCTGCTGAAGTTTAAACCCAGCGTCTGAATGGGGGGAGAAAAGTGATGTGCTGGAACCAGATGGGCTGGTCTGAGTATTTCAGAAGCTGCAGCGAAATTTCACTGACACTAGTCAGAGACTGCCGTCATTCTTGACTTGAGGAGACTTGGAAAAAGTAGGTTACCGCGGGAGACAAGACAGTCGCTGTGGCAATAAACTCTGCATATTTGAGTTAGGGGTGAAAATGTGAATTCAATATCTGCAGACTGGCCCCTCTCCGCCTTAAGGCTGGATTTAGAGACGTACGGGCTCTCAGTAATGAAGTAACGCGCTCAGCGGGGAGCCCCTATCGCTTCTCCACTTCCCACAGGGTAGAGTTAAGCCTGACCTGTTTGCACCTGTTAGTGTAGCGCTAGCTCTGGTGTCACAAACCCGAGGCGAACTTTCAGCATGAAAAGATGACGATAAGGAAAGCGGCCCTTTATTTCTGATGGAATCGTGACTTCATGTTTCTGAAGGATATGGATAACTGTAGATGGTCCATGTCTACGATAAGGAGAGCTGTTTGTCATTCACCGTCTTGTCTCTGTTGTTCTTTTTCTTTTGTGTTTATGTGGATTTATATTCTAATAAAGAAGTTATTGACAACAAAGTGATAGCATGGCAATTCAGAAGTTTGGTGGGATTCAGCACCATGCACGCTTAGACTGAAATTCATAAATAATGTTATGTTAAGTAGAATTGTTGACACATCAAAATAGCCGGCTATAATAGATCGCAGGAAATGATGGACATGACAAGCCTGTTACAGAGTTTGCCCAAACTGTAAATCTGCCACTAAAACAATAAAGGTGTAATCTCCACTGAAAACAAGACATGTCCAGCAAAAGGTAAAAAATTTAGCATAAAGATGTGCGTTAAAGCGTTTGTGTATTAACTTTAGAATAGAATTGTACACAATTATAGAAGTGAATGAGTCTGAAGGACATCTGCTTTGGAGAGTGAAGACTAGAAGCTAAATGGAAGATAATGGGGAGATGTGGATCAGTATCAGGGGAAAAAAGCATCACAATAAATAACACAGGTGGCCATTTTCAACAAAAAACCTTGTCTTAAAGCCTAATTTATTCATATCTATAATACATATTGTTATTAACATATTCATTAACAGAATATAATCCTTCTGACTCGACGTCTAGCTTATGACTTATTAGGAGCCCAAACATTGTGTTCTGTTCTATCTTAAAAGCTCCCTTCCTCGTGTGGTCTTGAATCCCCACATTTGGTGGGAAGCTGGCATTTTCTGGGAGTAGAAGGGTATAAATTAAACTTTTCAATTCCTCCTTAAGAGTACTTCCGGGACCCTCGATAATAATGGTGACATTTTCAGCACTCGAAGGAAACATTTCTGTAGCTCTCACGCGCAGCCTATTACATCCCCTGTTGCTTTAGCACGTTCTTAAATCAGTGGCTTTAGATCATTTGCTTTCGTCATCATCAGTCTCAACAGATTGGGGGGGGGGGGGTCAGCTAGCCCAGTACTAACCTAAAGTAAGCTGAGCACCGGAGGCTCAAGGAACTGATAATGATTTATCCAGGCCTGTGGCGCTTAGGAAATGGGGCTCAGTCTTTAATCTCAGGGATGACTGACAGTTCAGATATTGCTCTGTAGTTTTTAATAACAGTCAGTGCGGTGCCACAAGAGATGGAGCAATGAACACAACGCTATCAGATGTTTGGATCCTTTCCCAACCCCTCCTGCTACCACACACACACACACACACACACACACACGCGCGTAAAGAAAAACATCCCATTGTGTGAGAAGAAGGCGTGTTTGTGCGACCGTCTGCGTACACTTCCACCGTCCCTTTGTAGAGAAAAGTAAGATGTGTTGAGACGTCTCATCGCACCTTTTTTTTTTTTTTTTTTTTTTTTGACCTGTCCGTGTAAAAATCAACGATGAAAAAGGTTTCTGATAGTTCGTAGTAAAAACTCTGCTCCTGTACTGTGTAGATTGACTGGCTTTATTATGATAGATTAGGCCTTATTCTCATTTCTGCAGTTTTGATATATGACCTCCAGCCCTGTATCCTTACTCCTTCATTTCTCTCCCTCATCTCCCCCCTCTATCATTCAATCCTTCATTCTGTCACTCCCTTATTTCTCTAGCTGCTTTCACGAGCTCCGTCTGCCTGTCTGTCACTGGTCTGTGCCCCCAGCCCCCCCCCCCCTCACTTTACTCCAGCCTCGCTGCTATTTGTCAACCCTTCCTCTGCGTTGTGGTTGTTTGTTTTATTGCAACAGTATGCCTCTGCATTACTCATTTCCCTTTCCTTTTAAAATCTTTTCTATTTGATAACCTCCCTCGACCTCTCTGCCGCATATCTCCATCTCCATCTTCTGCAATTCGTTTTCCACCTTTTCAGCCTCATCCTCCAAGTCCCTCTCCTCTGCATGCTGGCCTGCAAACTGTTATATCTCGGTGAAAGAATATTGTCTTTGCAGAACCGTGATTAGTATTCCAGCTGTTTCAGCTTTAACTAGATTTATTTATTGTAGAGAGGGTTTCATTTAGGCCGGGGCTGCATTATACACCGCTCTGAAATTGAATCTTACTTCTATAAAGTGATTACGTGCAAGAGAATATTCATTTATGGAACAACGTTTACTTTTACATGCTAATACGAGCTGGTAAAATGCAAAAGTTTCCAAATTGATTATGATGTTACCAGCTCTAAGCAGGTTTTGAGTTTGCGGTATGCACACAGTGACTAAGCAATGAATTTAAGTACACTCAAAATTGTCAGACTAAAAATACTTGACTTCTGAGTGTGCTGTTGATGCAATGCACAGTACACCGCTGCACATTAAAACCCAGTGCAGATGGTAGCGAGAAGCCTTTATGAGGATCTTAGACAACAAAAATATTGCTTTTTATTTGCAAAGATTAATTTGGAGTCCGATTCGGTTGGTTGCTCGTGCACGTGCACCTCTTTTTAATGAGATTATGCCGTGTCATAACAGGATGAGCACAGGTGAAACTGATGACGTTAATTTATACCAGTTCCAGACCTTTGATATCATGCGCGGAGGCTCAGAATCATACCTGACCGGGTCTCTGAGCCATCGTTAATGTTATTAGTTAAGCCGGTTCTTTTTCTGCTACAACAAGCTGTTAAAATCTTCTTCCATGCATCACCTGTCAGTTTTAGATCAGAGTAAGGTACCGAAGCGGTCTCCAAATTTCATAGCAGGCACTAACCAGTGTTTCCTGTGAACTGGCTGTCTCGGACAGACAGGTAGCTCACACTGACCACCCACCACTCCCATGCTTAGTGTCGGCTACAGTAGGCTAGCAATTTGTCATCAGCTTGAGGAATGCTGTCTATCCTCTGTTACTCTGCTCCATGTTCTACTCTGGTCCTCCACATTGACAAGGTAGCAGGGAAAGGACCTTTTAGTCAGACTCATCTGCATTTCTGTTGGGGTCTAAAGATCCATGAAGATTGGGCAAATTCATCAGCTGAGGTTTTTAGCTCATCTAGCCGAAGGACCGATGAGGCATCCGTTGTCCATAAGTCCCTCCACGGTTCACAAGAATCGCTACTCCTCATATAGTATTTTAGATTTTAATGAAACTTCAGCACAGTGATTGCCTCATGGGTCTTCACTCAAACTGTGCTCAAGGTCAAGGACACATTTGTCGTTTTACAGTCACTTAGTCATTTTCAGAAGAGTCGCTCCTCCTCCCACAGGAGGAATTTGACCGCTTGTGAGCCACCTTGACTTCTCCGTGGATCTTCATTCTCATTAGTTTGTGTAATATGGCCAACCAGTGACACGAAAATGTATAACTTCTTTACGTGCTTCACACATTACGACAACCTGTGAACTGTCATTAAAGTTTTTGGGGGTATTTTTTTGGAAACTATAACCTAGATCAGGGGTCTCAAACTCCAGGCCTCGAGGGCCGGTGTCCCTGCAGGTTTTAGATGTGTCCCTGATCCAACACACCTGAATCAAATG
>JAVDPK010000657.1:171133-181352 GCA_034780415.1 Cichlasoma orientale
TTCCTTTTCAAGAAAATGATCTGTGACCCTGTCGTACCAACAAGGCGTCTTTTCCAGGGACTTGACACTATAGTGCCACTATAGTGTCAAGTCCCTGGAAATGGTCCATGACCGTGTTGGCTACCCCTGCCCTAAAGCATGAATAGCTTTAGCCTTCATTCTGTCGGTATTCAATTAGAGACTGTAAAGCTCATTAGGAAAGCGTTTGCTGAAGTTATAGAGTAAGTCGGGGCATTTTTCTCATAAACTCCTTTATAATCTGACTTTGGAACTCCAGAAGTCGCCCCCTGCTGGACATTAGAAAAGATGCAGGCACTTCCACATTTGCTTACTTTTCAAACACAGATGCTCCAGCTATGTTTTTAATACCATATTTATTATTCCTGATAATAAAGATGTGAGCCAGCCACGTGTATATTTATGACCTCTTCCAAACATGAACAAACAAGCATCATCTCCTGGATGGGAAACAGCGCTAAACAGGATTTCATGGCCTTAAGTGGTGGTTCGTTTAGCTGAACGGACCATCAGAACCACCCTTCCTGACCTGCAGGAAATTTACACCAAGCAGGACAGGTTAAGGGCTAAGAAGGTCCTTAAAGAGCCCAGCCACCCCGGACACTCTTCTCCCTGCTCCCATCAGGCCGGCGTTCCTGCTGCCTGAGGACTGAGACTGCTCAACTCTGAGCCCTAAACTGGACTGTTGTAAAAAAAATTCTATTCCGTTTGACTTGCACTATGCCATGCACAGCTGCAATAACATACCCTTGTTTAAATACCAATGATTACAATTCTATTTTTTTTTTTTACCCGATATAGTTTATCTTGTGTGCCGTGACGTGTGAACTACAAATTTTATTCTTATT
The DNA here is from genome assembly GCA_034780415.1 of Cichlasoma orientale. Lineage (NCBI taxonomy): Eukaryota > Metazoa > Chordata > Actinopteri > Cichliformes > Cichlidae > Cichlasoma > Cichlasoma orientale. The sequence continues at coordinate 172,000 of JAVDPK010000657.1, forward strand.
TATATATTTTTACTACTAACCATCGGCTGCAGGTACAAAATACATTTCACTGTGCATCATACTGTGTATAACTGTGCATGTGACAAATAAACCTTATCTTAACTACAAAAGTGGTTTAGGCTGCTGATCTGCTCCTCCAGCAAAAATTTAAGAAGGATATTGTATCAAGATCTCTGCCAGTGAGGTCATTTAGCCAGCTCGAGGTTTATAATGTGCTTTTTAGCTCATGTATACTGGGGGGGCTGGGTTAAAGAAATGTCATGAAGTTCTAAAAAGATAGTAACCACCCAAGCCTAAACAACCTTAAAAACATCTGTAAATTGGCTAGAAGTAATCTTTACCTCATGAACCTGGAGAAAAATGTATAAATCATTCACATAAACTGAGCCCGAGTGGTAAAGCTCTTATTTTGTACAGTTGCCGTGGCATATTGATGCTGGTGGGAGTGCTGTTGCCATGCAGGAGTTGCTATATAAGTGTGGCGTAACGTTGCCTTCTCTAGTTTGAGTTTTGCTGTGTTGTAAGTCCCCCACTGTTTCCAGGGCAATGAATTTGCTGCCATGTTGTTGCCATGGTTTTTTGCTTTTGGTTTGAGACTGCTGTTGCCTTTCCCTGTTGCCATGTAGCCGCTCTGTGCTCGCTGTGGTTGTTGCCGTGCTGCTTTGTTGCTTTTGGTGCTGGTGTTGCTGAGCAGGCTGACTTTGACTTGTATATGACCTCTGCCTCCCTGTAGGTCATCATGCCCCCCTCCAGCCGCTGGTCACTGGGCCATATTTACACCCCTCACCGGCCTCCTCTTCACCCTCCTCTTCCTCCCCCTCGACTCTTCCATCTTCCTCACAAAGCTCAGTCACAGGTCCTCCACGCTTTTCCTTCTCTTACCCTTTGTTTTCACATAATTTTTCATTTAGTCAAGGAGAAGGCGCCATCTGTAAGTGCTTCCATTTTATTCTGTTGCTTTTATCCACCTGACTCTGCACCCTCGTGCGTTCCGTTTGCAGTGTGTGTGTTTCTTCATTTACTACCCCATGGCGCTCCATATCACTTTTAGTAGCACCGGTATTGAGAAGACAGCCAACCCATTTCACGAGTGCCTCGGTTTTTATGTGTCCGTCTGTACCAGTTCAGCCTCTGGATAGAGATGCACTGCCTTTTTCTATGCGGTGCATTTGAGATGATAAATTAATATAAATAAAGCATTTCGATCAATAAAACAGTAGGCTTGAGTGGTTGGACTTAGAAATTGGCTAACAGTAACTGGACTGAGCCGAAGTATGGAGGATTTTTTTAAATTTTGTTCTGCTAATTAAAGGGGCTACCTCCTTGATCATTCTACTCACTCAGTGATTACCTTGTGAAGCTCAGTGTGCTCCTTTCTTTCTTTTTGTTATGTTTAGTAAGTGCTTTGAGTTGCTGCAGATTTTATGACCTTTTTTTAGCTGCTAGCTACAGCGAGTGCTGTCAGTCTTTCACAGGCACGTTGCAGGTTGTGCAGCCTGATCATTAAATAACATTTTCTCATTTGCTTGTTCTCAATGGCTCCGTCACACTAGAGTAAAAGCAGTCACAGCCTCCTTGTGTCTACAAGGATGCAAGGGTGGTTGCTCAGTGATTGCATTGAATTTTTTTTGCATTTAGTGAGCAATGAAGCTGGGTGATTGCACGGGGTGATTGCACGGGTCAGTTGGCAGAAGGCAACCCGTCTCCACACCATCGCAGCATGACTCAGACTGCAATCACTCTCAGACAGATTAACGATGGCCTGCAAATAACCGTCATCTAATTTATAAACCGATTGCCAACATGCTGCAATCAGCGCCGATGAGCGCAAGTTGGGTGTGACATAATGTCTAATAGGGGACATGACTGAGCTGGTTGTATTCTGGTTATATTCCTATATGAAAGGTAAGGTTGCCCCTGTACCGTTTTGCAGTTAAATTTCCATCCTGCAGCAGCTACATCACTATTTGTGGAGGAATTTCTGTTCCAAATCTATGAGGTTCTGGCTGGACTCTGAATGTAAGTAGTTAATGCAAATTTCTATGTATGTAGACAACAGACAGCAACAGTTAATCACCATATTATCAAACAAATTCAGACTCCATTCAGTTGCAGGCTGATGGCAGGCCAGTTCAGTCTCACTGCCAATGCATCAAAGTATCCCTGTCTTTGAAGCAACCAGTTCAAAAGGCAACAAGACTGGAAGTTCATGGTACACAGCTGTAATCACTTTGGATGTCCTGCAGCCTCCAACCGCTCTGTTCCCCAGTTTAACTGTAGCATTCGAGGCTACCCTTCATTTAGATCATTCGCAGCGAGCAAGTGCGGTATCCGTGCAAATTATTAAATCAAATGCTGGACTCTGAGTGGTCAGCTGGAAATTTTTAAAATACTGCCCACCGTTAATAAGCAGTACTTAAAAATGAGCTAAATGTTTAAGTGCACTTAAAACCACCCAGGTTCACTAGTTTCATAGCTAAATGCTTGCAGTGAGCTGCTGTGTTTGGAGTGTTTTCACTTTTGACCCAACCTCACACTCGCCTAGCAACATCTTCATCCATCACACAAAGCATGTGATTTTTATAAAGGGTCATTAAAGAGTGACTGCTGTTCCACAGTGTGCCAAGAAATTATTCAAGAGTTCAGTAGCCTCCCACTGGACGGTGCATGTTTCACATCAGTTGGGATCACTGAGTTTGCAGAGCTAAATCAAACACTGGACGCTCCAGCAGCATTACTCCTTTCTTCCACCTCTTCTGCAGGAAAAAAAAAAAAAAAAAAAGATTCCTGATATAAAATTCATTTTGAAGGCAGACAGTTCATCCAGTGGCTTCATGTGTGGTTGATGAATTTTATACTGGTGGTGCGCTCCTTACTGAGCACGATGATGCGATGCCGCGAGATCGAAAGTGTGTCTGTGTTTGCCCTAATCCCATAACCTCAAAACAGGATTATTTGGTCTTGCTCTGGCCGTGCGCGTGTGTGTGTGTGTGTGTGTGTGTGTGTGTGTGTAAAGGAGAGGATAGCGAGCCCTATTAATATTACAGTTAGTTTCAGTACTGTTGCAGTAGCGGTGTGTTGAGAAAAGATAACAGAAACATGGCTCTGTTAGTGCACCGCCGAGTTAATCCAGTTTACTCCAACAACACCTTTCAAAATAGATCTTTTTTTTTTGGCTTTATCATAAAAATGTTAACACTATATGAGGATGCAGTTAATATACACATATTCCTATACCCTCACCCCCCCCCCCCCAATCTCCCAAACCCTCGGAAACAAACAGCAGATTGGAGGGAAGCCACCCTCAGCACTGAACCTGAGCCTCTTTATTGTTGCCGCGGGGTTATTTTTTTTTTTGAAAGCACTCTACATCGTTTGGTTTGTTGCTCAGCCACCACAGTAGCTTCACGCTTAAAGACAGAACCGCTATTAAAGCTCCTCGGATCCACAGGAAGCGGCTGCCGCACGCAGGACTCGTAGACGCGCTCCCTGAGTGCGGACGAGACCGTGAAATTTATCGATAAGTGTCTAACAGTTAACTTCTGGCTATGTTCTCGGTTCCGCTTTCTCATCTGTATTATTTCCCCCCCGCCATCTCATTTCTCTGTAAGCAGCAGATCCTCCACCTCCACCATCTCATTCGTTCTCCTGCATCACTCTGATTTCACCGACTATCAGCATGAAATAATATCTGAAAAGTGCACTTCAAGTCAGTTTATGAAACTAGGACACAGACGTTTGCCTTGTTTGGTTTGAAATCATCCAACAGCCAGTTCTGTAAAGTTATAAGAAAATACATGCAGGATATTGGAAGTAATTTGGCCATTTGTCCTGCTTCTTTCTTTCCGCCTTGTTTTTCTAACTCTCCTCCTGCTCCTCCTCCTCCTCCTCCTCCTCCTCCTCCTCCTCCTCCTCCTCCTCTCTCTGTCAGATGGAGCAGCCGTCCATGGACCAGAAGGGCCATGCCAACGTGCCGTGGATTGTGGAGCCAGGTCAGGAGGCCAAAAGAGGAGTCAACACCAAGTACGAGACCACTATTTTCTAACATACACCCGCCTTGTCCACTCCTGTGTGTGTGTGCCTTTCAGAGGTTGCCCTGTACCCGGGCCCCGCCCCGGAGTTGGGCACGAGCGACGCACGCCGCCGCGTCACCTCACCGGCTGAGAAATAAAAAAAAAAATAAATTTAAAACATCTCGCCCCGCCCCCGTTAGCCGAGCCTGTCCACTGCATGATGACGTTTGGCGCTGCGTTGTCTCTCTCTTCTTGTCTCTTCTCTCTTTTATTTCTGCTCGCCCCCCCCCCCCCCCTCTTTGGCCTGGGCCACATCCTCCTGCCTGCGGGGCTGGCGCATGACCTTTGAACCCAGGGCTGTGGTGCACTTCTGTCTCCACCTGTAGGGGGAATGGTCAGCTCTGTTTTTCCACTTCATGTTTGTCGGTCAGTCAGCAGTCAACCAGGCGGTTATTCTGCTTACAGTATCTTGTTTTTTTTTCCTTCCTGTTTATGGGTGCAACCATTTGGCTTCGTCTCTCTCCTCCCTTTCTCCTCCGACTGCCTCCATCCCTCACTTTACGATTCATTTTAGCCCCTTTGTCCAACTGCCCCTGATAACTTGAACAAGACAACAAGACAACAGTGTTTTAGCTGTCTCTGAGCCCGTGTGGGAGCTGACAATGAGGAGGGATGTTGTCTTTACGTGACACTTGGAGGAAAATTTAGACTTTTTAAACACTTTTTAATCAAAGAGGAGAGCTGAACTGTGGGGGAGGTGATGTAGCACAGTCTAACTTTGACTCAAACTGGTTCATCCAGCAGGCTACTAGAATGTATTTCAACTTTTTGATTCTTTATATCAGATTATTTTTTGGAGATAAACTTGTAAATTTCTTTGACAAACTATATTTTAAACTTGACCTGTGATGCAGGAGAACCTAGGTGAACCTTTGCTTTTCTAGCACCTTTTTCAGCACATGTTTGTGTATATGTTCAGAATTACTTTAATCACGTGAACTTTTGGGGTTTTTTTTGGTTTTTTTCCCAGCCCATAAACCTTGTTTTATTTGGGGGAATAAATCTTGTATGTAAAAGGTTTAGCATGTGGCTTGTGAAACGCATGGTGGCCATTTTGGATTTGCTGAGCAGGGGGGCCAGTGGAGAGGCGGGGTGTGAGGGCTCTCTCGATAAGTGATGTCATCTCATTTGCAGGGCAATGCCGGATGCTCATGTCTATTACTGTGGAATGCAAAGAATGTAGCCAGCCTAAACATGGACCTTGTCACACACACAATGCAAAAAGGACTACAAAGGACCCTCTTGTTCACTTTTCAAAAGGACTACAAACATGGATGCTACTCCACAGTGTTTAAGGTTGACTACAAAATTTTAACGTCATTCATCTACATGTTGCTCGACACAGTAAACATTGGACCAGCTGATATTTACACACGCGCACACACACACACACTAACAGGACTGCATCTTGACAGACGACCGTCTGCTCTGAATGTACACTTATTTGAAAGCAGCCTCAACTTTCTGCAACTCCAGCAGGATCCGTTTTATGCGCCCAACTGTGAGGCGTGACCTTCGAACTTTTGGCAGGTCAGCATCTCCACGGAGACTGTGAGTATGGTTACAGGGCATGTTTAGGTAATAGGCGGTGGGCATGTGTCAGTGTTGGCATGAGTTCCACGATGTCTGGCTGGCTCTTTTGGTCTTTTCTTTTTTTCCTTTTTTTGTTGTTTTTTTTTTTTTCCTTTAATGTCAGAAAATAATACAGAGATATATGCACAAGTGTGTAAATGACTAGCTGAAGATGCAACAGGTGACTCATTATGGATGAAGAGCCTATGTGAACAAAAGCATCTGGCGTCTAAAAAAAAAAAAAGAAAAGAAAAGAAAAAAAAGTATTCTATTCGTATTGCCTGACATTTTAATGTTTAATATGAGAGTACTATATTACCATGAGGATTATGATTATACTTGTGCAATTCTTGTCTACTGTTGTCTTAATGTTACATTATTTTTCTATGATATGCTGAAATGAAAACCTTGGGCCTGAGAATGATGGCAATCCTTTAACAAAAAAATTAATAAAAATCTGAAACTAGACGGTCATACTTGTACACAGAGCGTGAATGTCGCGGGTGGCTAGCTGTCTCTTAGGTCAGGTCAACTCTCCATCATTTCTCACGGGGCTCTACTCTTGTCTAGCAGATGTACTATTTTAAAACGCAGTATTACTGTATTATTTGGATGAGAAATCATCCAGTTATAAAGTGTACATAGATATTTTGCCAACTCATTGTTCATACATGTAAAAGAGAGAAAAGAATAAAGGATTTGCAGTAAACGGCACTGGAAACATGGTACCAAAATAAAGGTTGGACATTAAGAAAAAGGTGGTAGATTGTAGAGACTGTATTTTGAGTGCAAACTAACATGAATTATTTGGTGACATCACTGCTGACCAACTAATGTACATAGGCTTGGGCTTCCAGCACACTGATTTTTGTAATTTTGGCCATTATTTATATCCTTGTAAATCACATGAAATAAAATATGACTTGTACAACCATATTTATCCTTGGGATAAAGTTGTTATTAAATCATCCCCCCCCCCCCAATCACTGGATATTAAATCTAATACAGTAAACTTACTGATGTGCCAACAGTGGCACCGCCTGCTTGCAGAGGTCACGTGTTCAAAGCATTACGAATCTCATATAAATAACCGTTTCGTTATTATTAAATTAAGATGTTCTGTGATTTCATTCCTAATGAGCTCTTCTCTTGGTCTTGCTCAACCATTCGAATACAAATTCACACTGATGGGAGCTTTTTGGCGACCAGCGTGGTTAATAAATCAGTAGAATATTGACTGCAGAGCTCCCAGAATCACTCTCCCCGCCGCTGAGTTTGTTTTTGCTTTGCAGGAGGTTCCTCGCAGAACCCCGGTGGATTATCCACACCTCCAGGATGTGAGAGTCACCGAGGGCTCAGGGCAGTCATGTAAAAGTGATGCGACAGTGAAAATGATGCGAGACCGCTGGAGAAAAAGATGTGGAGTACTGAAAGTGACCAAGAACTGGTGGAGTCACATTTGTTTAATGCCACTCGTAGGTCTGCAGTGCAACAAGGCCGTGAATTAAAATACCGTTTCTCCATTCTCAGATAAGCTGAACTCAAGAAGCAGAAGAAAAATAACGCTGAGTAGTAATACCTCAAATTGAGTGAATACAATATATGAAGGAAATTTAAAAAGAACAGATCACTTATCAGATGAGCAACTTCCTGCTCTGACACAGAGGTCACTGCGGGGTCAGAAGTTAGCCACCTTCTCATTAACCAAATCATCCAACTTTACCTCTACGCACTGCTGGAAAAGCACAAAGAAAAGTTGCAGCTGCTGCACATTTGCAGAGAGCCGGTTCACAATATGAAATCATAATGAGCAACAAATCTCTGCATATATAACACACTCAACCGTTTTCAAAAACGACCGCTCCAGTCTGCTTCCTAATTACATTCACTTCTCAGCTGATTAACCATGTTTCATTTGCATTTTTCTGGCTTTCCGAGCACTGAATGGGAGGCAGATAGAATGTGACAGCGAGCCAAAGGCCCCGGGCCATTTCTGAGTTAGCTCTCCGCACATCGTGTCAGACAGATTTTGCAGCTAAAGAGGAGCGCGCAGTTTACGTAAGTGAGGCACGACCCTGAAACCAAACCAAGATTCTTTCAGAAGCCTTTCCTGTTTGTAAATCTGACACAAAGTCACAGGTGCGCCACATGCTTACATGTAATGAAATTTAAAGAAGCACAGAAATGAGGGGCTTAGCTAAACGTACATGAAGGTGGTGGGCTGGTAGAGTTTGACGGGCAGAACTCAAAGCTTTGAAAAGATCAATAATAATGAAGGTAAGTGTATTTTTAGTCAAGAAGTCAAAACGAGCCAGCTGCTACATTTGTATCAAATTATTGAAGTATTGGGGTACTCCCTTTCACATCGTCGTGGGCCTTCTGCTCGACCGTCTCTGATTGGCCTAAAAATGTTATGGTCCACAGTTCAGACGCTTCATATATCAAATACTTTTCTAGATATATTTTATGGGGAAAATGGTTTTGGTATGAATTTTAAATACATTTAAAAGCAAATGATAGATTTAATCTGTGTAATTAATCGTCATTTCTTGTCATCTGCAGTCTCCCACACTTTCAGGCTGCAGTAATGTGAAAATTAAGCTGCCTTCTCAGTCAGCAAAAGGTGTCTAAACGTCTGATTCCTTGTTTTTTTTCTCACTATTTACAACAAAATGAGAGTTAATGAGGGATTTTAAGAAATATAAATTGCTTTAAACCCCCAAAACTGCATAAATGTTCGTGCTGGCTCAGAAAAACAAACAACAGCATGCTCCACAAATATATATATATATTGTATAAGCAGGTGCCTGGTGCACGGTTTACAACACTGTCAGCGCCTTTTACCAAGTCAGACGTGTGGAAGTACGGATGAGCGCCTATGGTTAAGCATCTATGAAGCGACACAGGACTGACATTTACAGTGAGCCTCTGAAAGGCTGAACAAGCACTTGTCACGAGCCGTAAAGCTCAGAGTAAAACGGCTCGCAGTCTGTTTGCAGGTCGGACAGTTAAAATCTGCAGCTGACAGAAGCGACCGCTGGGCCGTTCTCCGAGACACGTTGGTTTGCAGAAGATTTACCACCGAGACGCAATTTGGTGCGTTCTGTTGAAAACTGACAACGCGTTATGTTGTTTTATGAAAGCAGACTAGTGCAGGAGGAGAGTGGGAGTTAATTCAAGATATTATTTCTGGAAGATTAGACCAGGAGTGGAGGACGCGGTGCAGCGGCTGCTGCATGCAGGCTTCCCAAATCTCCAGCAGCACAATTTTGTTTCTGCTGCTGGCGGCGGTGGAGACGCAGGACTTAACTGTGCATGGAGAGAGACAATGGGGACAGAATAATGGAGGAGGACATGAGCACACAGATGAGCACGGCAGGTTTTTCTGCTGTTACAGGAAAATTACCAATAATGGCAAAATGGTTCTATTTGTTGACACCATTTTTTATTTTATTTTTTTATTTCTAATGTCTACAGTGAAGTGTTAAGCAGGAAGAGTGCATGCTTTGTTTCGCCGCCTGTGTCAGACTGTGGGACACTGCCAAAATCCCAGATGGCGCGTTCTTCCCACGGCCACTAAATAAAAGGAGACGACTTTAGAAAAACAACTCATGTAACAATCACAATTATATCTGGCATTTGTTCAATGGGGACAGCTTCAAGCAGAGTCACTGCGTAATGAATGGAAGAGGGGGGGGGGGGGGGAAC
>JAVDPK010000657.1:214631-229048 GCA_034780415.1 Cichlasoma orientale
GTGTAGACGGGAGGCTGAAACGCATCAAAACGACGCCGTTTCCAGTGAAAACGGTGTCGTGTAAACGGGGCCTTAGTAAAACAGACTCAGTCTAAGAGCAGCCACAGTTATCGATTAGGGCTTAATACTATAAGACTTTCAAGTCATTGTTCTTTTGAATCAGATACAAAGATCTATGTCTATTTACAAAGAGACACTTGGATGCTTTTGTTTTGTTTGTAACATAATGGTGTGAATTATCCGGGGCTGCTGGGACGTGTGTGTCTTCTTGCAGTCAGGATGAGCCTTTTCACACCTGCCGCCTCCCTGTTGAACCATGGCGCTGTGACAGATCGTCTCGTTGCCGTTTGGAGAGTTTCTGTGTTTGTGTGCGTGTACCAAGGCCAGGTGTGAGACAGGTACAGCATTTCCTGGCAAGACCCCATAGCAGAAGAGAGGGAGGGATGATGGGAGTCAGTGTAGAATGTAACGGCCTCTCTCTGAGGGCTGGACCACGCCACTACATCAAATTCTGACACACACACACACACGAACACTGTGTGAAGGCGTTTGTTTTTCCAAGGAATACAAGCACTTTGATGTCTTTGGTTGTTTTTTTTGTTAGCAAAAGAGAAACACTGGTGACAAGGAGCATGAGAAGTTTAATTAAACACTCTACACTGGCATCTACTCACAACAGGGGACTGGACTAACACATACCCCCACACAATGGCCTGCTGCTTTTAATTACACTCACACCATTCACCCAAGCATACAGAGATGGAGGGCATGATAAAACACCCAGTGAGAACAAGAGCGGCCCAGACGGGGAAAAACAGCAGCTTGAGAGATGATTAAGAAAGGAGTACTGACAGACACGAGAAAAAAACAAAACACCAGGACAAACAAGAAAACATCGTTCTGCACGGGGGGGGCAAGGGGACAAATAGAAAGAGGCAAACAATACGAGCTACAAGCCTCACGTTGCATCGTATCAAGTCATCGTCTGAGAGAGATCCATGGGAGACGTCACCTGCTGTCACTGCTCGGGCTCTAATCTGACCAGTAACAACATCGTTCTGTTAACAGCAACAGCAACCCACCGAGTCACACCGTAGAAGGGCTTCATGTTTAGAGCTGTGATCAGAGAGGATCTGAGAGCTGAAGACTCTCCGCTGAATCACATCCCGAATAAGAGAAACATTCTCGGGCTCGCTCTGCTTTGCTTACTACGACGGCTGTCTTCCAAGAACACCGTCACACACACAAAACACGGTGCGCGCTTAAAATGAAGTGTAGTTTCACAGCTGATTACCTCTTCAGGGGAAGCAGGATTTATTTATTTTTATTTTTATGTATCTACATTATAATCTCTGAAATAATGACTGCAGTAATTACAGGAACAATGATTAAAGGGGTTTGGTTTATGTCAAACATAATCCAAATTGTTCTTATCTTGCTGGTACTTCCAAATTGCCCCCCAAGACAGATTTGCTGCAGTCTTCAAAGTCTGATCTGCTGTTTCTCTGCACAAACATATTGGTTTAGTTTTATCGTGTGGCATTATGAGTCAGAGGAGCTTCGAGCTCTGTAATACTATTTATATGTGCTGCTTATTATTCAAATCCATAAACAACAAAAGCTGTGATCATGTGCTGTATTCTCAGTCACCTTTTTCTAGGACCGATAGAATCTGACAAGAACACACTTGAAGCAAAATGGTGATGTATTTCAGTGGACCAATCACAGTTGGTGCAACATTTGAGTAGAGTTGTAAAGTGGAATCCTGGATATAGAAGTAAAAGCCTTATTTATGAATGTCATATATCAATAAACTGTATCCTTCACCCTCATTGGTAGCTGCTTCAATCGCACCCTTCAAAGTTAGGAAAAGTTTAACTCGGGTTGCGTCACCAGTGGTTTTTGCACTCGTTACTAAATATCACTGACTTTCTACAGTGTCTGGTCACCACATCACTATGGATCGCTTGCTTTGTTAGCTAGAGAACTACTGCAGCTTGGTTCAGAATAAAACTCTCTCCACCACCACCAGTGGCTAGAGTCCAGGGTGTCCTGTCCTGCATCCCACCATTGTTAGACTCCACTTTGCTATGTAGCTTTATTGGAGTCTGATCACCAAATAGTTTATTACTCAAACTCTGTACTTCAATCAATTATGTTCTTGATTGAAATGAGAGCTACTGTTTTTAGCAGTTTTATACTGCAGTATGCTTAGGCTGCTGGTGGGGCTTCCCATGATGCACCTCTTTTCATTCTCCATCTGTTTATACACCACTATTGCATTTAGTCATTAGTAATTATTAAACTCTGTCTCTCTGTCTCTCTCTCTGCTCTCGTCCTTTTCCCCTCGAGGCAGATGGCTGCCCCTCCCTGAACCTGGTTCTGCTGCAGGTTTCTTCCTGCTAAAAGGGAGTTCTTCCTTTCCACTTCCACCATAATAGGGTCGTCTGATTGTTGGGATTTTCTTTCCGATATTGTAGGGTTCTTATCTTAAAATATAAAACACCTCGAGGCTACTCTAAATTCATTCCCTATAAATAAAATACTTAGTTATTTTGTTAGTATTTTAAATCTACAGGTACTCTCTGTTGCTCCCTTATTTCCAGAGGGGTCACCACAGCGGATGGATCTGCATGTTTGACTTGCAAAATGATGCCCTTCCTCCCATTTATCTGGGCTTGGGACCATCACTAGGAGTACGCCAGCTTGTAGGACCCTGAGGCTGGGTTTTTGTTTCCTCCCAGCAAGTCAAAGGCTTAAACCACTAGATCATGGAGCCCATCTAATTTGATCTGCTGATACAAAATATTTCAGGACTGTTTTATATTTCAAGCATTTCAGTGTTGTTTATTGCCAAGAGGTTTAAAAATGAATTTGTTAATACACTGAAGGTATACTTTTAGGCTTCACTGATGTTTTCTTTATGATCTGCTACTCTACTATCAGGTTTGGTGGTGATGAATCATTTCTAAATTCTAATTTCAAACAACAAGTTACCCGGCCCTCATGCTCCTCAGCTAAGCCTTTATTTAGAGCGTTTGTGCTATTCAAGCCAGACTTCAATATCAGCCTACATCTGTGATCCAAATGCACATCTTACACAATCCCACTGATCCCTCATAATGAAATCTTTCCCTTACACCAGCTGAGGATAAATACAAACCAAATACCCTTATGAGGACATTCAGATGATTGCCAGGCCTTTTTCCAAGACTGACAGAAAAATGATTACCACATAAAAAGAATCATCACTCCATGAATTGTTTTAAAATATGAGTAAATAGTTGAGTAATAGTAAATAGTATAGTGCTTTATATTTATTCATAACTGCATACCTCAGAAATATGGACATGCTAGGACAGAGTGGGTTTAAATATCAACAATTTACTAACAAGTCTCTGCGTAAAACTGAAGGCATTTGTTGCAGAACAGGAGAGCACGGAGACACGCTGACAATAATCATTAAAACAGATTATTATTGTGCTTTCTCAGTCCATAAGCTATATTATCTGTCATAAGAGATACCCACTCTGTCAGGGTAATTACTGTGACAGACAGGATGGCCTCTCATAGCTGTCCAGCTGACACGCTATGTGATTAATCAATCAAAGCTTGAGGCTGAGGGAGGTTCACCCTTTAAGACTGGCAGACTAATCCATCACCTCTCCTCACATTCGCACGCTAATCTATCACGTCAACATGCTTCGCTGAAGAAGACAGAGAGTGTATGAAACAGAGTAACAGAGTGATCCAATTCCCAGAATAATTATGACCGTCATCGTGATGTGACGCAAGACGAGGCCGATGAGGTCTGCATTAGTGCCGCGAGTAGAGCAGCCCTGTCTGTAAAAGTTTATTAATAAACAGGCATTTTAATATTCATTTTTTGTCACAGTTTAAAGGGTAATATAAGCAGACTACAGCACATGAATACTATATTTTCACTGGTAGGTAGGGCTGAGGATGAGATAAAGAAAGAAAAAGGAAGATATAAAGGAGGTATTTTTGTTTGTTTTTCAGGTTCTTAATCTGTTGCTAACAAACTACGATGACAGGAATATTTGCCAGAATTTGGATGCGAGACCACCATCACGTCTGTATACCAACTGTGAGGTTCAAGCTGATAATCAGTTGGCTTAGCTAGATGCTTTTACACTTCTGTGTGCGGATTACACAAATGAGATGCAAATTGTTAAATAGTGGATTTAAAAAAAACAAAAAAAACAACAACAACTTTGGACAAAGCTAGATAAACAAATTCATCATGTAAATTTCCTAAAATGTAGGATAAAAGAAATGCATTTCTTAATGCTTTAAGAAATTGAGTAGGAATACTTACTTTATATAGTACGGCATGATATAATGTTCACTGCTTGGCCAAAAATACATAAATAAAAATAAATCACAGTCTAATATTTCATCAGACCGCCTTTAGCTTTGATGATGCCACACACTGACTGTGGCATCATCTCAATAAGCTTATGCATGAGTTGCTTTAATTTGCATACATTTTTTGCCAAGATATTGTATTTATGATGAGAGTAGGACTGCTAAAGTCTTCTCCAGTACATCCCAAAGATTCTCAACGAGGTTAAGGTCTGGACTGCGTGGTAGCCCATGTGTGAAAATGATGCCTCATGCTCCCTGAACCACTCTTTCACAACTTGAGCCCGATGAATCCTGGCATTGTCATCTTGGAATATGCCCGTGTCATCAGCGAAGAAAAATAATTCACTGGTGGAAAAACCTGGTCATTCAATGTATTCAGGCAAATACCCATTTTTTGTGCACTTAATATTGCTGAACCTAGACCTCCAATTTAATGGAAGGCTCTTACTTATTTCCTTAGTTAAATTCAGGTAGTGACTTTTTCTTTTGGCCAGACAGTGTATAAACAATGCCATCACAGAGTTCAACAACTCCACCCATTAAACAAAAAAGAAAAAAAACTTGATTTAAATTTAAATTTAAGTTCTGTCTATCAAGGCCCTCTCCTTTTGCACTTCTGGACCACTTCTAGCAAGCCTGCTATTTTCAGATCACTTAAAGCCTCATTCTGGCCATTTTCATGCACATGTCTGTGACTCACCATGGACCTTTACCGTTAATTTATGTCAAACTGACTCGACTTTGATGTCGAGAACCATCACCGGCAATGAGAGCTGGGTCTCAGGCTACAACCAGAGATTTAACAGCTGAAGAGTAGCTGCCCCAAAGAAGCCGTTTTTGACATTCACAGGGTTGTGCATTGACGTAATGTCAAGAGGCCCAATACTGTGATGGAAAACAATTATTGGAAATAACTAAAAGTCTGCCACATTTAAAATGCAGGACACACTAATGGTCACACTAATAAAATGGTCTGAGATTTAGATTAGATTGGTGTTACCCCAGTCTTCACAGCAGATGCACTAATGCAAGGAGACAGAATGAGATCTTCACTGAGCAACCTAAAAGTAGTACGAGTGTTTAAATTAGATTTTTTTGTGTATTATTATTATTATAGTTTAGTTGCTGAGCTTTACTATTGCACCTTGCAGATACTGCTTGACCTGTAATAACAGTAGGTATACAACTAAAAGAGGCCCTTATCATCTATATCCAGACTTTTTAGAACACCATCTTTCTTTTCAATAGAGTAGTGAGGACTTTTACTAATCTATGCAGAAAGTCTCACAGAAAGGTTTTTTTTTAATGTTTAGATTATGAATACCAAACAGTCTTAAGTAAAATTAATAAATTTGGGAGTTGCTTTTATGTTTGAATTAATTTCCAAGTTTTATCACCTTGTCGACAGCAATGTGCTGCAGATGAGATTACGATGTGTTTTGGCCATCTGTCTATATAAAGCCTGAACAACAGCACTCTCTGCTTTCAACAGAAACAACTCTGTCGACCCACACATGCAGGTACAAACAAAAGTGCACTTGTACACGATCATGCGCACAACACCACCCCACACACAGTATCAAGAGTAATCCGAGATATAAAGCCTCATCGATCAGTAGCGCTCTCCCTGGAGAATTACATCATTGCTGAACAAATGGCCAATGAGAGCCCTGCTGAGACTGTCCGCTCTGTGACCCCTCTGCTGTAAACTAAAGGCAATAAGAAAGAGGCATAGACCATTCCAGTCACGTCACAAGGAGACACTGACATCTTTCTCTGAGGTATTCTCTGTTTTATGTAAACTGCAGCATTCCAACAATGGTGCATGTTTGCAGGCATCTTTCCACTAGTTTTATTGTGACTCTCAATCAGAGTTTGTCCAGCTTACATACATAAATATGTCTGTATTTATGTATATTTTTGAAAATAAAGGCATACAGAAATGTTACTGCGTAACTGCAGAAACATATTTAAGTTCATAAGTAAGCAGGAAGAGACACCCCCCGCATTTCTGTGCACCATACCTTTGTATTTTGCATAAGAAAGGCAATACAAATACACATTACATATAGCGTATTAAAATGTGATTCCTACTTTGGCTGATAGCAAATAAATTACTACCTATGCTTCATTATTATTTGTGGGTTGTTTTGCTATTCAATAAAAGGATTTGTGACTAGCAAACACCTCTAATCTTGTTTCCTTAGAAAAGTAAATATTTTGCTGTGTCCTGGCAGCATCAAGGTTGCATACCATGAAAATGAAACACTGCCCGTCTTTCATCCCCCAGACGAATCACACAAAAAACTAAATGTAAAAAATGAAGGCGATTTTTCAGCACTTGCCATAAACTGCAATATCTCAAGCTCATGGAGACATTTGTTGCTCATTATCCCCCACCTATTTCTCCTTTTATTTCCTGTCATCTCTCCAACTGGCTTTCTAATGAAGACATAAAATGTCTGGTGACTGTATGCCTCTGCCAGCCTGCAGTGTTGCTCATTAGATCCATGTCTGTCCAGATTAATATAATAAATGTAGTAAAGTAAACCACATAGAGGCAAAATAATAAGTGGGAATCAAAGACCTGTGATTAATTCCACAAGGAGGAACAGGATCCCAATCTCTCCTGTTCCCAAATTACAGAATTCAATAATGCCCAGCACAGCAGTTTGGGGAATATATGATGTCACTGAGAGGTCAACCTTTCACCTTTTCAGTTTAAGATGTAATCAGCTTGTCATTTATCCTTTGAAAGTTTGCCAAAATAATAACGATTCTCGAGCCACAGCCAAAATGATTTTTGTGAGCTCAAAGTGACCGTAACCTTTGACAAGCAAATTATAATCATTTCTTCTTCGGGTTCAAGTGAATGTTTGTGCCAGCTCTGAACAAATTCCTGCAAAGCGCTTAAGCAAAAGTCCTTTCACTTGAATGAGACATATTAGCATATATCTAATAATATGCATGTTGGCATACGTTTTGGACAGGTGGACGAACAACTTGAAAAACATTGTTCAAAAAAAAAAAAAAAGTCAGACGGTAAGGATTCTTCAGTCATTTCAGCTGGAGTTATTGATTGCTACAATATTAAAGTACCCAGTCTCACCTTCAGCTTGAGTAGATTAAATCAGTGTGGAGAGATCTGCATGAGATACAGCCCCTTTCACACACAGTGTGCAGGGATTCAACAGTGATTTGTCACTTGGCTACTAAAAGTTTCCTTTGTGGTTTCAAGTTAATGCACAAAAGTGTGACAGAACTGATTAAGAGCTGACAGCAGGCAGTCACATTAAGTTGGAGCTGTCAATATGACAGGACAGCCATCAATATGACGAGTGTAGATGCCGTGTAAGATAGTGGTGGGGGGGGGGGGGGAGACAAAAAGAGCAACTCATGTTCAAAGCATACCATCTCATCTCTTAAACAAGGCGGTAATTATTTAGCTCCCACTGGAAATGGCACGTCAGCATGTGCTGATCATTTAACACACAAGGATGAATGCAGAGGTACACAATAGAACCCGGTGTGCTCAGATTCAGCCATCAAAGCTCATTAATGATCAAATTTCACTCAACCTCAGTCCAACTCAGCTCCCCTGGGAGTAGATGCAACCAATGCAGGCTGTGAAAACCAAATGTGTTTGAATGGATTTGCATACCTTGATGTAGCCTCCAGTTGAGACCAGAAGAGAGTTGTCTGGGGAGAAGTGCAGATCTGTTACCCAGCCTCCATGAAGCGAGTCCATGCCATCCTTGCCGTCCCGGGAGCAAATCTTCAGTAAGGACCCGTTCTTGACACTCCACAGCTGTGGCAGACAGTCGCACATTATAAATCAGCCAATAAACAAATGTTAGGGCCTATAAACGAACCTAAAACACATTTTACGCTGTCAATTTTAAATTCATGCTTCCTTGTTGTTATGCAACAATAAAAGACGAAGTAGTGGGTGGGAAATACGAGAGTAAAATGGTAGATTTCATTCATTAAATTTAGTGGTAAGGCCCTCTACTGTTAAGCTGGTTTACTTCTATTGTTTTAACAAGGTCCGCACACAATTAAATGCAGGTATACGGCAGCGGGGCAGCACAGTGGTCAGCACAGCTGCCTCAAAGCAAGAAGTGGGTTCAAATCCACCATCTGGCCAGGGCCTTTCTGTGCATGTTCTCCCCATGTCTGCGGGGGTTCTCTCTGGGTACTCCCACAGTCCAAAGACATGCAATTAGTGAGGTTAAGTTTATTAGTGATTCTAACTTGCGCAAAGGTGTGATTGTGAGTGTGAATGCTTGGCTGTCTTTCTGTGTTAGCCCTGTGACACACTGGCAACCTGTTCTGCCATAGGATGAGGGGGCTGGAGCCTATCCCAGCTGCCATAGGCTCCAGCCCCCCTGCCACCTTGAACTGGATAAGCAGGAGAGAGAGAGGGGAAAAAAGGTATATGGCAGTGTCAGTATGAACATTAGAAGACGGCAGTCTGAAGAATGAAACTAATAAACTATGCACGTATGTTTGGGGTTATTTGCACTCTCTAGGCCCTCTGCCACTAAGACTTTATGATGTGCAAGAATTCTGCAATATTAAAATGTGATGCTATAGGCTCCTCTTTAGCCTCAAAACATGACGAGGGGAACATAGAAGAGTATAAGCATTGCTCTTCCTGCATATAGTTTAAAATGAAACAATACCATATAATATATAATATATAACATACAGCATATAATGAAACGTTGGGTTGTGAGTCTACTGCAGCTGTTATGCAACTGTTCACATGTCATGTTCATTTGACAGTGACACATCACACGTACGGCTATATTTAACGCTTTGCGCGCTTTTGTGCTGAGTGACTCACATTTGTTTCTATAGAAACCGGGGTGAGATTTCACTGTAGTTTGCGTAATTGAATCTGATGGATTCGGTCATTTCTGAATTATGGAGCCGCTCGGCTCAGAAGCCACCAGAGGGCATTAACCCTTTATTAACCGTATGCAGCTGCTGGCTGAATGGCAGAGCTTCTTCTCTACCTCTCACACAGTCTAACTTCACATTTACTTTGCGTGTGTGTGTGTTGTGTTTGTGTGTATGCTGTGTACAAGCGGTTCGTATTCCAAAGCCTTAGAGATCCAATTTGGCAGCCCGAGTCCTCTCCTTCACCTCCCACTGACAGACGTCTCCTCCTCTTCCTGCTATCTTCATCCCAACTTCTTACACACTCTTCCAGCTCTCACACCCCCTCCTGAGAAGGAGCCATGCCTCCCCCCTTTCATCTCACCACCCTTCCTCTGTGCACCGCAGCAATCACGATGCATTAGCAAGCACTTTATCTAAATGAGTGATGAGCTGTAATTACAGAGTGATTTCTGGAATAAATGTCGACTGCTATAATTGCGTTTTTGTATGTTGCGCAGCAAATTAGGTGGTTTAAGGCATTGTCATACTAGTAACATAGAGCAGATTAGTGTGTTGACACACTTATGGGTATCTAGAGGCACAAGGCTCAGTAGGAAGTGTCTCCCCATCTCTCATCTGTAACCTGGATATCTTCTTTACTGCCCACCTTTCCCCCAAAATCCCTAGAGTCATATTACTTAGCATACCTCTCCACCAAAACATTTTGTAGCTATGCATATAAGGTTGATTTACATCAGCAGCGGATGCCTAATTAGCCTCTTCCTAGAACAACAACCAACATGAAAATTGCAAAGACTTAAAAAAAGCAGGAAAAAAAAAAAAAAGGTGAATGTTTTGAATACACACCCGGATCTCTCCGTTGTCATCTCCAGTTGCGAGGTGTTGGCTGTCCCATGAGAATCGGCAGCTTCGGACACATTCTTGATGACCACTCAGTGTGTGGGCACACTGCCAGGAGTCACACTGCCACAGCTGAGAGCAGAATGAAAGAAAGAACATATGCATTTGTTACTTTATATTCACACCGCAACAGAACTGATGTTTGTGACTGACAATTAGTTAGTCGAGATTAATCAGTTTTAAAGGAGAGTGCTTTATAGGCGATTAATCAGATAAAATTTGTTGATCTGCAGTATTTTTTTTGTTCATTAAAAATATATCAGCACAGTAGAGTTTGCCTGGAAATAATCCCTGTGAGCAGAATGTGTAGCAAAGATTTTGAACAGTAAATACTGACGATCCACCACAATAATAATAATAAAGAAGTTTTATTTATGTTGCTCAGAAAAGTCATCACCCCTTGACAGATCTTATGACGACAGTCAGTGTAACGCAGAGCTAATGTTGTATCTTTCCCTCATTTACCCCCCAAATCTCTGTCTTATATCCATTGTTTCCTTTATACGCCTTCCTTCCTCACTCCGCATCCTGTGTTGCACTGAAAATAACATGCCTCATAATTAGACACTTCATTTGGCAGTCGACTAGCTATGTCTGCACACAAAGTTCCATTCATCTGAAGGTCAGGGGGAAAGGAAAGAAAGGAGGAAAAAAAGGGGGGACGCAGAGAGAAAGAGGTGGAGGAAAAGGAATGGACAGAACAGAGCGCTCTCCTTTTTGTGGTGCTCCACAAAGAAAGTCGTGGCTGAGCCTTTTGGTTTGACCTCCATATAGATGGAAACCAGGGACTTTAGTGTTTGTGTGTGTTTTTTAGCCCCCACTCGGTCTGGAGAGCAAGGACTATGTGATTGGCTTCTAACCAGCCTCACAACACACACACACCTCAATTATGATCTTTGCCAAATCCATAAAACACACATTCTCTCTCACTGCCGTTTACTGACAGGAGCCAGGTTGGCTGACGACCCAGTGCCTGTTCTCTACAGTAAGTGTCAACCGAATCCAAATTCCCGTGTGAAACTCAGTGGCAGTGGCTCTTGATCAGCTGCTTTAACAAATGCCAGACAGAGTAGCTTTCAATTGTTCCTAATGGTGACACTCAGGAGCACCAGTTCTTCATAAGTGAATAACTGATGGTATAACTCTAACACTGAACCCACAGCTATAGTCACAATCCAGGAAAATGATTGACACTTCAAAGAGGCTGATGTGAAAGAGCATGGCGTCTCAGTATGGCTCAGCTTGTATTATGTGGTGCAGTTCACTGCTCTGTGAATGATGAGACGGGAAAGCGATGATTTAAGAGCTGCTTGCAGAAAACCTCCAGTCCGCAGAGTCAGTCAAAGTCAGGCCAAAGTCAGGCGCAGTGGTGTTGGTAAATGGGAACCTGGCAGACGCTACATCCTGACGGGGATGTTAGTTGGTTCTGGGCCTGCCAGCCTGCCAGGGTAGCTGGCCAGCTAGACTGGACCTGGATGTAGGAGGACAGACTGATCTGACGCAAACTCCCCGGGCCTGGGGCATTCTGGGGCACACTAATCTCTGAGGTCTTGCACCACACACTACTGGAGAAAAATGTTTATCTTAAGATATCACCCCTAGCAGTGCATCCATGTGTATGTGCTGTAAGAAGGAGCCTTGAGAGAAGATGAGTAATATGTCATGTTGCTGCTGGAAGCACAAACAGATATGTCTCATCTCCTGAGTGTGTGTGTGTGTGTGTGTGTGTGTGAGAGCATTGAACCTTAGCGGTCTTGTCGGTAGAGGTGGTGGCAAAGAGGCATCCGTCTGGCGAGACGTGACAGGACAGAATGGTTCCGCGATGAGCCTCGATGTCCTGCACTTTCTCTCCGCTCTCGGTGTCCCACACCTGAGAATGTGCCGCGTAAAAAAAAGAAGATTTACCATTTGATTTCACGCTGCTGTTAAATGTAATGTGAGTGCGCGAGTGCACGAGCTTCACCTTCACGGTACCATCGAAGGACCAGGACAGCAGTCTTGAGTTATTCGGTGAGTTGGGGAGTAGAGAGAAGCATCTGACTTGCTCTGTATGACCCTGAAGTACTTTACACTCACCTGACTGCCATCTCCACACCTACAGGGGGCAACAGAGAAAACAATCTTTCAGCCACTGGTATTTTTCACTTCAGCCCAGAGCAGCTATTGGAGACTGACCTCCAATTTCGGAATGATTCTTTAAAAAAAACCACATTAAACACTGAAATCTACATCAAGCAGGGTTCCCGTCCCTGATTTGTCACACCCTGATTGCAGCTCCTTTCCTGAACAAACAGGCAGACCTCACTATCCTATTACATTCTGCAACGAACCACGCACGTACTGCTTTGCATGTGCAAGACACATGCTGACGATCTTACAGGTTTACAGCTAGATACTAACATGGTCAAAGTTTCACATAATGCCAAAAAGCTCCGACTCTAACTGCTCAGTTTTAGACTGTTTTTTTCTACTCTCGGCTCTATATGATTTCATTGACTGTGAGCACAGGAGCCTCACCCAACCGCTACACAAACCTTCCGTTTACGAGGGGCAGCGAATCAGAAGGAAGTTGGTTTTTAAGGACCTAAAAGGGCTCGTTTTCAGCACTATGGGGTTGGACTGAGTTTTTATAAGATTCCAAGGGTAAAAGCAAATCTATTCTCTAGAGTTTTAAGAGTAAACATTTTTTTAAAATTACCTTTGCAGTATATCCAGGTTTTAGGTTTGAGGCAAAAAAATATATATATATATAAAAATGTTTTGTTTTGTGTGTGCAGACAGGTACGGGAAACGAGCGGAAACAGGAGTCCAACTGAGCTCAAAGACAGAGGGCCGGACCGACAGAATCACCCAGATAATCCTATCAACCCCCCCCCCCCCCTTCTGTCATTGGTGTGAAGGTTAAAACTTTTCACAAACTAACATCAGTGTCATTAGATCTATACAGATTTAAATATAGATTTCCACCTTCTTGTGAGCGCATGTCAAACAGCGTAATTCTCAATAGTTTTTTGAATAAGTGGGGATTGTTTGAGAACAGTGCAGAGAGCAGCGGCATGAATATGGAATTAGATGCTACGCTGTCAGAGAGGGAAGGAAGTGCTGCAGTGGACAGGTCTGTCTGCAAAAGGAAAAGATGAAGAAGGAGGAGATGAGAAGGGAGGTGAGGAAAGGGAAAATGGGCAACAGAGCATGAACGTTGGGAGTTGACAGAGCATAACAGCCTGCAAAAAATACACACACACACACACTCACACACTGCACAATAATAACTCATAACAGATAGCTGCATGCGGTCAACACATGAGCAAGATGGAGATAAAGAGCTATCGAGAGTGGCATAGCCTGAGGCAAAGAAAAGGAAAAGGAAGGAGAAGAAACAAAAAGAGGGGAGAGGTTCAGAAGCTGCCAGAGAAGCTGGTAGGGTGTAACAGGTAGGGGGAAAGTGAAAACACCACAGAGACCTGAAATACTGCGAGGTTAAAAGATTGGGCACAGAAGGCATTTTTACTCAAGGTGAAGAATGGGAATAGGTGAAAGAGTAATCGATAGCACAGAAGAAAAATGGGAAGCAGGTTGGCAGAGGAGGTTAAAGAACATGCCATTGATTAGGCAGGAAAAGAAGGAGAGGGTGGGGGGACGTACTGATGAATAGGAGTCGGAGAAACAGGAATACAAACAGAACGAGAGACACGACAAGTATAAAGGCAGAAACGGAGCGACTGAGGAAGGGAAGGAGCCTACTCTTATGGTGGTGTCCTCAGAGGAAGTGATGAGTGTTTGGCCATTCTGGCTGAACTGACAGTGCAGCACAGTCTTAGTGTGTCCCAGCAGAGTGGCCAGAAGCTTCCCAGAGGGCACCTCCAGCACCTGGAAGGAAGAAACGAAGAAACATTAGCACCGCTGATGTTCCCGTAAACAGCGAAATCTGTGGTTAATAGCAAAAACTAGCCACACAACATGCAGACGGCATGTCTGATGTTTAAAGATGCACTTATGCAGCAGAAGTGTCCCGGAAAGTTTTCTTTAAAAATCCTGGTGGAACGTCACACTTTAAGGGAGAACTCGAGGAGAGATGTAAAGCGGCCACTGCTGGCTTAACAGTGATAAGCACATCAAAAAGAAAGTGGAGTTGGGGAAAGAGTTGAGCAAAGTCTGGTCAAGACCGTGAAGGGCAGCTGGAGGTCTGGGGGGGGGGGGGGGGGTGTGAGAAAAAAAAA
>JAVDPK010000657.1:235859-254083 GCA_034780415.1 Cichlasoma orientale
CCAGGACTCCCTTGAAAAAGAGATTTTTAATCTCAATGGGACCTTCCTGGTTAAATAAAGTTATAATAATAAAAAAATGTATAGCTGCTTATATGCATCCACAATTATCTAAATTCTCTCCAGTGTTTCTTTGATCATCTCTCTGATCACTAATCATCTCTCTTTCTTTATGTTCTGGTTGCAACAATCCTCCCCAGGAGACAAGAAGAGAGGCATACGAAGGGCCAGTGAAGAGCTGTAATTAAAGTCATTCGTTCCTGTATTCATTAAGACTGCAGGACCTTTTAATTAATTAGAGCTGCTCTCTCCTGTAGGGGGCTGGCCTGGCTTCAGCACTGATGTGTCAGGGGACCCTGTTTGAGTGAGTGTTTGTGCTGTAATGTAGGACAATAACTTTGGGGGATGTCCTCTACTGTTGTGGAATATGCATTAGGTGCAACAAACACACACACACACACACACACACACACACACACACACACACACACACACACACACACAGAGCAGACTCGGATCTCATTCTCTACCTGCAAACAGCAATTTATCAGCTAGACAAAGACCAGTGGAGCAAGGGGAGAATGGGGACAGACAGAACAATGGAGGAAGAGAGATAAACAAAACAAAAGAAAGGGACTAAAACAAAAAGGTAGAGAGCAGGAGTGAAGAGCACTGAGAATATAAATTACAGGTAAAAAAAGAGGGACTGAAAATTGAAACGAGTCAAAGGAAAAGGAGATGAAAGAGGTGCTGACCTGACGCACAGTTGACAGGACAGATTAAAAAAAAAACGTGTGACAGCGCTAATGTCAGATCTCTTGACTCAACATGGCCTGAAAGAACACCTCCTACAGCGATGTGGAATGAGGATTAAAGTCAAATGCATAAGAGGCACAGCTTTACTCCAATACACACATTTGCATATACAGAACAGATATGTGGCTTTTTCAGTTAAAAAAAAAAAGGGTTTAAACTTCAGCATAAAAAGCTGAACTGAACAACATTATTTTTATTATATACTACATTGCAGGTATTTTGTTTGATTCTTTATTTATTTAATATCAAAATGTTAGACGTGCATGAAATGATGCATCAAGCTGGTCTACATATTGTTCAGGGGGGAGCTGGGCCTCCTAATACATGTACACCTATTGAGGTAGAAGGTCTATCCACAGTTACATTTCAAAATAACACCTACAGCAACATTTCTTAGAACGTGGCACGGTCGTTGGGAACAGACGGGCTGGTTTAAGTGTTTCAGAAACTGCTGATCTACTGGGATTTTCCCACACAATCATCTCCGGGGTTTACAGAGAATCCGAAAAAGAGAAAATATCCAGTGAGTGGCGGTTCTCTGGGATAGAATGCCTTGACCGAATGTCGGAGGAGAATGGCCAGACTGCTTCAAGCTGATAAGAAGGCAACCGCAGCACAAACAACCGCTTGTTAGAACTAAGACGCACAGACACGTGCAACACACAACGCATCCAGCATTGAAGCAGATGGGCTACAGCAGGAGAAGACCACAATGAGTGCCGCTCCTGTCAGCTAAGAACAGCAAACTGAGGTTACAAATTGCACTGGCTCACCAAAATTGGACAACAGAAGATGGGGAAAATGCAGCCCGGTCTGATGACTATTGATTTCTGCTGTGTAGGGTCAGAATGTAGCGTAGGCTAGTGGTAGTGGTGGTGGTATAATGGTTTGGGGGGTATTTTCTTGGCATACTTTGGGCCCTTAGTACCAACTGAGTATCACTTCAACACTGCAGCCTATCTGAATATTGTTGCTGACCATGTCTATCGCTTGATGACCAACGATGTAACAATTATTTGATGGCTGCTTACAGTAGGATAAAGTCTGTCCGGATTCTTGAATGCAACAATGAGTTCACTGAACCGGAAACGGCCTCCAGAGTCACCAGATCCGCAGTAACTGTGTGACGCTATCACATCAATATGGACCAAAATATCGACTGTTTTCAGCACCTTGTTGAATCTATGCCGTGAAAAAGGCAGTTCTGAAGGCAAAAGGGGGTCCGATCTGGTACTAGCAATTTGTAACTAATAAAGTCGCCGGTGAGTGCACTTTTACATGGTTGTATGACCAGTTCGTGAATTTAATCATTATGCCGCGTCATACATGCAGGGTGAGTGTGTCATCTACCTGCACAGTACCATCTTCTTGCCCCAGGACGACAGCAGAGGGCTGCATGCACATGCAGGTACACCGGATCCTGGACGACTTCTCCTCTGACTGGAACAGCACTGATCCTGTTCTACCATCACGCACCTCACACACACACACACACACACACACACACCTTTATTATGCACATACATTAGTACAGTAATAAAACAAAAACCACTACAGCTTCACATTCCTGTCACAAAACATCAGCCTAGCCCATTCCATTCTATTCTATTCTATTCCATTCCATTCTATTCTATTTATAAAGCGCCAAATCACAACTGTCGCCTCGAGGCGCTTACAGTCACCCAGCCTACTTATTGACATATCGTTTACAACTCACCTGCAATCTGCTGCAGTTATCTGCAGCGGACACTATGATTTCCTCATCATTAAACAGAACGTCAGAATCTCGCTTCAGGCAGACGGCTGACGATGTGTGAACCTTCTTCGTCTCCCATATCTTAAAAAATAGACAAACACAAGATGTTTTAAAGTTATATAATCTTCCAGAGTTTTTGACCTGAATATATGCAATGTCGCCACTGTGTGCCTGCATTATTGGCTGTGGCAATAATGCAGGCGCTTTCTTTTTCTCTTGCAGGACAAATACCACTGCAGGTTGGGGTTTTTCTTTTTGATGGAACAGGACTTTATAAACAGGTCAGTTTATCCCACCTTTTCTCTGGTGTGACACTTACAATTAGTTGTTCTACTAAGCTGTGACAACAACAACGACTGCTTTTCACCGTGTGAGTTTGTGGGTGTGTGTCACAATCAATATCTGCTGCCAGCATAGTGATCTCAATTTGAAGTGAGATGATACACTGCAATATCGATGCATTAAACAGAATGTGCAGAAGGCTCTACTGCAGCTGCAGATTGTTAGGGCCAGTTTTGCCACCTTGTTAAATAACAGCAACTGTAAAGGCTAAAAAAAAAAAAAGGCTAAACTGCAAAGACGTTTTGTGTTACATTGTTTTCGAGCTGTTTATGATACACATTGCTTTGTTTTAGTGAGTCAAGACAAACCAGTTAAATAATTCATCTTTACATAACCTAAATAACAGAGAAATAAGCCTAAAGCAAGTGAAAGCAGCAGCTACAGAGGACCCAGGTTCTTTCATAATACAGCACAATAACTGTTAGATCTTTATTTTTGCTGTGGCCTAAATACATTGATTTCATTCACATAAAAAGACCAGATTTTTTTTTTTTTTTGTACTACAGCTACATCACCATCCCTGAGCATCGCTCATTAGGAACTGAAACAGCTGGCAAAGGGGGAATATAGTGCAATTAGTCAACTTGTGAAGTTAATTTCACTGTCAGAAGAAGCAATTAGAGCAACACTGACAGCCTAACTACACGCCGTTCATATACTGAAGGTATATCACACACACACACTCAGTCTTACCCTGACAGTCTGATCATCAGAGCAGGAGAGCAGCTGTGAGCCATCGAGAGAAAACTGGACACGCTGCACCCAACTTAGGTGGCCACTGCAGTCTGCCATCTTTTTATTGGCCTCAAGATCCCACAGCTGGAAGACAAGCATGTATCGTACAGGCTATTTCATAGTATATATAACTTCTAAACAAGGCAAAGATACGTGTCTGAACACAAATACTCAACAGTAAAGTTAAAAAAAAAAGAAAAAAGAAAACAGACACATTGGACTTTTTCACCAAAGTAAAATCAATGATAATATTAATAATAACAACAAATTTATTTTAGATAAAAACAGGGGATATTAAATAAATAGTGAGATACCTCAACAGCATAGTTTGAGAAGGCAATGGCCAGCAGGTTACTGGTGGGACAGGCGTGACAGTACTGCACGGTGCTCAGTCGGCTGGTCCTGATTTCAAACAACATGTCTGATGTCTCTACATCAAACACCTGAGAAACAATAAAAGACAGCCAACAAATCAGCACCTGCTCTATTTTTAACGTACTAAAAAACCCACTATAATTATACATGGAACGCATTAAAATTAAAAGAAACTGCGACAGACTGGCGACCTGTGCAGGGTGTACCCTGCCTCTCACCGTATGGCAGCTGGGATAGTCTCCAGCCCCCCGACGCCCTGAATTGGATAAGTGGAAGAAACTGGATGGATGGATGGGTGGATGGATGGATGGATGGATGGATGTAGTACGAAATATTGCTTTCCCAGTTTTTTGTCTCAGGTTTTATTCTCGGGGAGTGAAATGCGTTGATTCTTTGAATATTTAATCAATTTATATGTTATCACTAATTACCATGTATTTGTGTCTCTGCAATGCACCCATACAGTCTATGGATACACCTTGCTAACCAAGCTTGCTAATAATAGCTGAGAACTCAGCGCCCACCGTCTTATCCAAATGGGTCGGGTCTGGCTCCTGAAACCTAAAACGGTGAATACAAAAATGCGACACTCAAGGCCTCAAAACACAAACCAATCAGTGAATTCATGGTGGATATGGCCATCTTTAGTATACAGTCTGTGCAAACAGCAAGTTTTGCAAGGGTTGCTAAATTGAGTTAATTTAGCAACCCTGTTCCTAAATTAACTCAAACAATTCTTTGGTATTTCTGTATGGTAATTCATACTTCCTAAAAAATTATGTCTGAAGATTAATGTTACAAATTTGATCCAAGTTTATAAAGCTTTCCTTTTCAGTCTCCATAAAGTAAAAGAATCTCCACAGCAGTTTGGTCCCAGAATAAAAATAAATGAAGCTGTAGAGGACAATGTGAGGCTGATTACAAGACAAGACTGACTGATTCTGGAAAGCTCAGGAGAGGAGGGGATGTGCACATTTATAACCAAGACACATTCTTTAGACTCTCTAGAAGACAAACTGACAAACAAGCTCTCTTTCCTGTCTCCTTCAATGAAACGGCGCACCAGCAACAAGGGCAGAGAGGATGGAATGAATGTGTGCTCGATTTTTATCAGTACAGCTGAAACAGTTATCCAAGCCATATGCATCCAATTTAGCAACATTTAGCAAGACCTACAAAATAACAGCATACAGCATCAGACAGCAGCATGCTTACAGTTATAAACGCTCACCAAAACAACGTTTCTGGCAGCACATATGATGCGTTTCCCATCAGCAGTCCAGGTGCTACACTTGATGAGGACGTCTTCCTCGTTGTCTGTAAACTCGTCACTCACATTGATTGTCTTCCATTCATTGGCAGAAGAAACCTCAAAGAGCTGCAAATATGCAGGAACACACACGTCAATACGCCATTCAAACCTATATAAACCTATATATAAATTATATCAGTGCATTTCTAAATGCATTTATTAATAAATTGAACTAAATAGAAACACTACCATCATTTGCCTGTTTTGTGGTGGTAAAGTTCTTCTAGAATCAAATGACTGTTTTGTATTTGGGACTTATAAAACTTTGTAATCGTCTGCTCGAGCAGCAAAACAGCAAATTGTGCCTGTGCCTGTCATATTGGACACATTGATTTCTTTATGCAGTAGTAGTACAGTAGTACAGTAGAAAACAGCTTACTCTGTCAAGACTAGGAAACACGCTGTCAAACCAAAGTGTAACAATAAAAGGTTTACCATCAGAATCCATAACTTTTTACTTTTATCTTACACAAACAGGAAATGTGTCAGAGCACAAAAAGAAAGCTTTATAAGTATCAAGTGTAATGGCAGTCACCTTAAGGGTACCGTCGTTGGAGGAAGTTGACAGGTATCTGTCATTAGGAGAGAAACAGCAGTGGTTGACTGGCTTAAAGTGACCAAACATGGTGTTCTGGGAGGACGGCTTATTGAGGTTCCACAGCTACAGAAACAATTTTAAAAAAAAGAATACAGTGTAAGAGAGACATAGTGGGGGGAAAAAACAGAGGGTAACAAAAGGTTAACACACACAACCCTAGTTAGCCCTATTTAACCCTTTTTAATTAATCAATTAATCAATTAATTTAATTTATTTGTTTTGGTGTGCATCAGCCCTGCAACAGGCTGGCAACCTGTCTAGGGTGTTCCCTGCCTCTTTCTCTATGGTAGCTGGGATAGGCTCCAACTCACATCTGACCCTGTACTGGATAACGGGATAAGAAGAAAAATCAATGGATGGATGAACAAAAATAGAACAAGTTTAAAAAAATAATAATAATCTAAAGCATAAATAAGACAAGCATATCTCACTCAAACACACACACACACACACACACACCTTGACATTCAAAACACTGTCATTGGAGCAGGTGGCCAGCAGGAGGCGTGTCGACGTGTTGGTAAACTGACAGTGGTTGACCTGTTCTTCGTGCTCGTCTGCAAAAACCCTACTCAGCCTTGCTCGATCTGCATTCCACACCTGCAGTGTCCGGAATAATATGATGAAATGGCAGAATTATATATTATTTCACTTGCTTATTTCTTGCTGTAATAAAATTGATCCTGTAGACTGTGTACCTTGACTTTTCTGTCACTAGAGCAGGTTGCTATGAGATGGCCATCAGGGGAGAAAGCACAGCAGAGCACTTCGTCATCATGGGCAGTGAGCTCCGTGAGCTTCTCACCTGAGGTGCTTTTAAACACCTGCACACAGGTACAAAGATGACATTAGTACAGTACCGAGTTACTCGTGTCTGACATCCATGCTCGGGCTGGTAGTGGTGTAATAGTGTGGGGGATTATTTTATGGCACACTTTTAGAGTATTGTTTGCTGCTGCGATCGTACCTTGAGTGTCTTGCTAGCTCCACAAGAAGCGATTTTGGTTCCATCCTGGGAGAAGCAGGCAGAGTGGACGGAGCCCTGGTGTGGGTGGATCACCAAGCGGGACAGACTCTCTTCACCGCTCTTATTCCTGTATTCAAAAACAAGACGCATGCACAAAACTGTAAAAACGGGAGTACAAACCTTGTAATCACCAGAAATAATCACAAAATTATTACATTTTATATGCACTGACTCCTATTTTTAGCATAACTGCAGATGTCACAGTTTACAGTTTTAACAGGGAAAATGAATGATCATATAATACAATAACAAACTGATCAATCCTGAGATGCAAAACAGCAACTTGAAATAACGTCATTATTAAAGGGCACCATATTAAAATGCTTGCATTCATACACTAAGTCAAAGTAGAGTTTCCCAGCTTTGGCCCGTTTCTGCGCCTGCAGCCGAGCTTGTCTGTAGACCTCGGAGTTGTGTGGCTGAGACAGAGCAAGCTGCACAACGTCAGGGAAAGGACGCTGCTCCAGCTGGTGGACGTTCAGAGACAGAAACTCCTGGAACTGACTCCGTACTTCACTGTTCTGGAAGCAAATAAAATATAAATTCAGTCCAGACTAAAAGAGAGATGGATGCTAAACCTGCATTTTTCCTCAGGATGAGGGAGGACGGGCAGCACTCTCATTGGCACGCGCAAATTTCTGTAGTCTGCACTCTTATTCTTAACGCATCTTTGTGAGTTGATCAGTTCATTGAAAAGTATGATTATTTAAAAAAAAAAAAATAGTAACAAATATCTTCAGCCTCTGTGTCATGCTGCTCAAACCAATCTTATGCCATGAAAGAAGAGGCCTGTAAGCCATCTGCTGACCTCTTTGTCCAGAATGGATCCATACTCCAGATAGTCATTGATGAGGTGAGCTGGACCCATTATCTTGGCCTTGATGGTCACCCAGTTCAGAGAGAACATGAGGGTGTAGAGCTCCTAGACAGAGACATGATGGGAAACCAAAAGAGAACGATACAGAGACATGGTGAGCTATAATTCCTCTCCCATAGGGCTGCGTTAATTTAAGAATATTAACAAAAATGTTTTTCATGCAATTAAAAAAATCATGACTAGTGTGATTTAATTGTCCCACGCTGCTTTATATTATAGATTCAATCACAATTACTTGAATTTAAAAAAAACTGTATTCTAAAAGTAATTATAACCTTTACCTGGGTAAGGTTGGCTTTGGCCATGTGATAGGTCAAAAATTGAATCCAATAAAGGCATTCCTCATCTCCTGACGTGGGGGGGCCATCTTTGTAATGCTGCTGGTACTGACGCACCACCTTAGTGTGAAGGCTCTGATTAACACAAACACACACAGCAAGACTGATTAAGCACAAACTGCAAACAAGCATATTTGGTGTAGCTTAATTGGCTTAATCCCCGCCCACTTTAATTGCAGTCCAGGTTTTTCTAAGGGTGCCTCTAGACTGACCTCAAGCTGAGTTCGGTTCTGCTCCATTAGAAAGTCTATCTGGAGGTCATGAAGATAGTACAGGCAGGGTTTATTGTTACTGTCCACAAACAGCAGAGACTTGTTTACAAATTCCTCCAGGATGTCCTCCACCTCCTCAGGTTCCAGATCCCAAAGAACAGACAGCACCTGGGAGAAGGAAGAACAATCCAAATATAAGTCCTTTACAATTCTGTGTAAGATTAATATGCCATTCAACTGCTAAAAGCATTCTAACATCACAGTGTTGGAAAACACATGACAGGGATCATAAACAATCTCCTACTGTAGACAAATAGACAAACCTTAGCAGGGACCTTGACGTCCTTCTCTATAACAGTAAGGTCCTTGTAGAGGTCTCGATGCTCGTCAGGAAGGACCTCAATGCTAGCAGCCATGGCCTGATCCAGGGCATCGTAGTCATAGGACGACGACTTCCTTATACGCTTGAACTGCTTCTGCTGCAGCTGGGAGAGATAGTAACGCCAGCGGTTGGGTTTCTCTCTGAGCAGAGCTCCGATCAGAGACACCACCAGAGGGGAGCCTGACACAGGGGGAGGGGCAGAAATAGTGTTTTTAAAGCGCATGACTTAATGTAACCGCTAAATCAAAATGTTTTCTTGTAAAAGTTGAATTTACATAGCCAGTATTAATAAACACAAAATTACAGTTAGTGCCAGCTTGCACACCTTTACATTCTGTAGCAATACTGCGAGCCTCCTCGGGTAATGCTTCGGGTTTCATGCCGGTGTACAGAGCAAGGATCTCCAGGGCCTTGTTTTCAACCAGACCACTTTCCACTTCCACCTCATGTTTAGCACCTACAACATGAAAGCAAAAATACGCTGCATACTGTCTTTTTCACTGTACAGATGAGTAACTGCAGAAAGTTTCACTCAGTCAAGTTTGTATGGTGACCGGAGAGAAAACAAGAGAGCGCATACCGCTAACAGAATCAGTGAGGCTTCTGTTTCTGGTGGTGAGAAGCACGCGACAGTAGACGTCAAACACTTTCAGCACCGTACTATCCCACACGTCATCTAGAATCAGCAGAGCTCTAAACCGTGAAAGAAAGGAGGAACTCATCATTGCTGCTGCTGCTGGTGACTTTTATATGCTGCTGATTTTAACTTTTTTAAAACTTTAACTTAAATTTGAATTGGTTTTTCCTTGAATTAAATGCAGAATTTGAATGGGAATAATATATAAAAATTGGTAGATCATTTATAATAACTGTATAGCGACCTTGGATATCTGCGCAGCATGAGGAAACGCAGACGCTCCTTGGCTTCATCCAGAGAGTTTGGGGGTCGTTGGAGGGGCTCAGACTCGAGGCTCTGCTCCAAACGAAAACACAGTGACTGGACCTTAACCAGCAGGTCTGGTTTGTCCACTTGGCCGATGGACAGCCAGTGGATGCCTCCAGGAAAGCAATCTGGAGACGAGGGGGAGGAAGAAAAAAAAAGAAACAAGATTTGTGAAACTGTAGAGACGCAACTGTCATCTTTCTTTAATTTTAATCTTCTTTCTTTCATTGCCTCTAAACGAATAACATACTGATAGTAAGTGCTTTGCCTGTTGTCAGTCCAACATTACTCACCTTCAATAAGTCCATGATGTCTAACAGCCTCAGCAGCTAGGACAGACTTGCCCGAGCCAGCCATGCCAAAGACGGTAATCCAGCCAGTGTCCTTCTGCAGCTGGTACAGTTTCTCCCTGACCTGGTTCAGCAGCTCCGGTCTGCTGACAAACACTATAGGCCTCGGTGGGACCCCGCCTTCACTCAGCATTGCCTGGACTGTTAAACAAAACAGAATGGGACTGATAAAGATGGTGCAGGCATTTCTACTGTGAGAGTGTGGAGACTGAACATGCAAAAAAAAAACAAGACAAAGTTTAATACTCAGAAGAAGCTCAGTCAAAATCAAAACCAACAACTCCCACACAACGAGCAGTCTCTGCACATCCTTTTTCCCCCACCAGCACTCATGGACTCCCACACACTAACGGCACAACCTCCGATCACCTCACCCACAGCTTCCCACTTCTTACCATAAGCTGCAGAGCCATCAGAAGACTCCTGGTTTGGATCCGAGACATTCGGCAGGCCACTATGAAGCAAATTGGCCAAATCATCATATGCCTCTTTGACCAGGGCATTGTAGAAAGAAATGTAGGCACGGTTGTCCTTTCTTAACAGGAGCTCTATCAGGGCTCCAGCCTGATCCTTCCTGGTGTTCTGGAGAGAGAAATATCAGAGATGAGATGTGGACTATTGACAACTCTCTATTGAGCTTATGGAAACCATGCCAGAGGATGTTTTCAGTGTCTGAGATACATTATGTTAAAAGATCATTCACTTCACACAATTTTTGAATTATCAAAGTCGATGATATTCCAGAAATCAACCACCTAGTGGGAAAAATCCTGTTTTAGAGTTTGGAATTCTGAAATTCAGGCTTGTCCAGAGCACATTGTAATAAGAAGCAATAAAATAAGCCACTACAGTCAAGGATAAAAAGGGCAAAGGTGGGCGCCTGGGTGGCTCAGGGGTGGAGCAGGTATGCCACTTTGCGGTGCGGGCGGCGCGAGTTTGAGTCCCGGCTTGTCGCCAATTTGCCCCGTGTCTTCCCCCATATCTTTACCCCATTTCCTGTCCCTCTACACTGCCGATAAAAGCAGTGTGACCAAAAATGAAAAAAAAAAAAGGGCAAAGGTCAGAAAACAGTTGTAACATCCCCTTAAATGTAAGGATAAATTAAACAAGACCCATCACTCAGAGGGATATCCCCCTGCGATTAATGCAAATATAAAATAAATGTAGAAGTCAGGAGAACATTACAGCCCCATTTCATAACAGAAAACCCTTCAGCAGACATCTTATTACCTTCAGCAAAATTATTTTGCCCTTATTTGGAGGCCTCGCCCTAAAATTTGATCCAAATACTTTTAGTCACCCCTGGGTTAGTAAAGATATAATACATATTCCAGCACAAATGTGTTTTCAATATTAACAATACTGTTACTGCATGCTGTAAGAGATTGATATTCTGTGATTATCTTATTAGTTCTACAAATACAAGTATGATGCATACTACATGATGCAAATATACTACATAATCTACTGATATCAATGCATTATGTATAACATCACATTACCATAAGGCAACCATGTATAGAACATAATGCAACCATGTTGTTACATTTAAGCAATATTGCTGAGCAGTAGGTATGGCTTTAATATTGCTCAGTGATGAGTCATAGTCTGTACTATTTATGGCCATGAGTCATCCCTGACCAACTTGTTAGGCACTGCTCAGCCAATCAAAAGTTGGCATCACAGGCTAATGAATAAGGCTGAAGCCTAGAACTGATGCTATAAACAGACCGGCTCTTTAGCTAGAAATTTGGGATTTCCCAGTTTCTCACTAGCTAGCTATTGCCAGCTGTTCAGTGTCCTAGCTCAGCTGCTAGAGATGGGGAATGCCCACTTTCTCCATTTCAGTCAGTAATGGTCAAGTAATATTGCCAATCACACAGCACAATATGAACACATGATTAGGCTAAGCCAATCAGTCATGAGAAAGAGGCTGCCTATCGTTAGCATATATTATCATAGCATTAGCAGCCTGAAATGGTCCATGCTGTTTACTCTCCATTTCTGATAAATACAGCCCAAGTGTACAAAGGGTAATAAAGACTCAGGAATATGAATATCATGTTGCATATCTTTGAAGAGCAAAAAAGACATAGGTCAAATTTCATGGCTCAACTCCTTGTGGATTTAGGGTCTATAGACCGGAAAGGTAAAACCTCACAGACGGACAGACGGTAGGTAAGATGACAATGTCCTCCGACTTTATTTGTGTGGAAGGATAATAATAAAAAGAGAATGTAACATTTCATTAAAATTATATGGAAATGAGCGTACATATATTGGGTTATGCTGTTACTTCAGTTCTCACAGCACCCAAAAAGCACTGGGTTCATGTATTCCTTAAATAACCTAAAGGGGAAGATGAGGAAGGAGTGTTATGCCTACAGTCATCTTTATGCCTTCCACAGAAAATGACAAGCAAACACAAGGGGGTAAATAAAGGTAGGAGGGCAGTGACTCAGCACATGTACAGTATCAAAGTCTGAAAGGAGGGCAGCAAAGTCTAATAATATTTTAAGTGATTGCAGTACAAAGTAATAAATATATTTTAATAATGTCTTGGTTTTTTTTCAAAAATGTAAGTTAGCTCTATAAAATATAGATACAAAAAGTGCTAAAAAAAATATGTGCTTCCCTTTGCCTTTCCACCCTCACCAGAGGCTCACCTGAGTCTTGACCCTCTCCTCCTCATCCACAGTTATCACACCGTCACTGATCATGTGATCCATCAGGTAGGTCGCCTTGATGTCCTCCTCCAGTCTGATGCGGAAGCGCAGCAGACAGCTCCGTGCCCCTTCCTCCAGCGCCATCTCTGTGCTGCACATCAACCATACAGGACCTTGTTGCACTGCACATGATTGGAAAAGATGCGTGGGAGTTTAACAAACTGTGGACTCTGCTGTGTAGAGGCCAGTGTGCATCTTTTTCTGGCATGGCATCCATTTCTTGCCCATCCATCCACAAGAGGTACAGCAGGTAGTCTACTAATTGGAGGTTTAATGGTTCGATCCTTGGCTCCTCTAGTCTGTATGTCAAAGTATCCTTGGGCAAGAGACTGAACCTCGAGTTTCTCAATGCATCCATCAGAGTGTGAGTGTGTTCATGTTAGGTTAAAAAGCACTTATTGTAAAGGATGGAGTTGGGAAAAAAATACGTGATAAGTTTTAAATTACCACAAGCATCTTTTTTTTTCTCCTGCATAACTCTGTAAAAACACACTAGAGGATAATAAACCAGATATACCTGTATACAGATATATTCGTAATAGGTCAGTATTGGTCAGGTTATGTATTTGTCAGGCCCTAAAAATTTCCTCCTATTTTTAGAAATGTTGTTAGAAGACTTTACCTTAGCCTGTTTCAAAGGTGAGAATAAAGTTTAAAGCTTAAATGAAAAACACCCCCAAATACACAAAAATATGTGAAAATAGTCTTTAATTTACTAGTATCTATGTGGCGATAAAAGAAAAAGAAGAAACGAAAGAGGAAGACAGCAAAAGTGAAAACATAAGCGGCGATGACATGTTCACTGGGGCAAAAGTTACCTTTTATTACTCGTTTCTGGGATCACCAAAATAGTTTAAGCACTTAGTTTTTACAGCTCAAAATGAACTTTCAGTAGTCTTAACCTTGATCTAAAATTAACTCTGGTAATTCTTAGTTATATAGTCTTAGTTATACTGTCACGCTTAGTCCATTTCAATACTTGTCTCGACAAGTTCACCCACTCTGACTGCTAAGCAAATGAAACAAAGAATGAAACCACCAGCAGATACTTACCAATATCTTCAAGTGCTCAACGACGAAGGTGGTTATTCAACTGTATACGGCTTTGAGGTGAAGTCGCATTTTAAAGAACCCAGTGAGTAAAATGGGGATTTAATTCAGCGCGTTTACGTTTTACTACACACCCAAATTTTGAAAGGAGAGCTTCCTGATTCACAACAAAAACAACTTCCCCGGTGTGAGTTAACCAATTGCATGGCGAGATGTAACCCACGTGACCGGTGAGCTCACGTTTTTTACGAAAGTGTAGCTGGGCAAACTGATGCGGCGTTTAAACACTTCTCATTCGTCGTAAATATTTGCATTCGCTCAGTGAAGACGTTTAAGCGTGACAAATATTTTCCAACGATAAGCTCAAAATAATATTAATATTCCAATGGCAGTGTTTTCTTTGTAAATTGGCTCGACATCGAGTTTTTATGTCTTGCTATAAAAGATAAGTCTAAACACGCCATCATTTTTTGTACTTTCCTCTGTCTTGTAATTTGCTTAATCAAAAATTTTGGTGTGTAGTATTATCCACTAAATTCACGATAGAGCTCAAACGTGTTCCACATGAGCGATAATAGATGTATGCAAATGGTAATTAAAAACGTTTCCATTTTTGTTGACAACTCATTTTTGGTTAACGTCCAGACTGCAAGTAAAGGCAACATTGCTGCCTGGTGACAGCCAAGAGATGAGAGCATGTTGTTTACTCTGCTCTGCAGAGACCAATTGTCTTATTTTATTGGCATAGCATCTATTTCCTGTCCCTCCATCCTCAGGAGGTAGAGCAGGTAGTCTACTAATCGATGAGATCATGTTGTTTACTCCGGTGCACAATGATGCACTGATAATACAATTATGCACAGCTATGAATAGATTACTTGTATAATGCTGTGGACATACAGGCTTGTTGTCAGACCTGAATGCGTCAGACTCACAGTGAATTACTACCTAAAATTATTGTTGCCTATATTTAATCAATTAAGGATTTAGGTTGGTGATCATTGCATCCATCCTTACTGTAATAACTTTAATCTCATTTAGTCTCATTTATTTCCTATAAATAAAGATGATCCATCTGCATTAGTAATATGTTATAGTTTTATGTTTTATGCCCTTACAGCCAATGAATGAATGAAACATATTTTAGATATAGGTTCAAGCCCTGCTTTTCTATCATTAGAATGCTATTTTTTTTCCCTATTCCTAGTCTAAAATATTAGATTTCCTTTAAACAACTTGCATCTATATAAAGTTTAATCATTAGACTGACACCACATGCTCAATTTTGTTGTTTTATTATATTAACTGTGAAACAGAAGAAAAGAAACAACTCTCCATATTCTCATGTAAACGGATGTAAAACTACATATCTGTTTTTCTTTGCACATACAAACGTCCGCAGGAAATTTTGGACACAAAAATCACTTCTGTGTTCAGCACCTTTCATGTCACAATTGTTCTCTTACAGCCAACGCGACAGCACTTTAAACAAAACAGTACGTCAAAATGTAACAAGCAAGCAAAAAAATCAATATAACTAGTATTCCACTGGCAGGTAACAACTAAAGGTACAGAACATACAATGAGCGACAAATATCCCAACAAAAGAGTCAAGCAAAAACTAAAATGAACAAATCCCAACACAA
Organism: Cichlasoma orientale; assembly: GCA_034780415.1. Classification (NCBI taxonomy): domain Eukaryota; kingdom Metazoa; phylum Chordata; class Actinopteri; order Cichliformes; family Cichlidae; genus Cichlasoma; species Cichlasoma orientale. The sequence continues at coordinate 251,342 of JAVDPK010000657.1, forward strand.
AGATGCTCATGCAGACGGCTGGCAATACTTTCTTTGAGAAGTCAAAGCCAAGCGTAGATTAAAAATGATACACACAGTTTAGTTATCTGGCTGATAAAGGTAAGGGGCAACAACTAAAGTAATAAATCCATGGATAAAGGGCTCTCATGATTTGCATTAAGATCTTCAAGTGTGACACTTGCAATCGTCATTTTCACTGTAATTAACAGTTATACTGTTACCTTAGCACTAAACAGTGATAAATAAAGCTATATGTAAAGAATCTGAAATGCTACTCTGCTACTTTTCTAAATATATAAACTTCTCCCTCTGCGTTTTATAAAGCTTGCTGTATGTTTTATACATACTAAAATGCCCTTTTCTCTTATTTGCTGCCTCCATAATTCAAGGAGTTCGACTACAGACACAATGACGAAACGGGGGTGTCACCATTAGGTACAGGAACGGATTATTGTAGCCAATACTGTTCACAGGAAATCACATGTATTTGGACACTGGCACAGCATTTGTTATTTTTGCTGCTGACCGGGCTTAAAGTGAAGACTTACAGCTTTAATTTGAGAGTTTTCACATCCAAACTGGGAGAAAGGGTTCAGGAATTTAGCTCTTCCATACATAATATACATAATAGTTTGTTTTTTCGAAGGACCAAAGACGGGTAGACGAGTGATTCGGGAGTAGAAGTTCAGAAAAAAAAGAAAAAACAAAGCTTTGTTTGGACAGTTGAACCTGAGCTCAACCTGTGGAGGCAGTCCGATGGCACTGGGTCACCAGTGTTTATTGCTGAAGTGACCAAGGACATGAGCAGAACTTAATTCTTAAGTATCTTGATATGTAATATAGCAACATTGTATTTTTGTTCATTCCATTGAATAAAAGCTGCACTGAGCTCAGCACTTTAGTTGTATCTTCAGATTTGATTAAAAACAAAGTGACTGGGTACTGACTGAGGTAAAATTATATGATTATTGTCACTGTTCAAATATTTCTGGAAAATATGTCTAAGAGCGTTTATCACAAAGTATGCAGGTCACATTTAATGCTGACCATATGATGACTACTCTGCTGTGCTTTTACTGCCAAATGTAGTGATAAAACCACAGCTGCAGAACCTGCATGACACAGGTGCCTTTCCTCCTTCCTTCCTTCCTTCCTTCCTTCCTTCCTTCCTTTCACTCCATGCATTTATTTACCATTACTGAAAAACTCCTACAGCTTCTGCTTTTTCTTGCTTTCTCTGAGTATTCACAACCAGCTTGATAGCACTCAAATATATTTTAGCAGACACAGACGCTCCCCCACCTCCTTCGCTTCACCTAGGTCTAGTAGAAACACAGACCTCCTTAACTCCACGAGCCACATTTTGCTCTTAATTGTGGGTGACAGAGTCCTGAGCTGTGTTCTGAGGTGGGCTTGCCACTGGTGGGCTGCTGCTGAACATCAGCTTCCTGAGGACGTCGGCGTAGAAAGGTCCATAGACTGTCTTGTTGTAGTTGACCAGGGAGATGAACTTTGCTCCAATTATTGCTAGTTCAGGCTTGATAGCAGTCAACCCGGCTGGTATTTGTTCAAGTTTGGACTGAGGTTTGGGGTCGCAGATGAGTGCCGTGAAGTACTGCTGCACACGGTCCTCTGCAGAGAAAGTAGGGGATAAGACGAGATTAGAAAGTTCCCAACCAGAGAACGTATTTAGCAGATCGATTTTCCAATTAAAGAACTTTTAAGAAGTCCTTCAGTCTTTCGGCTCACTCCGTCTTACCAACTAGAGTGCGAATGGGATTGTCCTTTTGGGTAATGTTGTAAATCTGGCCTGTGAGCGTGGCCTGCAGTGCTGGGGTCAGTGCAGGGTAGTTCCTCTCTGTTAAAGACTTGTTAAGCTCACAGCAGATCTGAGCACTGACGCCCTCTAGTGACTCTTCTATGTTAAAGTCTCTATAGGCAGAAGGAGAAATGAGTTCAAAATGGAGTTTGAGACAGATATATTTGAAAATAATGTCTGCCATAAAAGGAACTGACGGTTTGTGCATCCCATCCAGCAACACGCTGATCATCCTCTTCAGGCGGTCAGACAGGGACGGCAGGCCCTGGATAGGCCCTCCGATGGTGCTGTAGATGATGAGCAGCACCTCATTCACAGCCTGACATCGCTGAAGCTCCCACTGGAGCTCTTGCAGACGGAGCTCATCTGTCATCCACGTCTAAAGGAGAAGATTAACATCATTTCCCACACACAAATTGTCTGCAAGTGCTCTAAACTGGCAGAGATGTAAATATTTATCACACATAAATGAGGAGAGAAACTCTTTCTCTTAATTGCATTTACCACACGTTACCTCAGGCGGTGGGCTCTTAGAGTAGTCCCACGTGAGGATGCAAATGAAGGCAGCATTGAGGACTTGAAAGGGCCCAGGCACCAATGGTTGTCCTTTTCCGTGACCGTTAGTCTGTTCTGTGGGAACGATGGCTGACTGCAGCTCCTCCAGTGCGGACTTGATCCAGGAGGTGGTGCGGTCTAAAGCACCTGAGAACGTTTCACATTAACTTAATGCAGCAGGATTTCAGTTTCTCTCACACAGTGCACTCTTATGTAGTGTTATTCTATAGACTGTAAAGAAAAGATGGCACCGAGCCATTACCCATATACATATTCTCTCTCTCTCTCTCTCACGCGCGCGCGCGCACACACACACACACACACACACACACACACACACACACACACACACACACACACACACACAC
>JAVDPK010000657.1:264382-281130 GCA_034780415.1 Cichlasoma orientale
CCTGTGTGTTAGAGACTGAGACAGCAGCAGACCCCGGGGGCGGAGCTGACCTCAGGTCAGTTTTTATTTAATAAAAAATGTTTTTGCTGCAGTGTATGACAGTTCGGTTTATGAACGTGTAATTGTTAAAATCATCATACAATAAAAATGGAATCTACTGACGGAAAAGTGGCCTCTCTGTATTATTTTTTTTAAATGGAGAATTTTATTATTTTTGCCATTACTGGATAAATCTGAGTAATGAGATTTACAGAAAAACTACTTTAATGTTTCCAGTTTGACCGTTTCTAATCTGATCTAAGATCAGCTTCACTGATAATGATGGCTCTCTGACAGCCACAGCTGAGCTGAGCCACAGATAGTTCAGTCATAGTTTCATATTTAGCTTGAAATATTCAGAGCAGCTTTCCAAGTCTGTAATAATAAATGTAAAGTTTTATTAATAAGGGAAAGAGATTATAATGAATGTCTCAGATTTATAGATGTTGAGTATTTCAGTACAGTTTTGGGAGGATGAGCCATTTTAATTAAATAATGCATATCGTGTCGGGAAAATGAATTCATTATGAACGGATCTCGACTGGAGGAGCTGGAAAATGACTGGAGCCTGAACTGGATCTGGACTTTATCCGATCTGAATCCGTGATTCTGGATCTGTTATAAAGCCTATGATCACCGATTTAGGTGATTTCTAACACTCAAAATAAATTAGAAATCCACCCCTTTTATTTTTTATTTTTTTGTTGAAATGAGATAACAAAGAGGATTTTACATGTGCCAACACCATGGGTAGACCAAAGGTCCTCTTTGACATATTTTGTATTTTTCTAGTATTTTCTGACTACCTTGAGTGTGTCACTATAACCAATGCAACCCTGTTACTCATATTACCAAAAGAATTTCATAGTCTCCTTCCTTTATTATTTGACTACATTCGTCCTTGACTTTCACAGTCCATTACATTTCACAACCTTTTTCTGAGAAAACACTAATAGTAGCACTGATGTACAACCCTGTTACCACACATATAAAACAAACATTACAAATGTATATTAAAAACATAAAATATTAACATTTCTGTGGTCCTGAGTAGTTGTTTGTCACATTTATGTCATAATCTACAAATAAAAGTAATGTATACATTCAGCCATGTTAACTTATGCACATCATCCATATGATTTTAAATAAAATAATCCCAGATGTGCTTTTCTTAGCTCACAAGGGTTTAATCTGTTGCCTTTGTAAAAGTTTTAGTTATTATATGAATAGTGTATTTCAGCAAAGATTTGAAAATAAATAGTGAAATTATTAAAATCTATTAAAAAGGTGGGGAAGAGTAGATAAAGAAAGTTGTTTAAATTAATATGTCTTATCTGAAGCTCCATGAGTATTCAATGAGTCTGACTATCTTTAATTTGACAGTCAAGAATTTATTGAACAGTATTTTTAAACTACTTTCTCAGGTTGCAGAATATTGGTAAAAGGTTTGTGTCAAGCAAAGCACAGAACAACCAAACTATCTCGTAAAAAATGTACCTTTGATGCCTGAGCTGGACAAATCAAAATTTTTGATGGTTTATTATTTGTTTTTCTCAAATACATAACAGAAAATCATAATGGGTCCTTTTAAAAATGTATTTATTATTTTTTTATTATTATTAATTTATTTATTTTACAATTTTTGAACCCTAAATGTTTTCCTCTAACACTAGAATGACTTTTGAAATGCACAGTATTCATAGCTTTTGTTTTTCTAATAGTTTATTATTCATATATTGGTTAAATACATTGACAAACCATGAAATAATGACTATGTTTATAAGAAGTTCACCAAAAAAACAAAACAAAAAACAAACAAATTAAAAAAAAAAAAAAAGAAAACGTCTCAAATGACGTTGCCGCACCTGACTCCACAAACCCGGAAATAAAGCTCTTCGTTCACTAGCGTACCGAGCTAACTCATTTCGTATGCTACTGGAAGACATGGGGTCTGTGTTTCACAGCCATTACTGACAGCGGTACAGCTGAGCATCCACTTGTAAAAAGAAGTAAAACGGAGACCCCCTTTTTTATATTAAGGTAAGTAGCTGGAGGGGTTTTAAGTGACAGTTTTGTATAGAAATAATCGCTGTTTGTCTGGAACGTCACTGTCTACTTGCGCATTGTTGGCTAGTTAGCTTGGACAGGTACTGCCGTGTTCGTTTAAAAAAAAAAAAAAAAAAAAAAACAGCCAAAATATTGCAACGATGATGTCAGCGATATAGGTAGGTAAGGGGTTAAAAGAAGGATTGGGAAGATAGCTGTTAACTGCCAACCATGGTGTCAGTCTTCTTTTACATTGGCTGTGTGCTTAATAAGACGGTTAACTTGGCTAACATCAATGTATTTCACAATCAGACCTGACAGCCACGCTGAGTAATCCATAACACTTTGAAACCCATGCTAATATGTGGCTTGATCTTGTCGAATATGAATGGCTTGTTCAATCCTGTCAAAGTTGTTATTAGATACGTTCAATTTTTATATACAAGTCCACCATGGTATTAACAGGCTCTTTGGGATCCAACTGCTAAGGTGCTAACGACTTTGTTAGGCTAGCAGGTGTTATTACTATAGACTAGCTCGTGTAAAGTCAAGTAAATCACACGGTTTGACAATATAGTTACTCGTCAGCATAGTCATGAAACCTGTTGCTAGGAAAAACGCAGTCATAGGTTTGCATTCATGTGTACGGATATATTTGGCTTTATTTTTTGGCCTTTGCACTCTTTGCAGACAGAAGCAGTGGCATGGTAAAATGGGCCATGATGCTGCCTGTTCTGTGAACTCTTCAAGTCTGATGGCCTTTAGTGCTTCAGAAGTCTTGTAACATTTCTCAGAGCTGTCCTGCATCGTAGGGTCAAGTAAGTGGTGCAGAGGGTGGTCAGGATTATACATGATGGATAACAGCTTGTTCAGTGACCTCCTCTCCACCACAGTTTCAGAAATGTCCAGTTTGCAGTCAGTCACAGAGCCCGCCTTCTTAATTATTTTATTCAGTCTGTTGGAGTCACCAGCTCCGATACTGCTTCTCCGGCAGACCACAGCAAAATCAACATTTTTGGGTTGGTGTTGGAAAGCATCTACAAAGTTCTATTAAGATTTACTGTGCTTTGAGGACTTCATACCCATCCATAACATTTCAAATGTAGGATTCTGCAAAGAATTAATTATTAAAACTCTGCAGCTTCATGGCAGTGTATGGGTGCCATTTGCCAGGAGCCTATTCAATTTGAACATGAAAGATATATACCCCTGAAGGAAGTGTTCACATTAAAAAAACAAAAAATTAAATCAATCATCAGTCATAGTCTTTTGTCTGGTTGTCGATTGCCTAACGTGCTCTTACTCTAGAGTATTTTGAAAGAGTACATTAATGTGGTGTGGCTCAGTTTGCTCTGAGTCATTTTATATTTCTGGGGACAGCCTTGTTACTGTGTTTCTTCTCCTCAGCCAGCACAGGCAGGACGCTGGTAGGGACTTTGATGTGCAAATTTCCAAGCAGGTGCATTAGTGCATGTCTAATGGATTTTTGAAGGCTTTTGCTTTGCCAGAAGCACACAGATGTCTCAACTACGTACGCAGAATATTCCTGTTTTTGGCCATATTATGGAGAAGACAAGTCCGATGAAGATGACAAAATGGGAAAATCAAATTTTTGTAAAGCCTTCCACCAATGGTAACTTGTTCCAATAGAAGTTTCTCTAGAACAGGAGTGGGGGTTTCTTGGCTGTTAGGGTTAGGAGCTGTGAAAGCCAGGGAGAGGATTTAGGAATACACACTGGTGTTCTGCAGAGGCATCTTAGTAGGCATCAAAGCAGGGCTTAAGATAACAATATTATACCGATTCTATAATTTTTGATGCATTACAAGATGCTCCTATATGAAAATCTTTATATATATAAATAAATAAAACTGCTGAAGAAAAAGGAAATGATGATAAATAGGCAACCCAATTAGAGCACCTTTTATGTTTTAAAAAAATGTTGATTATTGGGCTTATTTTACAGTGTAAATATAGCCTTGTTTTATTCCTTTAACCACTTCCTTCCTTTTTTAAAAAAAAAAAAAAAAAAAAAAAGGTATTTCTGCAGTCTCTGCACAAATCCAAAAGACCGGTTGATATCCAGGTCTTTTTTTTATATAACTGAAAAAAGGTGTTTTTCTCCTTCTGACCAGGCATGGAGGCTTTTTTGGGCATGCGTCTGTACTATAGCCTGCCAAACGACATTTCATGCTGGATCCAAACAGTTAATATAATACCCAAATACTACTGTCATATTACACATCTTTATTGAAAGATGCTACATTCAGAATAAGGCTTGATTAATAATATCCAAGCAGCATTTACTGTTTACATGGCCAACTTGAAATTAGGGCTGTTGTCATATTCCGATTACTACTGGAGTATACTGTAAATGTGCATCTATCATAGTGACAGAATGCAAGAACTGTTCACATATTTGACTGACTGTAGCTCATGTCTTGAACTGCTGATCTGTCCTTGATGCTCATTATAAATGTATTTCATTCATAAATGTCTCAGCTGCCAGGTTGAGCCTGAACATGGAGTCCATGCTGAACAAACTGAAAAGCACTGTCACTAAGGTGACAGCAGATGTAACCAGCGCCGTCATGGGTAATCCGGTGACACGGGAGTTTGAGGTCGGGCGACACATTGCAAGTGGAGGTCCTGGCTTGAGCTGGAGGATCTATAATGGCACCAAGAAGTCTACCAAACAGGTGTGTGTGTGTGTGTGTGTATCTGTTAATGTCTCCCTCTGGTCAGACTACCACATGATACAAGTTCAGACTTGACTCAAACTGATAAATGATTCACTGGGCTTGTGCTGTGGACACGGACAGCCAAAAATCTCACACAAAAGGAGTGAATCTGGGACTGAAAACTGCTAATATAACAATGTTGTTGTGTGTCTTTAACCCTCCAGGAAGTAGCAGTTTTTGTTTTTGACAAGAAAATGATTGATAAGTATCAGAAATTTGAAAAGGACCAAATCATCGATTCACTGAAAAAAGGGGTGCAACAGCTGACCAGACTGCGTCACCCTCGTCTCCTGACTGTTCAGCATCCCTTAGAAGAGTCACGGTGATTAATACACACATGCACTCACTTATGTATGTATATCGTGGACCAAACTGAATGAGTCACAGCTCAGAGAATATCTTGACATTTGAGGTGAAAAAAAGAGCATATCAAATGTATTTGAATGTCTGCATCAATATGAATACTCGCCCACGGCAGCTCTAAATTTATAATACTTTTCTGTTGTTACTCTTGCAGTTTTATTTTTCTCTGTTTGCTAAAGATCAATACAACATAATTCTTTTGTTTTGAATTGTACTGATGACATTTATTTGGCCCTCAGAGACTGCTTGGCATTCTGTACAGAGCCAGTGTTTGCCAGTCTGTCCAATGTGCTTGGCCAGTGGGACAACCTGCCAAGCCCTGTGCCCAACGACATCAAGGAGTACAAACTCTATGATGTGGAGACCAAGTATGGCTTGCTACAGGTGAGGATGTAGACATAAAAGATTACTTTTTTAGGGCTGCACTTTAATTTACAAGTATTAAAAAAAGTTAATCAAATTTAAATGCACATGTTAATATTTTGTTTTCCTTGTGCTGTCCCTCCTAAAATCTAAAACTTACAGTAGTGTGCAAAAGTCTTGAGCCACCCTTTATATCTTTATATTTTCCAAGATGCCAGACTTTCTTGTAATTTTGTTTTAAAGTGGTCTTGAGCAGTAGTTCTCCAGGCTTTCTGAAAGTCTTTCAATGTTTTTCATTGGACATTGCCTTCTTTTTCACTCATTTTAAGTCCAGTCCATGTACCTGACCATTTTCAGAGAAATTTTTTGTGTCTATTAAGCCACTTAACACTGAAATATGAATGATTTAAGCATCAAAAAGGCTCCTAACTCAAGGGATGAACTAATGTTGTGCCTTCACATAACAGACAACTTAGCAAAGAACCAATTTCAAATTTTGTTTTTGTACACTTTGTTACTAGTAGCCTGTCACAAAAAACACATTTGTTCGCATTTCTTTAGTTGAATCTGTGAAAAAATGCCAAAGATTACAGTTTGACAGGCAAAAAAAACAACTTCTGCACCAACAAGTTTATTTACAAATAGCTTTTTGCCAAATACGTGGTATATCTCAGCATGGTGTGCAGTGTCCTTAATACATTTCAGGAAACTGAACAAGTAGAGGACAAAATTAGTGGCAGTCCAAAAAAAAAAAAAAAAACCTACAGCAAATGAGCAGTATCTGAATGTCATGTCTATTAGAAATAGGGGGGCGGGGATCCAGTAAAGAGCTGACACAGGACCTGTGAGATACATCTGGACTTTAGTTGATTCATCTGCTGTTCATTGAAGCCTCATCAGAAATGGTCTCACACTACCAATGCAGGAAAAGCATAACTGGATAGAAAAGTGCAAAATAGAACGCTGTCAGTGATAGACTGAATCTCCACAGATCAGAACATTTTTGAAGCAGTGGGGGATCATCTTGACAGAGAACAGAACAAAAGGCAGCCAACATTCAAAGAAGCTTTGAAGAAGCCTGGGGATCTATTCTTGAAATCTAATTAAAGAAATCAGAAAAAAGCTTGCCTGAGAGAGGTCAGGATGTGTTGAAAAATAAAGTTGGTCATACCAATTATTGACTTAAAAAAACTGTTCTTGCCTTATGTACTCCATTTCCATGTATGGTTACATGTATTTCAGTAAAAGGTTGCATCTATTTTCCATTTTCCTAGCAAAATATAAAGAATGAGAGGCTCATGACTTTTGCATAGCACTGTGAAAGGGTTAGTTTACTTCCATAGAAGATGTTTCAGAAGAATGAGTCCAATAGTCACATCTTTTAGGCACTTGCTTTAATTTTCTGCCAAATAATTCAAATTCCGGCTTCATATGTGCAGAACTTTAGCAAATGTTTAGCAAATGACAAAAGTTAATGAAGTTACTCAATAAGCCCTTCTTGGCACAAAACATACATTTGGGACTGAGTGAAACACATGGCAAACTAGACTAAAAAAAAAAGCTTTTAATTAAACATTTATTTACAGATCAGTACTTCCACTCATTCTCATTGGTTGGAAATGTAGTTGAAATAAAAAGCTTCGAAGTCTGTGTTGACACGTTATTCAGTGAGAATTAAGTGTTCATTTGGTGCACACTTCGTAGTTTCTTTTATTAGTACCATGCCTGGAGATCCAAAATGTTTTCATATGCTGTTTCTTCTCAAAGCCAGTTGAACCTGCTTAATGCCAAACCTCACCTCCCACCTTTCAGGATTATGATGTTTTATGACAGGCTATAATGCCAGTGAATGTTCTGCATTCACATCCACCTCCTTTATTGTCTCTGCCTCCTTTACTGACACTGTCACCCACATTGGTCCTAATTTCTCTCATTTTTTCCCTTAGAGCGTGTATATGTTATGTAAAAGAAGGGATTTGGGCTGAAAGACCAAAAAAAAATGCTGGCATTTTTGTCAGGTGGTTGTTACACAACTTTTACTGCAGCAGTACAGAATCATGTTCACACTTTGTAAATGAGTTCCAGGTCATAATGTGTGAAAATGTATGTTGACCCACTTAAAGTGATATACTATTGTATCCTGGGTTGTTTAAGGCAAACTGTTTTTTTGTTTTTTTTAAGTATTCTTGTTCAAAATTTTCCTCACATCTTCAGCTTTCTGTCTCTTTTTAGATCTCGGAGGGGTTGTCCTTTCTCCACAGCGGAGTGAAAATGGTCCATGGAAATCTGTGTCCAGAGAACATCATCCTCAACAAGAGCGGCGCGTGGAAGATCATGGGTTTTGACTTTAGCATCTCCTCTAATAACCCTTCAGATGCTGAGGTATATTTTTGCTCTCTCAGTTCACCCTTTCAGGCTTATTGCCATGAAGAAGCTCTATATCTTGAAGTCTTTTGACACCTTACTTTGATTTCCTTTAGCCCAAGTACACATGTAAAGAGTGGGAGCCCAACCTTCCTCCACTCTGCCTCCCCAACCCAGAGTACCTGGCCCCTGAGTATATACTGTCGGTTAGCTGTGACTCTGCCTCTGACATGTACTCTCTGGGCGTGGTCATGCATGCTGTCTTCAATGAGGGGAAGCCTGTTTTCCAAGTCAACAAGCATGACATTTTTAAGAGTTTTAGCAGGCAGCTGGACCAGGTGAGTAAAGCTGTACTGGAAATATGTATGTGTGTATGTGTGTGGGGTTTTTTTTTTTTTTAATGACTTGTTTTTTTTTTTTTTTTAATGTAAAGTAACTTTGCACAGACTTTTAGTCTTGGCCTTTGATCTTGGGAAAATACTGTCCGGAGGCATTGTGTTTTTGATATGTGCATCTGTCTATTTGTTTGTCCCATCCTCGTGAGTGTGAGCTCTCTTGAAAGCATTGAGGGAATTTCTTCATATTTAGCATAAACATTGTCTAAATCAGAGAGGATTGTTCAGTCCTTCCACTTTGTTTTCATCGTTGTTCTTTGACGTGTCCTCCACTTTAGCTGATTTCCCTGTGGAAGGGACTTTGATTGTCACGAATCATTAAAGAACAGATGTTTTAAGTAAACAAAACAATTATGTGCAGATCTGTTATAGTATAAAGAATGTAGGTATATGTTAATATTATGTGGCTTATTCCTTTCTTTGAATTGTAGCTGAGCAGCATGAGTCCAGCTGTGCTGAGCAAGATCCCAGAGGAGGTGCGAGAGCATGTCAAAATGCTGCTCAGTGTCACACCTAATGTCCGGCCTGATGCCGACCAGATGACTAAGGTCTGCATAGTCACTGGATGCACGACAATATCATTCCAACTCCCATAGGCCGTCTTTTAAGGAAACTATATTTTTGTGTGCATTTCAGATTCCTTTTTTTGATGATGTTGGTGCAGTCACTCTGCAGTACTTTGATTCCCTCTTCCAGAGGGACAACCTACAGAAGTCCCAGTTCTACAAAGGCCTCCCTAAAGTCCTGCCTAAACTACCAAAGGTAAACGATTGTTTAGGAACTATAAAGGTTGGTATAAACTGTTTAAAAAAAGAAAAAAGTACAAGAATGACTGTGTTCCAGACTTGTTTGCAGTGCGGCTACTGCAGATTTCATCCTCATTTCAGGAGTTGTCTAAACATGTTGGTGTACTCTTCCTGTCTTAGAGTCTATTATATGTCATTTTGTTTCATCTTTCACACATTGTTGTTTTTTCTCTCAGAGAGTGGTCGTATATCGCATCTTGCCAGCGTTGACCTCTGAGTTTGTCAACCCGGACATGGTTCCCTTTGTGCTCCCCAATGTGCTGCTGATTGCTGAAGAGTGCACTAAGGAGGAGTATGTTCGCCTCATCTTGCCTGACCTCACGCCTGTTTTCAAGCAGCAAGAGCCTATTCAGGTACACACAGAAAAATAACCTGACGGTAATCTAAGCATGTGCATGTTTGTAATAACTGGTGCTTTAAAGGACTACACTTTTGTAATCTATCCTCGGGGATTGAGGTATATCTGTTTTTTAAAGACCCATTTGCATGATCCCCCCCCCCACTTTGAGACATTTATGTAACTGAGATTTAACATGAAATTGGACATTTGTATATAACCTGCCTAAAGAGCATGGTGCTTTATGTCTTGGTCTGTCGCTTTATCAAGACTTTTCTGTATTTTTCTTCCCATGCCTCTTCAGGCTAGCAATATGGTGAGTGTTTTTTCTGGTGTGAATATGCTCTTGTCTTGGTTAGTGTATGTGTTGTTGTTAGTGCTACTAAAAAGTGTACTAAAACCACTGAAATGAGTCTCTGCTTATTTCCATCTTCCACTGTACTCACCTATTAAATATAGGCTAGTATTTTCTCACTTTTGACTCTTGTTTTCTTAACCGAGTCTCTGTGCTGTGCAGATTCTGCTGATATTCTTGCAAAAGATGGACCTGCTGCTGACTAAAACGCCACCGGATGATATAAAAAACAGTGTGCTGCCCATGGTCTACAGAGCTCTGGAAGCTCCTTCAGTACAGATCCAGGTACAGAGGGAGAATTGGGATGTAATTGTAACAGAAATGGTGAAATAGATTTTGATTCAAGGAGCTATATTAGGAGCTGACGTGTGAAAAATGCAGATGCAGTTTCATTAATATTCTAAGACCTCCTTTAGAGACCCCCTGTCTAAAGTAAAAACACCGTAAGAGAAGTTCCTAATTTTTAATACTTTGGTGTTTATTCTTAGCATTGCACTTTGTAAGTTTGAGACATTTACTTTTGCCAGTACTTTTAGTTCTCATCTTAGTGTTACCTTGTAAGCACAATAAGAATGAATACTGAGTCATTATGAAAATGTCATGTTTAATAACATTATCTCTGTCTGAGCAGGAGCTATGCCTCAACATCATCCCAACATTTGCAAACCTGATAGACTACCCATCTATGAAGAATTCTCTTATCCCTCGGATCAAATCAGCCTGCCTACAGACTTCCTCACTTGCTGTGAGTCTTCATTGGTTATTCTGCCCTCAAGCTTTTTTTTGCCTCCACAAATTGGTCTATTTTTAAAAAACGTTTTTATTTTGTCTTTGTCCTTTTCTGAAAATGCTGCGTTCTTGCTTTCAGTGCTGTCAGCTACTGACTGAAATGCATGATTTTGTCTCGTCATACTGTAATTTGCTGTGTCACTGTGTTTGCCTGTGTCTACGTGTAGGTGCGAGTGAACTCTCTGGTGTGCCTGGGGAAGATTTTGGAATATCTAGACAAGTGGTTTGTCATTGATGAGATCCTGCCCTTCCTGCAACAGATCCCCTCTAGAGAACCAGCAGTACTCATGGGCATTTTAGGTAAAAAAAAAAAAAAAAGCCAGAGCCTCTAACCTCTTCAGAGGAAGTTACACATATTATGACATCGACATCTTGGTTTTCTTAAGATGTGTTTATTTGACTTGCTTCCTGTTTACTGTAGGGATCTATAAATGTACATTCAGCCACAAGAAGCTGGGTATCCCCAAAGAGCATCTTGCTACCAAGAGTTTGCCCCATCTTGTCTCCCTTAGTATAGACAACAACCTCAATCTGAACCAGGTACGGCATAGTCAAATGCACATATATTTATAATTTAACTGTTGATCTGTAAAAACAACTTCTTACAAATATGCCCACAACACATTATATGTTAATTGATATGTTCGTGTTTCAGTTTAACTCTTTCATGGTGGTTATCCGTGAAATGCTAAGCCGCATGGAGACTGAACACAAGACCAAGCTGGAGCAGCTGCACATCATGCAAGAGCAGCAGAGGTGTCTGTCTTAATTTATTCTCTTTAGTCAAATAGTTATAGATATTAATCTTTAATAGAGAACAATGGCCAGTCAGTTCTGTTAGTAATGGTGTGACTAAATAAGTTCTGTCATTTAACAGGAGCATGACCATATCAAATCCAGTCAACCAAGCAGAGGAGAGCAAGAGCCCACCTAGTTCTGGCAACCAGGTCAGTGCTTGATTCCATGGCAGTTAGCCAACTGATCTGACAACAAAAAATGCTTCTTAATGCAATTAAAAGATCCTGAAAAAGGCTGTAAATTTGAGCACTCTCACTGGAACGTAAAGTAAAATTTGTCATCTTTTATTTTTTGCTTTCAGATTGATGATATCTTTGGTGGCACAGGGGTTAATGGGAAAGAGAATGGCTCTGCAGCAGCAGTCTCACAGCCTAACAGGGTATGTAAAATGTCACTTTTCATTTCTACCCACTTTGTTCTTTGAGCCCTGTTCAGGAAGCATGTTCAACATATAGATTTTGGCTTCCTAACAGCCACATCAGAGATGTTTTTCTGACTTCCTGTTAACACTGAGAGTTAAGTAATAGTGTTTGTTTCACATTTAACTCAAAAATACACGTAGCTTTCCGAGTCTTTAATGAATGTAAAGAAAAAACAAAACTTTTACAAATCTGCGAACATGAAATGCAGTCAGAACACAGACTGTCTGCAGACTGTTTAAAGTAAAGTTACTTTAAAATCATTTTAGCCTCATCTTTACTCAAATTTTTACATCATCTCCCAAATCCAGCTGTGACCAGACCTCAATGTGACCGATTACAGCACGAGCAATGATTGATCTTTGATCATATACTCTGTGTCTAATGCTTTATACAGACGAGTTTTATTAAAATAGTGATTCTACAGTAACGTAAAGTAAATGTTTCAGAGGAACTGACTGACTGTGGGCATTAAAGCACCTGTCAGAGAACAATGGAGACAATAGATTTTATTCTAGTCTACTATTTTTAGATCTGATAAATACACAATGTAGTCAATTATTTATTGATGAGTGAACGACTGTAAAAGCACTCATGTTATGTACAAAAATCTTTTACCATGGTAACTGACTCAGAGGATGGTTGTCTTTCTGGATCATAAAACCCAGAGTTTCCCTCAGCTCAGGGTTAACAAACTCAAAGTTGTTAGCTAAACCTGCTTCCTGGAAGAGGGTCCTGCTCATTTAGCATACGGTCTAGTGTTTTAATTTATTTTCCTTCTTTCCTTTGCACTTCCCCAGGTGTCTCTCACGCTAGAAGAGAAGCAACGATTGGCTAAGGAGCAAGAACAGGCAGCCAAATTGAGGAACCAGCAGCCGTTAGCGCCACAGACGATCAAACCAGCCAATGCCACTTCTAATTCACAGGTAAAGCCTGAAAATATCTACGTACACAAATGCACACTCATGCTCAAACACTAATAATTCTTCTTGTTATATTGCAGACTAAGGATCTGACCAGCAGCCTACTCAACAATATGACATCTCTAAACAGCCTGTCCTTGGCAAACACAGTAAGACCACCCCCAGTGCAAGGATCCACCGTGTCTGCATTTCCCTCCTCCGGTCCAGTGGTCAGCTCCATGGGAGCCCCAGTCTCAAATGGTTTCAACTCAACAATGGGCTTCCAGACAGGAGGCATGGGCATGGGCATGCGACCCGCAGGTCCCAGCCTCTATGGTGGAATGGCCACCACCACCAGCACCCCAAACTTTGGATCCCTCGCACAGAATCAAGGAACAAGTGGACAGACAAACAAACCTACTGATATGTCAGCCTTGGACAGTCTTTTTACACCTAACAAGCCCAAAGTCACCCTAAACCAGATGGGTCCCAAGGCTCCACCTGGAACCAACAGCCCTTGGCTCAGTCAGTTTAATTCAGCTCAGAACGCTCAGACTCAGATGCAGGGTGTGTCAGTGGGTATGGGAGGGGTTCCTGGTGGTTTTGGGATGCAAGCAAACCCTTTTTTCAGCCCGCAGAACTTTTCTCAACCTCCTGCTGCTGCTGCTGCCCCTAGCATGAACCCAAGTGGGATAAAACATAGTGCGTCTGTCAACAATGATCTAAAAGATTTATTTGGCTAAACAAGAATTGAAGAGACTCCAGGTTAAGTATATTCTTTTAATGACTGTGGACAGAAGAGGCTTGAATTCTCACAGAACAGGCCGACTGAATGTGAAGATTTGAAGTCCTTTCAAGGGTCTTACTGTTGGCATTTTTAATTCGACCTGCTTTAGATTCTGACTCTTGCTCACTTTCTGTTAGCAAATTAACCTGCACCTGAATTCCATTTTTACTTGACCAGAAGGACAAAATATTGAAGTGAAATTTCTTCTTCTATGCTGTGGTCTTTAAATGCTGGGGGTTTCCTACTGTTTTTGTACTTGACATTCTTGGGAGTCCAAATGGGTTGACTTGAATTCCAACTCAGATTATTCAGGAAGGGTTTGTGTTCATAATATGAGTGATCGTGTGGATGGAATGCAGTTCACTTCTTGAACATGTGGCATCAGAGTGAACACAATTGGCAGAAAAAGATGGAGGGGAAAAAAAAAGTGGTTACTGTGTTTCCCATCTGCTCATTTTCAGGTTTGTGTTTTTATCCTGTTTGGAATGTAATCATCCAATTAAATGGCCATTATTGGTTGGTATTACTCCTGTAACTGTTACCAGTATGTGGTCACCTCACTACCTGCTCAGTAGGCAGTGCTACTCAACAGAAAAATTAAGACCATGACCACTAGAGGGCTCTTACATAATTGAGGCTGGTTCTGTTTATCTCTGATTATGGTAGTAGGTGGAAAAGAGTACCTTCTGGCTGTATTTATAGGAGTGATTACAACACATAATGGCTAGTCAGTGGGCTGATTACATCCATGTGACCTTTACTGCTTTTCTAGACTGTTTTTTTTAGGATTTGCTGCATGTCTAAAGTGATCAGAGAGCTGGCTAGGAAACAGATGACACATAAAACAAAATGTAATCTAAATGTAGCCTGTCGGTAGCTTGGAGCTTGGCTCTGAGAAGCTTGCAGCCTCTGATGTGAATCCAAGAGGCTCCTCTGTGGAGGCAGTCTGAAACGGTGTCGAATTGCCAGCACAACAGCTCCAGTTCAGACTGGGAAACCAAGTAGCTGATCTGTAGTCTGTTTCTCTGCAACCATGTTAAAGTAAGCAGTTATTTTTGACGGCCCATTAATCTTCTTTTCTAACAAGATCAGTTTCTGTAACTGCAGTGTGGATGACTCATCTATGTTGGTTGCGTGGAGTAACTGTTAAAGCAGTGCCCTTTTTAAAAGGCTAAAGGCACTACATAAAGGAGCATATGCACTGCTTTTGCAATTGTGCCTTATGTGGGTACATATTTAAATCTAGACAGCACTCGTTTGTTACTCAAGTATTAATGTTTCGCTCTTTGTCAGCTGTCTGGTATTTGCTTCTCTAACAACTTGCTTTGTTGCATGTTACACTCCTTCATCACAAAAGATCTGAAGTTTAATTAACAGCTCATGATTCCTCCTGATTCTAGTGACCAATGAAAAATATATTAACACATTTCCTCTGAGATCTGTAAGGGACTCGGAAACCTCTGCTCTACCATTTCTGTTGATCAGTTTATACAATAAAGAATATCACCATTGATTGTAGCACTTTCCAGCTGTCAGGGGACCTGTGCTGGTGGCATATTATGAAGTGTAGATAGTTTATTTAAAAGTGGATTGCTCTGAGAGGGCCTTGGCATTTTTCTGTTGTGATAATGGTTAAGAGGCCTTAGCTAAGTTGTGTGCAATAATCGCTGTCGGTTTTTGAGGGTGCATAATGATTGGCTCAAACAGCTCTCGATGTGTTCTTAACTAAAACTTTTTTTTGACCTCTTATAACATGTCTGTGCGATTTTCTGAAGAACTAGATATTAATGTGTGCTCATTCTAAATCTTACATTTTTGAAGAAGAAGAATCACACAATTTTAGGGTTTTTAGGTCATAATGTCTTTCTGCGGATGATGTTAACAGTTTGAAATGTGTGGGTTTTTTTTTTTTTTTTTTTTTAAATTGCGTTACCTTTTTGGTTTTGTATGAAAATGCCACCAATGGCAGTGTTACTCATTTTGTTCTGTTAATTCTCCTGTTTTTCACATACAAGACTAAAAATATCTCTGCAAGTGGAAGTTTTTCATCCGTGGATTGACATGTGGCAGTTTTGATTTCATTGCTAAGTGGATGTAGTTTTTGGAGTGTTTCACATATCCTAGCAGAATCCCAAAGGAGAAACTGAAAGCTTATTCTTCTACAAAATCATTTCTATACGACTACTGTCCTATATATGTAGTGTGGGCTTTATGTGTCAAGGTGCTGGTCTCTGAGGGTGAAAAATCTGTACATAAAAAAAAAAAAAAAAAAAAAGTGCACAATCTAAAATTCTCAGAGTGGTCGTTATTTGTTTGATGGCCTTTAAATACAACTTTAGACTTTGAAGTGTACATGTAAGGAACTTCAATTTAGGAAAGGAAACACAAGCTAAAGTGCAGTGGTTGCAAGTCAGTTTTAATAGAGCCTTTTGAGAGTTATATACACATGTTATAAACATCCAGTCACCATTACATGAAATAAGCAAATGAACTAAGGATAAAAAGATAACTGGAGAAAACACAGAAAACCGGTACAAGTATGCTTTTTTTTTTTTTTTTTTTTAAACTGCCTAACTCACTCTGACACAGAGATGCAGTATCTTGTTAAATGTGGAGAAAAAAAGTGAAACTTTCATTGAAAACAAAATGTCAGCTGTCATCAGAGGAGGACAAACAAAGGCTACATTCACACTGCAGCCTGAAGTTACCCAATTGCAGTCGTCCCGATCACATGCAAGCCTGTGATCAGGTTTCTCTGGGTCATGGCTACAAAGTGAAAGAGAAGTGTTCAAAAGAAGATAGCTGCTTCTATCTGGATTAATTTATATTTGGCATGATGTTCTGGGACCTCGCCACATTTCCATTTGCTTACATCATAAAGCAAGGAGGAAACCATGAAGCGAAGATGGCAGCAGCAAGACTGTAGCACAGAACAGAGCAGGCATCAGTGGCCACAGGTCACATTGCTTGACATTAGCTCCTTCTTTTGAAGCAAGTTTATGTGGGTGGGTCCGAAGCGGCTTGCATACAGTGGTATGCAAAAGTTTTAATGTGTTTAGTGATAATTTTCATGATTTTCCTTTATAAATCATTGGATGTTTGGATCAGCAAATTCAGTTAAATATATCACATAGCAGACGAACACAGTGATATGAGTGAAAAGTGAAATGAAGTTTATAGGATTTACAGAAAGTGTGCAATAATTTAAACACAATTAGGCAGGTGCATAAGTTTGGGCACCCTTGT
>JAVDPK010000657.1:290810-312496 GCA_034780415.1 Cichlasoma orientale
ATGTCTCACTGACAAAAACAAAAAGATCCAAAACAAACAAACAAACAAACAAACAAACAAACAAACAAACAAACAAAGTCAATGGATTTTTTTTGAAACCTCTTTATTATTACTATCAGGGAACGAGAATAGGAAATAGGCAGTGGTCTGCTCTCCCAAGTTAGTTCAACCTATTTAGGATCCATTTGTATAAAGCAGAATAAACCATAAAACACACAAAAAAAGTGTGGCACTAAGAGGCATCAAGAGTTGGCATGGCAGTCTGCATGTTAAAAGCATAAAAAGACCTCAAATCTAATGTGCAAAAAGGCCTTCAACCAGTATTGCTCAATTCTGTTATATCTAATTATTCTACACCAACAGAGGCAGTGTGTAGATATATTGCTGCATGAATGTAATATCAAGTATCATGTCTCTCGTTACTTGATATGGCTACAAAAAGAAATGCACTTCCCCGTATGTTAGTGTGAAAAAAAAAAGAATCACTTTGACTTAAATTTGATTGGATGAATAATTTAAACAAATATGATGCAAAAGGTAAAAGCTGGTACACTGCAATACCGGAGTGGGAAGTTGTCAGGCAGTATTTAAAAGTGTGTTTGTAAACAACTAAGCCTTCACCGCATATTTATCATATATCAAATGTCCCATAATGAGGCAAACCTTCTGTAATCTAACAATAAAAACGATGCTTTAAACATCAAAAAATCCATTTCAGATAAACGTCACGTTAAAGGAATACTGCAGCATCATGGTACATCACTGCGCAGTCTTCTGTCTTAGTGAGGTCAGGAAATCCTCTTTAATGCTCACACCAGGATGCGTCTCACCCTGCGCGTGTGATTTGTCCCGAGATTAGTCTGGATCATTGCTGTGGAAAATAATAAGCAAAGCGACAAAAGTCCAATGTTAAATAACGTTACACCACAACTACTTAAATAAAATACACCGCCCCCCCCATTGAGATCTGATGAGTTTTCAAAGTGTTCCTTTATAAAATTTACAGTGCATTTGATTATTATTTCTTTCAGGGGAAAAAACACACTTCAAATTAAGCGATTAACTGAAATCACATAAATTTAGTATTTAAAATTTTAACTATAAAAGCTGCTTGTTATCGTAGCTTTGGTTGCTGAGAATGCAGAGCTGTGAAATATATCTAACACGGAATTATGATTCTTAATTTACCAGATCACCTATTATTATGACTTTAAATAGTATTTTTGGAAAAAGAGCCAACAATTGCTTTCAAACACAACTGAAATCTACTATTTGTCTCTATTTTTTTATTCAATTAGTTTCAACATTTGATGAATACTCAATTTAAAAAAAAAATCCTCAGTATGAAAATATCAAACTCAACCTCCAAAGTCAAGCCTGTAGGATTGTCCCGCCACTGTGAAGGGCATGGTGTCATTGGAGTTCTGCTGGTACTTCGTCTCAATGTCACCACTGGTTATTGAGCATTCGGTAGAAGTGTTGCTCTGTTGAGACAAATCCATTCAAATGGTCATGCTTTATCTCAGGAGTTGCACTTTAAATAATTCTAAAAATTGCATCTGCTCCACAGATGACATACCCTGTGTTTGAACTTGTGCCATTTTCCACTGTCGCCTTCGAATTCCCACTGTGGTGTAGTGGGCAAAGAGGGAATTCTGTAACACCAAAATGCAGTTATAATTTTATTAAACAGACTTAAAAATGGCAATAACCTTCTCATCTGTCAAACCTTTCCTTTAAGCTACTACAGAACAGGAAAAAGTGAAAAATGTTATCAGCTTAGAACATTTAGTGACATCTTTTAGACTCATTTTAATTTAATCACACTCACCCTGCAACTGCTTGCGGTTGCCGGTACAGAGGTCGACGAGTGACCTTCCTCTTTCTATTTTCACCCACCTGTTGCATTTCTAACAAAACACACGAAAACAAGGAGCAATGAGCTTTGAGAAAAAGTGGAAGGAGCTGATTTGCATGGTTGTTATAAACATGCAACTGGATGAACGTCCATCACCTTTAAATTTGATCTCAAAGGTTTCACCATCGATGTTGACAGTAACAGAGCTTGTTGGGTTTCTCTGGAACTTTTCCTCTATGTCAGAACTTTTCACAGGACTGGAGTTGCCCTTTGAATCCTGTCCAAAAGAGATAAAAAAAATCATAACCAAACTGATAAAGGAGACAAATATTGTTAACTATACTCAGAATTTCTGTTCATTTAAGCGAAGCTGCAGTTGCTATCATCTACCTTTGCTCCATACTTGATCCACTTACGACCCACCATGCAGTACCAAATCCACACGGTCTGACTATCATCCAAACGTCTCACTTGCAGCCTCTTCCCATGAACTCGCATCCTTTTAAAGTCTATGCTCACTGCCCTGCAGAGAGAGAGGAGAGTTAAATGATGTAGTGGCTCTGTTCAGATTATTATTTTTCAATCAAATCAAATTTCCTGGAAATAAAAAGTTCTACATAAACTTACTGCTTACCCGTACTGTGTGTTGTATATTTTGATGCCTTTGACGTGGGGCAGCGAATACTGGGCCTCAAGGATGTGGTCATTTTCAACATCCTTCCAGCCATCTCTGTCCCTGAGCTGCCACTGGTAGTATCGCCCATCAGTAAGACTCGGGCCTGGGTAGAAAACAAACAAACAAACAAATAAACAAAAGCAAGTTGTGATTACTGATTTATTGCTCGGCATTAAAACTGCTCTAACAGGGTTCAAATATGTGATGGTAAAGGTGGCAGTTGTAGCCATTTGTTAGGTACTTCCTTTGTAATTTCACCCTATCCCTTTACAGCTGGCAAAAACGTTAGAAAACGACACGCAAAAAGACACAATATCAATATCCTAAGATTAAAAAGTCACTTCATGACACAGAAGCAGAAATGCTGACTAATACTGCCAAAATTTTAAACGACTGCAAGTCAGCTGTTCGGTCTTATCAAGAAGCTGGTAGAAAACGAGACACATTCAGGTATATGTGTGTTTGTGCACAGGGCTTGTAAAATGCTGACACAGCATTCTGGACTTTGACCGGGTCATTGCAACATCTTTCTTCTTTTCTGTTTCACACACTCTGCTGTTGTTGGGATAATTGTCCTGTTACATGACCCAGTTTTAGCCAAGCTTTCGCTCTTGGACAGATGGCCTCACGTTTGACTCTAGAATACTTACAGAGGCATACAGAGGAGTTCATGCAAGGCGCCCAGGTCCTGTGGCTGCAAAACAAGCCCAAACCATCACCCCTCCACCGCCGTGCTTGACAGTTTTTATGAGGTTATGCTGCACAGCATATCGGCTTTATAGCCAAACATCTCCACTTTGGTCTCGTCTGTCCAAAGGACGCTGTTCCAGAAGTCTTGTAGTTTATTCACATGCAACTTAGCAAACCTAAGCTGTGCTGCCATGTTCTTTTTAGAGAGAAGACGCTTTCTCCTGACAACTCCTGACAAACACTCTCTATCTGTTGACCTGTGATCAGATCACTGTTTTAAGTACAGAGGCAGTAGCAGAAATACAAAATCAAGGAACAAATACTTACCACTAGATGATGATTGATCCAAAGCCCTGCTGCTTGCATCAGAGGACGCCCCTCCACTTACAGTGTGATTTAGTCTACATCTGGACCCGTAGCGACAGTTTCCTTCGAGGGCGTACTTGCAGACATGCAAATAAGGGCAGCTCCTGCCCTTCCTGCAGTTTCCTCTGTTGTAAAACTTGCAGGGCTCCCTCAAAGAATCCTTAAAATGAATATATACAAAGCTTTCTTTAGTCATCAGAGGGGTGAGTGTAGGCATATCTCATATAGAAGTATGTTATCTTGTTTCTCTGGAAACAAACCTCAGAATCCTCTTCCTCATTTGAAGATCCAGCACTGTCCGACCCATCGCTGACATCAGAACCAGCTGATGAAACGCTTTCGTCGTCAGACCCTGGAATAACCAAAACAAACAAACCCACGTATGATACTGTGTGCTTTCATATTTTGTTGCTTTGATATTCAGATGAATCCTTTATTTACCAAAGATGCATTCCTGACTGCAAAAAGGAATATAGTTGCAGTCATTTATTGAAACCTGTGCAAGCATACATGGCATACAGTATATAAGGCAAAAACAGAGTTTGTACTCAAATGAGCTTGAAAGTCAATATTTGGTATGACCACCCTTAATTTATTTAAGTAGTCTTGAGGACTACTTCTCCAGGCTTCTTTAAGGATGTTCAAAGCTCTTCTTTGGACTTTGGCTGCGTTTTGTTTCATTTTCTGTCAAGATGCTTCAATAATGTTGAGGTCCGGGCTCTGGGGAGCCCGATCCAGGGCTGATAGTGGATCATTGTGTGTTTTTTTTCTATCCAGGTATGCTTTTACTGCATTGGCAGCGTGTTTGGGATCATTGCCACGACTAAAAAAATGAAGCTGTTGCCAATCAGATGCTTTCCAGACACGACGGATCAAAATCTGATGGTACTTTTCTGCGTTCATAATTCCATTCGTTTTGACAAGATCTCCAATACTGGCTGAAACGCAGCACCAAACCACAGAAGGCCTCATGACCTCTTTTAAAAAGTTGCTAGAAAATCTGGCTCCTTGGAAGCAAAACATAAAGAAATGAGGGGTGGCTCAATAATTTTTCACAGTACTGTTTTTTTTGTTTTGAAATAACAACAAATCATTATGTGTCCGCACAGCTTAGTGTACATGAGGAATGTGTTAGTGACAAAGGCAGGTGGACAACTTGTAATGGCACTTCACATCATGGATGAACTTGGCTCTTAGTTACCACAATGATTTTATGCCTGGAAGCAATTTTTCTATTTCCATAATGCTTTGTAGCAACCCTGTATCACATGGGCAGGGCGATGTTGGTGAACCAATAATAGCCTACCTTTATTGCTCACGTTGTTGAGCTGCTATCTTTGGTGCCACTGTGGAACTACGTTTAGTTATTATTTTTCTCTTGCACCACCTTTCTGTGGTAATATATGCTTACTACATTTTTCCCCGAATAATCAAAGTACATAAAATATAAATGAACTCAGAATAATACTTCTGGTACAATTAGAAAAACAGTTATTATAAACAAAGTTTCAAAGTTTCAGTTTCCTTTTTCCCCATCTGCTGCCCCCTGCTGGCTGGTCAAATTACATGCTTTATGAGTTTCACACGTCAATAAGCATGTTTAGAAAAATAAAATAGATAAATAAAAGCTACGTAATAACGTTAATGCAGTTATGTAAATGAGAAATCAAAGCATGGTTTTAAAATCCAGACTTTAGGTTTCATTTAGGTTTTGCAAGGGACTTATAACTTTTAACATTATTTCAGCATAAACGAAACAGAAACTAAAAATAAATATATAATTATAATCTGTGCGCCCGAATAAAAGTTCAGATGCCCACCACTGGTTTCCCTCTAATATTGCATACACTTTAGACTTGTTTGAACTTATAGAAACTCGGTATAGAAAGTCTGGTATTAAGACAGATGACTATTAAATAAAAAGTCGCACCTGGTTTAAAGGCAGAGGTGAACAAACAGTAAACAAAATAACATAACACTTTATAAAATATATAAACTGTAAAACACATAAAAACCACATGAAATAAAGTGCGAAGGATACTCACGACGGGCTGAGGCCATTGTGTTGTGTGCAAGACTTTCGTTTTCATTCAAACCACACCCGCTGTTTGCCAAGAGGATGGTCCTGCTGGAGTAACTCGGAGCAAAATAGACTGCCATCTACAATTCTCTCTATATAGTAGGCTAGTTTTTAGAATTAGCTTATATTTGCAGCAATAAATGTGTTTTGAAATTGTATTAGGGGGCTGACGCAAATATGTAGGTGCATTGTGCAAAGGTTAAGCATCTAATGCACATGTATTAAAAACTGGAACATAAGAAGCTATAATTGTTCTGGAGTAAAGGTACTTATTTTCTTTTAACATTAAAATAAAACAAAGTAAAAGAAAAGAAAATTAAAAATAATAGTGCGCTGATTCTAACACTGGCGCCTCCCTGCCAACAGGTGGCGGACGTACGCTCTTTTAAAACACGAGAAGAAGAATGTAGGGTCCCTCTAAAGGAACCAACAGCGTGGGGCAAAGAGTCTTTTCCTACAAAGGACGCTCGATAAAACGACTTAAAACGAAGTAGGAAAATTAGGAAAAAATGGAGTACGCAGACCATGAGTACACCAGCACCACTATCGAAATGCACACGCCCATGGAGTTCACATATAAAAGTAAGTACAAATGACAGAAAGTGGTTAAATAAGCTAACTACAGCTTGGAGCTAGCTTGCGCATGTAGGAAGTGATACAAGTTCAGCACGCACGTCCCCTCCATCAGTGTAGTGCAAGTTACGCCGCCTTCATTGGACACTGAAAAGTGTGTGAATTTACGGACACCCCCCTAGGACCAGCATAAAGAGGTCCTTGAACTCCAACTTCGGCGTTTTATACTTCTGCTTCTCTTCCTCGGAAGGCTGAAATATTACAGATTTGTTTTTCTTTCTTTCAGTCGAGTGAAGTACATATCTATTGACAAGGCTTTGCTTGTAGAAATGCATCCAAGCAACCCTGGAAGCAGCCATGTTTTCTTTTTGCTAGCGAACGTTTAAATTGACGTAAGTCAAGTAGAGGCTTCCCTTTTCCGATGTACAGTGAATGCAGCATTAAATTAACTTTTTTTTTAAAGCCAGTCTCTGCATTTATTCTCATTTTGTTTTCATTTGTTTTCATATATATACTGGTATAATGTTATACATTTACACTGGCTCCCATCTATTAATTTCTAACTGTTATACTTTTTCTTTCTGTCTTTTCCAGTGAGCAAAAAAGAAATCGAAGACTTAGTAAAGCTGAGGGTTTCAAATAATTACCTCTTCTCTGGGAAGAGAAATACTTCCATGTGGGCATGGAGGTATGCTAATAGGCTCAAGCTCTCACATATTGAAAAATGCCAAGTATGTAGATTTAGTATGTAGAAGTACTTTTTGTGTTGCCTTTGTCCTTGCCCTGTCTTACTACCACCATCATTGCTTTTTATATTTTTAACAACTCCTTTGTTCAGATGACTTGGTTTATCATGTAATTACTGAGAGTTTATGTTTTCAGGACCATTCTGAAACATATGGGCTTGCACCGTAAGATGACCCATACGCAAGCTTCTAAAAAATGGGAAAACATGAAGAAGAGATATAAGGTAGACTTTTTTCACTTGTAGAAATAAAGCTTTTTGACAAAGATCTCACTTTACTTCCTGCCCTCTTTCTGTCTCCTCAGGAGTTAAAGAATCCCCCAGAAGGGGTGGAAGTGTTTCCTGATGCATGGCCTTATTTCACTCTGATGGACAATGCAATGGCAGGTCGATTGGTGGGCAGTGCTCCTATTCTCAAGGCCTTCCCCTACAGTAAAGACAATGGGGATTTCTTAATCAAGCCCAAAAAGAAGAAGGTGCCTGCAATGGTGAGGTCCTCTACTGTGGCTGCCATGCCTGAGATTGAGATTTCACTTAACGGAAATGTGGATGGAGAGGGGTGGGAAGCGCAGGAGGGAAGCCAGGATATAGACTGCGTCTTACAAGAGGTGGAGGAAGAGGGGAGACCGATGCACAGTGAGCAACAGGTGGCAGAAAGGGAAAAAGAGGTGATGGAAAGGGAGCGGCTGGTGCTGCAGAGGGAGAGAGCAGTGCTGGATAGGGAGATCGCGGTTCTGGACCGAGACCGAGCCGTGCTGGAGCGAGAGAGGGCGGCACTGGAGAGAGAAAAAGCAGTAATGGAGAGGGAGAGGGCGATGGTGGAGAGGGCCAGGGATGCTGTGAGCAGGGATCGGCTGGCTCTGGAGCAAGAAAGAGCAAGGCTTGGGAGACTTTGTGAAACAAAAGAAGTGAGTGAGGAGGAGGAGGTTACGGAAGACAGCAGCAGCGGCAATGAGAAAGACTCGGATGCTGTGGACAGGAAACAGCGACTAATTTTTTTGTTTGAAAAGCTTATTGACAATTTTTGAGGGAATCCTTGCAACCGTACCTCCCTGTACATTCAAATATTTTTCTAAGGTTCTGCGTAGCTCTACAACGCTTACACAAACAGGGTTTATCTGCACAAATTCCCTTGTTTTTTGTCACTTGCATTTCTGGCCAGTTCCCACTTTTCATGTAGCTTTCATTCATCCTCATTAAATTAAAAAAAAAAAACACAATAAAGCTCCTCCTCTTAGTTATCAATAAAAACGTCGAGCCACTCCTAGTTTGGAGAGGTCTTCAAAATGACTTTATTCACTTGTGGTTATTCCATACAGAGCACACAAGACCAACTGTTAGCATTATTCTTACCCCCCTCAACAGCCGCCCCCCACCCCCATATCAAACAATAGTGTTTTGTTGACTCACTCTACACATCAGAGTCTTTGTTATAGGCTGTTGTGCATGGTTAAAGCATCACTTTTTGTTGTGTGATATACCAAATATTGCAGTTCACTTTAAAAAAAAAACTTTTTTCATGTTCAGAATATATATTTTTATATTACAGTACAGACTTTACAACCACTGAGTGTGTTTAAATGCATATTTTATTGCATTAGATACTCAATTGACCTTTTATCAAGCTCCAGCTTTGATAACTTTATGGTAGTATACATTGCCAAAAATACTAGATTCATTTTTAATAACATTAATAATAACATTATTAACATTATTTTTTTCTTTTTTACAAAACAAATATATTTAAAGAAGGATGTTGTTGTTTTTTTCCAGCCATGAAAACAAACACATACATGCCATTTAAGGGCTTTTGATAGGCTTATTTCTGTAAATGATGCCTGTTGTTTACATTAAATAAAGTTGTGGTACAGTTCTACTTTTGACAAAGTTCTTGTGGGAATGTGTGTGTGTGTGTGTTGGTGTGTATGTGGGTTGTTGTGTGTCCTGGCATAAATATCTGGAAGAAGATGCAGCAGAATGGCACTAAATTACGTGTTTTCAGGCTGATAATGAATCTAAATTGTGTTCTATCCAGCAGCATGTCTGACAGTTTATTGGTAAGGCACTGTTGTAAATGATAGTTTGTTTGAAAAGTGACTAAATTGTATGTGGGCTGTTAATATGTACAAATATGTGTGCATGTGGTTGCGTTTTGTGTGGTTAAATGAGGTCCCCGATGGGTATACGGGGCAGGCAGATGTAAGCCTGCGGGGTTCTGCTGAGGTTGATGGGGTTGCCGTCCAGACGGATGTCCTCCAGTGCGTTCCTGATGTAGCTGAAATCTTTTAGGTTGCAGAACGTGTCCTCATGCATCATTTGAATATTGTTACGCTGCAACAGAGGAAGGAAAATAACTAAGATGTAATCTCTATGTCGATTAAAGCTAATGATCATATTAAAGTAACACAATACAGCTTAGGTGTAAACTTTATGGTCACCGATAACATTTAAACTGTATTTATTGTATAGCTAATAATAATTCAGTGACATATTTAAAAATGATTCCAATTCACTGTCATCAACAGAAAAACAATTCTTTGTGTCGTTTAATACTTAATGAATCAGTCCAGTTTAAATGTATTTTATAGTGTGCACTTTATGATCTGTAATATGCATGAATTCAGTCTCTCTGACTAATAATTGCCACCATAAACCACAAATTTAACTTAAATGAATAAAAAGTTAGTGAACTGTGCGAATCTCTAAACCAGTCAACTCTTAGATCAGGAGAGAGCAAAGTCTTCAGGACCTGTAGTGAGAAATGGATGTGGAAGAGATGGATGGATGGAGATAACCTGCATTTTTCTTTAAACACTTTCATTTTCAGGTTTGACCAGAAGCTATACCTGTAGGTGTAGAGAGCGCAGGCTGTTTGGTAGAGGCACTGGGATGTAATCAATGTGGTTGTCTGTTAGGTACAGGTACAGCAGGCCAGTCATATCCTGTTTAATGTGAGGAAAGATAATCATTAATGGGAAAGAACCTCAGATATTACTTCTGTGACAGAACTTCTAAGGCACTGTTAATAATACCAGACTTCAAAGACTTTGCTTTTATTCAGTTTCCTGCATTCAGCTGATAAAATGGAAATGGCCATGTCCAGCCCATAAGCGGCTGAACATATTTCTTGATGAATTTATAAGTTTGAAACAGATATTGATTATGGTTAATGTTGGGATATTGGCTCATATCAACCCCCCTAAAATGTCCTATTGTAAGTGAAGGAGGTGTACGTACTTTGAATGCCTCTCCATGAATACCCTTTGAGCCAATGTTGTTATGGCTGCCATCAATTAGGGTCATGGTCTCTGGGAAAGATGGCAGCTGGGAGATGTGGTTTTCTCGGATCACCACCTCCTCCAGTTCAGGCAGACCCATAAATGCTCTGTCCTCAATGGACGTTATCTCGTTGCTAGTCAGGTCGATCCTCTTCAGCTTGTCTGAAGGAAGGTGAAAAAACACAACCAAGGAGACTCTGATTTCAGTGCCACTCCAACATCAAAATTAAGGCTGCATTTAAGTGTTTGAGATCCAGCTTCACATTTGATTTTGAACTAATATTCATGCATTTTTTTATTCAAACCGAAAACATACTCATGGAGGCAAAGTCAGACTTGTTGATCTTTCGGATCCTGTTGTAGCGAGCATAGAAGTGAGTGGTGTGTTTGGGGAGGGGTGGTACACTCTCCAGACTCAAGTCATCGCAGTAGACTGAACCACCAAGGCACGTGCACAGCAAGCAAGTGGGCATATCTGGAATACATGGACAAGAGGAAGGAATTCTCAAATCCTCCAGAGACGAAACTTGTAATCCACAAGTCAAAGTTGAGCAAAGTCTGGACCAAGCATACCGGGATTTTTCAGACAGGTTCAAATCGATTTTATATCACACTCTGAGTTCAGCGCTGTTCTGTACTGACCTTTTCTGTCAACTACAGGCTCTTCAGGCTTGACTAGCACATCGGGCTCACTGGGCCCTGGCAGTTCAGAGCTCAATGACCCTTCTACAGTGCCAGCAACCTCTGGAGGGGTTTCTGTTGTAGGTGGAAGCAGCTTCTCCTCTTGTTAGAGACAAGATTAGGTGTTAAAATACAGGTTAGATCGTGGACACGAGACGGGACGTCTGGCAAACAGCAGCTTACTGTTTGCCGCAGTGTTTTAGCAGTGTTAACCATGAGTTTATGACATTTAAAAGACAAATAAAGATACGTTTCTGGTGTTAATAACATGAAATGCAATTCGCTGAGTGGTTACACACAATGCGACTGTTAGTGAGGAACAAAACAACAATTTGCAAAGACGCGGGCTCAGATGGGTTGCCTTTATGGTGGGATGCTGAGCTATGAATGAAAGAGTATTTAGGAAAAGCAACAGGAAGTATTTTAATTATTTGGCCGCCACGCAGTTTTGCCCCCCCCTACCTCTTGCTTGTGTGCTTGATGGAAACAAATGCAGACCCACTCATAAAATCAGTACTTTAAAGCACTACCAGTGCTCAAATCGTCACAAATGTTTAAGCTGCAGGTCTCCAACAGTGATACTGAGAGTGAAAAAGCTATACAGGCACAATCTTTGCCACCCTATTCAATTTAAGTACCCATTCTTTTGACATGTGACATGTAGCCTTTAATATCTATGCTGTCTGTCTTCCACAGGCCCAGATTTGATACTGACCTTCATCAGTGTCGGGGAGCAGAGTTACAGGGACGTCTGTTTCTCCAGATGTAGGAACACCAGAAATCCCAGAGATTCCGGAGACTTCTCCAGAGTCTTCATTATCTCCTGAAACCTCTGGGATTCCTGAGAACTCCCCAGAAGTACCTGATATCTCCTGGGGAATAGTGTCCTCTTGTTAGAGCCAATGTTTGGGGTTAGGAGTGGCGATGTTGGGAGGTGAAAGGTAAGATGGACAATCAATCAACCCATTAACCAATCAATCACTCTTAAGAGACAAGATGTTAGAAAGACAGTGATTATGAGTGAAACAAATACAGTGGCAGTAGCACAAATACGTAAGAACATTTGACTACATTAAAAAGCGAAGAAGTTAAATGGAATTTAGAACAATCAACATAAATCACATAAAGGGTGACATGTTAGGTGCTACGAACTCTGTAAAGGTACTAACCTCCAGATACTGGTGCTATCCTTTGGTCCCCGGACTCAACAAAGTCCACAGAAATCCCAGAGAATCCAGAAACCCCAGAGATTCCAGAAACCCCAGAGATTCCAGAAGCCCCTGAGATCAAAATATCTCCAGATACCTCAGAGCCAGACTGGTCTCCTGACCCTCCAGAACCCAAAGGGTGTTCACCAGAAATCCCAGAGCCTCCAAAGGCAATAGCGCCTGAGGCTCCAGAAGTAGCAGATCCCGTGAAATCTCCAGACCCCGAGAGATCCACAGATATCAAGAGACTGTCAGATATCAACGACTGCTCAGATTCTCCGGGGATGTGGAGCTCCTCTGAGATTCCAGAGATCAGGACAATGTCTCCAGAACCTCCAGAGGTGCTAGAGATCAGAATCTCTCCTGAGCCTCCAGACCCAGAAGCCCCAGAAACTCCAGAAGCTCCAGAAACTCCAGAAGCTCCAGAGGACCCAGAGGCCCCAAATACTACAGAACTCCCAAAATCCCCGGAGACATGAAGAATATCAGTGGCCGTCAGACGCAGCTCCACCTCTTGTTAGAGACAAGATTAGGTATTAATGAACAGGCAGATGAGACTAAAAGAGTTCACAATGATGATTAGACACAATAGTAGATGACAAATGGACACATTTAACCACTGACTGTAAGTTAAATGGATGACATGCACATGGAAATGATTATCATAGCTAGACGATGAAGATGATGTGTTTAGAGGACAGATTAGTGCTTTCTTTGTAATTCGAGTAATGCTGCTTTCACACCTCCAAAGGCCCAATGGAGGACAGGGCCTTATTTAATGAACTTACTCATCAAGTAGTTATATGAAAGATTTTTGTGCCTTTTTTCAGACCTTTCTGTGTGTCTGGGCCCATGAGAATCCCAGATCCTCCTGAACCCTGAGGGACAAGCTGGGGTTTCAGAGGCAACTCTTCCTCCTGCTGCTCCACTTGGTTCTGTGTTTCCAATGAGTCCTCAGGTGTAGCGTCATCATATTCAGGTGAGGGCAGTGTTCCAATCTCTAGCTGAGAAAAAGACAACAGCAGTGAGTTAGTAATAAATGAGAGCCGCGTAAACATCATAAAAGATTAAATAAAGCTTTATAAATTATTACTTTTTTTTTTGGCTCTATGTTTCAATCATCTTGAAAGCTAATTACAAAAAAGCTAACTTTAAAAAAGTTCTTTCAACTTTAATTCAAGGGATTTAACAGAAATTTGACATGAACTGTTTAGGAATTATAGCCATTTTAATGCAATGTCCTCTATTTTGAGAGGCTCAAAAGTACTTGGTAGAACATACTCAGATTAAAATCCTCTGCAGTCAATGACTGCCTGAAGTCTAGAGCCCATGGACATCATCAGATGCTGCATTTCCTCCATGAAGATGCTCTACCACACCTTTACTGCGCCCACTTTCATTTGATTTCCACACTCATTTTTGTATTTAATAACTGAAAAGCATGCGGCACCGGGTTGAGATCAGGTGATCGACTCATTTCTTTGCCTTGAGAAGCTCTTGGGTTGCTTTTCAGTATGCTGTGGGTCATTATACATTTGCACTGTGAAGAGCTGTCTGATCAATTTAGTTGCATTCATCTGAATCTGAGCTGAGAGCAAAGCCCTGTACACTTCAGAATTCATCCTGCTACTTTTATCAGCACTCACATCTTCATATACGCTAGTGGCAGGCTATACATGTCCATGCCATAACACTGCCCCCACCATGTTTGCAAGACAAAGCAGTGTGCTTTGAATTGTGAGCTGTTTCTCTCCTTCTCCGTATCACACTCTGATTGTTTGATTTAAAATCCACTGTGGTGTGTACAGAGGCAAAACTACAAAACTGTTCCTTTGTCCAGCAAATTATGGACCTAACTGTACTTGACATTTTAGCATTCCTTATATATGTCACTATGGATGTGTAAATACTGCTCTGTTGAGCATCCCAGCACCCCAGCACCTTCCACATTTAGTGTTCCTGCGCTAACAGAATTCCAAAAACTTGGTGGATTGGTTGAGCACGGGCAAACAACAATCCCAAGATTTAAGAAAAGACAACGACAAAAATCTACACAACCGGGAGCATATTTGCCTGAAAAGAGAACACTAAAATTTCCACCGCTAGATGGCAGCAAACTGTCAGCTGTCAGCTATCCACTGCACAGAGAGCACTGACCAATCACAGCAGCTCAGATGCATTAAAAAACAAAACAAAAAAGAAACACAAGAAGCAGGACACACTTGGAGTAGAGCCACCGGCTGCTTACCACAAAGACAGAAGACGAGCTGAAACTTTCTCAGTTGCCCCAAATCATTAGTAAGATATGTGTACTTCCATGAAAACATACAGATACAAAAGCACCTTGACAGATATTTTCCATCCAGTGTGCCACAGGTAAAATAATATTCTCTCAGACATTATAGCGAGTTAAGAACTCTATTTTATATCTGTCAGGCTATTAAGTGATCAGTAATGCAACAATACTAAACCGCATAAAATGTTCAGTTGTGTCAAATTCAACCTGGAAGATGACAGTAATTTTTTCTATAAGAAAGATATATACTGCATGTTTTACATAATCCAACAAGACTGTAAAGGACACATGCTGTTATAACTCTGGCTGGCTGGTTTCACAGTACCAAGACTTAGCACCTTTGTTGATCAAACAGACAATTTTATTCAGGGAAATTATAACATCACAATGCTGCCAAACTAACAAAGCTTTACGCATTGCAGTGCTTTTTGGTTCCTTCATTAAAGGCTTCAGGTATATCCAAATGGTATTATAATTGTATTGACAGTCTCTTCTGACAGTTTCTGAAGCCTGCAGTTCTGTCATTCTCCAGATGAGGGCGATGAACGCCCACACACTTCACACAGGTAGTACCTGACACTCCATAACGCCCCTCAAGGCTGACTCAATCCTCCAAAAAGGGAATGGTCCTTGTGGAACCAAGACACACATGGTAGCTGCACAGATCCATTTCTTAGCCTTTTTATCTAGTTTTAACCAAAGTAATCAGATATCAATAAACCAAGAGGCATCAAAGTAAAGGTATGTCAAGTGAATGGAGTCAAACTAAGCAGAACAATTAACTACCAGAAATGCAGCTTAAGAAAAACAAGGCTTTAAATGTACCAGTGAAAAGATATTCATCAATATATTTTATATTTTCAAGCTTGGCTGAGAAAAATCTTGGGACACAACAAGGTAGGCCTTTAAAAAGTCTTGCACTGAGATATCTCACTGCAGCTCTCCCCTTCGTTCCCCCCTTTCCCAAAGCAAACATACATACCCAAGAGGAAAGAAGAGGCAAACCAAAAAACACTGGGGGGGGAAAAAAAATTTCTGAAATCAGGGTTTTATGGAGAAAAGGAGAAATGTGGAGCATTGAGCCAAAACCAAATGTTAAGTTGTTGCTGTTATATATAGTATATGTGCATGCATTAATAGGCAAGTAAAAGACGTTTAAGAGTGAGAGTAAATCTTTCCAACCATATTTCACGTGTCTCCCAGCTTATCAACACAAAACAGGTGAATAGTTTGCAAAAGCATTAATCACCCCCGTAGACACCAGCCGTACGCTCATCGCCATATGGTGTGCAGCACATAGAATGTAAAGTCTTGAGTCCTTTGAAAAGCCATGTGAGTTAAACTCTTGCTGAGAGTGAATGATAACAGACCTTTTACATGCAGTATGTTTATTAGAGGAATAGATTCACAGTTTGGCAAATTGATTTATTCTTTAAGTTAAAACTAAGTTCTGATAATAATAGTTACATTTTTTGAATCAATTATATTTCATATTAATCACTTCTATGTGTTACTTTTGGACAGAGCTATTTCCCCTCTGATTCTAGTCTTTATCCTAACAAGCTGCTGGGTGTAGCACATAGACTGTACACGAAAGATGGACATAGCATCTGTGTCTGAAAAGTGAAGCCAGTGTAGAAGGAATGCAGGCTGTGCAAGGTAGTGCATTCAAATGTTCACTTAAATCTGCCTTCCTTCTAACAGCCAGCAAGGGGGCGATCCTGGCTGCAAAAAGGAGTCTGATTGTATAGATGTCAATGAGAAAATAACCTTACTGCTCACTTAATTTACCATTTCACTGATGATATTCCTAATGAAGTTACAGTTTCAGTTTCTACTTTGAAGTCTTTTTAGTATAGCATACTATTTTTTTTTTTTAACTCATGGTCAAATTTAGAGTAAAAATAAACAATAAAACAAGGTTTTATTTAGGGCGTGGGTATCCTGTCAGTGACAAGTTGCTACCTTATGGCCATCCCACTATGGAAGCTTAATAATAACCCAAAATTTTGGATCATTATGTCAAAATTTCAATTTACTAACTCAAAATTTCAAGTTATTTTCTCAATTTTGAGTTATTACTTTTTTAGAGGTTTGAGATAGTAAGAATACCCAACTTGAGATAACCTGAAATGTTGACTTATGGATATATATATATATATATATATATATACACACACCTCGGATGTTATATTGTACAACTCTGGAGAAAATAGATAAGCGGCACACTGAATATCACGGTGAAACTAATGTGCCTGAACGAAGCCAAAGTTGGTGATTATAGCAAGTCCAGAGTATTTGAATGCAGCAGACTGAACAAGATTGGCTTGGATAACAATGCAGATGAGCCTTTACTTCTCTCAAAAGAGACAAGCCCTGAGGAGAAAGGAGAGAAATACCAAACGAGTGCTGGCCGTGGAAAGTCAAGACTCAGCATTCCAGAGGCATGGAGCTCATCATCGCTCCGAGTTCTGATGTTTGTGTGAGAAAAAAACTCCACTAAATCTTCACTCTACTTAGGCGAGCACTCTCTCAGATGATCTGCCCCCTCACCCTCAACTGGGTTATCAAAAAAAAACTAAATGAGAGAACTCTTAAAACTGCAAATATGAGTCAAAACTCTGTGTTTATGCAGTGTGGACAGGGTGAAAAAAGATTCTAGTTATTCTAATTACACTTTGTACACTTATCCTCTTCCTGCTCCCACAGACTCCTACAAAATTGCATCCAGGGTGCTGTGTCATATCCAGTCTTATTAAACAGATGATCAAAGCCATTCCCTTACAGCACATGATAATGTTCCCACGCCCAGCAGCTGCATGTAACACTCAGCTGTAAAACTATGCATAAAAGCGAGAGCTCGGTGAAGTTGATTAAGGCTAAAAAGCTGGGGTGGCGCTGGTTTTTGTGGAGGTGAATGGCAAAAATCATCTTTTCATAAGCTAAATTGTGGGGCAGGTCTTGGATAAAAGCATTGTGAATGCAATTCACATCAGGTTTGACTTAAGTCGCTGGCTCAGAGGGAGCCAGCTGAAAATCTCCTGTCATTTTGACATTGCCTTGGACTAATTTCCTTGTCATAAAGAACAATAAATTGACACACAAGTTTTGGCTAAAGCTTGCAATCTCACTGTGCCTGCGAGGCTTGCCACATCACTCCCTGCTCGAGCTGTGATGTGAGATTTGAAGGGCACTGCTTGGATTCATTTCTTTCCTTTCCGCCACTGTTCTCCACTCATCTTTAAAAGCTGCTGTGCCACATAGAACCTTAAAGGAATGAGGAAACAGCAAAGTCCCAGAGGGCACAGCTACGCTTGTGTTTTGCTTGTGATTGAAGGTCATCCATTCTGTGCAAAAAAAAAAAAAAAAGGTTTTAATAATGAATCCATAACAGCTGCCTAGCTCCCAGAGTGCTGACACGCACCTGCTAAATCCATATGAAGATCTGTTTGAAGCATAATGCATGCAAATGATGCTCAGTCTGTTATTTACATGTATCTGTATTCTGCTTGAAAAGGCAGAAATAAAATCAGGTTGAAATCAGCAACGTTTTAGCTTTGCTACACTGCATGTAGAAATAATGGCTGTAATGTGTAAAATTTCATTTTGGACACATAAAGCTGGAAAACAATTTGCTTCCAAGTGGCTCTTGAGGAGCAGCTGGTTCCCTTTCTGCTCAATGAACCTGGTGACCTCAGATCAAATTGTATCAACTTTATGTCATGTTGACATGATATAAAGTTGATTCATATTTTCTGTCTGCCTTTGCAAGTTTTTTTCCAGCAATCAACATCAAATCTGGGACCTATTTATTTGTATCATTAATGAAAAAAAAAGTTTGAAAGGAGTTTTAAAAGCCTGAAAAAGACATTTTCACTCGCGTGAACTCAAAATGTTTCTTACCTGAGGACCAGTTATCAGCTCATCCTCATAGTTATAATTATTCCCCAAGTCAAAATTATCATAGTCGTCACTATCTTGTGTGTCCAAGTCCGCTTGTCGGGAAAACCTGGGGCCGGCCACCGCCGCTTTGAGGACGATGAGTCCGAACACAAGCCGCACAAGCATCCTCATAGTCCACCTTGACAGAGGGCAGAGAGTCGTAAAGTCAGTGGGAAACTCTGATTGAAAAATTTTACAGATGCAGATGAAGTTCAGCACATTACAGGGAACTTAAACGCTCACAAGGTGACTTTATTCACTTTTTATTTTCATTTGTCTCATGCAGCCTTGCAACTAACATGTAAAAAAATGATGAATAAAATGCACTTTTTAAGAAGTTTCCTTAAATAAAATAAAAACAAAACAGTACAAACTGGTGTGTTACTACAGTACAAAAACATCTGTTGTGAATAATGTGGACATGGTTTGTATTAAAATATAATTCCATATGCTGTCAGTGCACAGCAGGGCATGCCTTTGAACCTGACTTCATAACCAGTTCATGATACTGGCAGCATAACCAGTCTGCAGTGCTGCGGACCAAAGCCCGACTTTGGGTTCCATCTTTGAGGTCAGTGAATTTATTAGTAAGGTGCAGACAGCTCAGGGGATCAAAATATTGAGGGCATTCCAATTTGCTTTAGCCAGAGGCTTTCTTTTCCGTGGAGCAGCCATCTTGGCTCAAATTAGATCTCTTCTGTGGTATGCCAAAGGTCAAAAGTCAGAGTTGATCTGATAATGAACCACAACAAGATCTTCTTTAGTCTCACTAAGGTGAAAGAATTTTAGAAATTCACTTTCAGCTTGTGGTATTTATGGATGAAGCAAAGATTCGGGGGATATTTTATCACACAGGGAGAAAAGTGGAATTTGAATGCCTGTGTTTTTGGCAGGAGCTTTGATTATTTTTTCCCAGTCATGTAAAAAGCTTTTGGCAGACACGTGCAGACATTCTTGGCAACAAATGTAAAGTAAGGGCACAAACTTGAACTGAAAATGAACATGTATAGTTTGTGCTATATGCGCTGCCCTGGCCTAGATACTCTAGCTGTTGTTCATAATCTTATTCATTTCCTTAGATGCACAGATCTACTTAGTTCAGCAAAGTTGGTAAGTTCTTAAGTGTTATTCTAAAGTGGGAAGCACTAATAGGATTAACATATGTTAATTGGTGCTTAATTAGCTGGCACCACAGACATTGGGCTTAGGGATTTAATTGTTTGTCAGTATGCTAGTGTGTCAATGTTCAAAGCACACTAATAGCAGGTGTAGTCACATTGCAACATATTAGATGTATAGCCCCAAAAATGGCAGGCGAGATTAAAGAGAGTCCTCTAGGCCAGGGCAGAGAAATGGAGAGCAAGGGAAGAGAAGAAGAAGAGTTTGATGAAGAGAGTAGACAAGATGTTGGCCCTCAGGGTTAGATGGAGAGAGCGAGGAAAGGACAGAGTGGGAGAGAGCAGCAAGAGAGCAACAAGAGTGAGTGAGAGAGATACAGAGAGAGAAAGAGAGAGAGAGAGAGAGAGAGGGGTTTCTAAGTTGACTCGACCCCTCACCCTTCACAGAGGGCCTTTATGAGGCCCGGTCGCTGCCTGTCTCAGCACTCAAACTCCAAATTCCACCGAGGTTTGTGGACAGGATGGCAGCGAGTTACTGCTGCAAGGAAAAGCTTCATTCAGCAGTGACAGTACTCAAATACACACACACACGCACGCACGCACATTCGTGCACACACTTGGAAAGACGCAATCCTCTCACAGATGCACACTCTGTCTTAACACACCTATCTTTCAGAGGGAGAAAACTGAGAAACCTCTACTGCTTCTATTTTGAGATGAGGACAGATATAAAACCAAAAAAAAAAAAAAAAAAAGCTTCCTAGGTTATTTAAGTCATGAATCTAACCTTGTCAGTATGAGAGGGACAGACTTAATATGCAAATCAGTCTCTTCTTTGTCCCTCCAACATCAACTTAGTGCACTCTGGTTAACTTTGCTATTTAAACAGACTGTCTATCACGGAGCTGTGCAATCCGGCACAGCTAGACTGAAAGAAGAACTATACTAAAGACAGAGGTGTGCTTTTATGCAGGCCATCACAGTATACAGTGTATGGAAACTGTGTATGTATGTAAGACTCTAGCCTCCGGACTACCTCTCTGTTATGCTTGGCTTTGCATTGGGCATTCCTGATATCCAGTGATTTTGCCTTTTCCCCTCAAAACCCACAAGCAAACAAGTGATGCCAACTTTGCAGTGGGTTGCACAATGATCCGGGGTATTTGGACTGCAAAAAGGTTTAATATGCACTGAAAAATCCTCCATCATAGCAGGTGATTAGGCAGTAAAAAAAATTATTTTATGCATGTACTTATACTTTGAGGGAGAATATTTACACAAAGATTTCAATTATATTAGATTCTTAGAAAACTGGGAGATGTTTGCTGCAAAAGTGGAACAAAATGTGTTATGAAAATTAGCCTCTAGTACCCAGGATGCCATTTATACACTTTTTCATGAACACCTGTTCACACACTAAAGTCAAATTTCATGGGGTCCAGCCAGACTAGCTACCAATGTCAGCGCACACAACGACATCCGAAAAAATTACACCTTTAAATCTGATGCTGTGAAACACCTGTCTGACACACCTGAAAAAAGTATAAAATTACTGACCAAAAAAAAATCATTAAAAAAAATGGCACCTGCATATCTTAAAAAGCAAACCCAGCAGAGAAAATAAAGCAGCTGCCCCACCAGCTTATTTGTGTAGCAGCTCCTTTTTGAACCCCTGAATAGAAGTGTTTTTGGAGAGGCTAGTTGAGCAACTCTGCCTGCCTAATCCCCTGCACCAAAGAACCGTTCAGCCAGCATGAAGATAGCACCAAAAACTCTTACCTCCGTCTCCTGCTTTCCCGAATGGTCCCTTCAGCCGTGATGGAGATGCTGAGGGCTCCGGGACTTGGCCAATGGTGAGAGGTCGCACAGGGTGCCTTGAAGAGGGTGGGTGCGTCTGTGAAGTGTGTGAAAGGTGTGTGTGTGCGCGAATTTGACAAGTGTGTAGATGTGTGTGTATATATAAGTCTGTGCGCTCTGGCAGACCTGAGTGCCCTGCCGCGTATGTGTGAAGGTAGGCACTGAGACTGATTGGACCAGAGCAGATTGCTTTTGGTCACTGAGAGTGCACCCACCCCACACTGTACAACCACATGCACAACCCTCTCACACACACACACACACACACACACACACACACACACACACACACACACACACACACACACACACACACAC
>JAVDPK010000657.1:312596-336647 GCA_034780415.1 Cichlasoma orientale
GACAGAAAACATCCCCATACACACCACCCCAACTCACACACACACACACACACACACACACACACACACACACACACACACACACACACACACACACACACACATCAGACACAAAGAAACAGAGAGCAAAAGCCTACCGCTGGGAAAATATCCGGTTATCCCTTACAAGAGTGTTCTTTATTTTTCTAAGAGGGTGGCTCAATCAGATTGGAATATTTGTCTGTATTTTCCTCAGGTGAAACTCTGGCATGTGTTGCTTTCATGTATGGGGCCCTTGTACACAATGGGACCTCTGTAAAGCCCCTGTTAGCATAGTACTGAGAGGAAGTCCTTGCTTCGAGGAAGGCCTCAGCCCTCTCTTTTGGTTGAAGCAAATTTCTCTTTGCACCATCCGTTGCTCAGTGGTGTACTATAGGCCTGAGTTCAGCTGTGGGAGAACTGTGGTAGTCTGGGAAATATTCGGATCTGCATTCAGACCCCCAAGACAAGTGATTCTTCTTCAATCCTGTACATATGTTGGGTTGCTTTTTAGAGACCTGCAGAGACAGCCTGCCTCATCAGTGTCCCTTGTTAAAATAAAGATAGGAGACACACACTCACTAATGCACAGAGTCAGTCAGCTTTATTTGGCCATCGTTTTGTCTCAACCTGTCCGCTTCTCCCTCCGGTGGTAACTCTAGACCTTATGATGAATGAGAAGCAAAGAGTGTAGTGGGAAGGCCAGAAATCAGTCTGCACCTGCCATATATGCTGGGATTTATATCCAGGGCTTTTGTTCTGCCAAGCACTCTAATGGGAAAATGACCAAATGAACTTTTACTGAGAATATCATACTTGTAACAATGATTTATGAGTACAATACATAAGGAGCATGGTACAGTAACCTAAACGGTGTTGGTCTCCTGTCAGAACATGGACAGTACAGGTTTGGACACAGCTTCTCATTCAATGTTTTTCTTTTTTTCCCTACATTGTAAATTAATACTGAAGTCATCCAGACTATAAAGGAACTCATAAGGAATCATGCAGTAAACTTAAAAGTGTTAAACAAGCCAAAATATGTTTTAGATTTTAGATTCTTCAAAGGTAAAGTCACCTTTTGCAGTGACTACAGCTGTGCTTG
Organism: Cichlasoma orientale; assembly: GCA_034780415.1. Taxonomy (NCBI): domain Eukaryota; kingdom Metazoa; phylum Chordata; class Actinopteri; order Cichliformes; family Cichlidae; genus Cichlasoma; species Cichlasoma orientale. The sequence goes on from JAVDPK010000657.1 coordinate 313,720, forward strand.
TACTTGTACGTGATTAGAAGGATTTTAAATATGATTCTAAATTTAACAGGGAGCCAATGAAGAAAAACCAGTATGGGAGAAATATGCTCTCTCATTCTAATCCCTGTCAGGACTCTTGCTGCAGCATTTTGGATCAACTGAAGCCTTTCCAGGGAGCTTTTAGGACAACCTGATGGTAATGAATTACAATAGTCCAGCCCAGAAGTAATAAATGCATGAACTCGTTTTTCAGTATCACTCTGAGACAGGATGTTTCTGATTTTTTTTACATATTTGTTTAATATGTGTATTGTAGTTTCCTCACTGTGTTACTGGAGGTCAAGGTGATACCATCCAGCGTTAGACACCATGTTTCTAAGATTTGTAGGTCCGAGTACAGTTTGGTTTGAATTTAGGAAATTAGAGGTCATCCAGTCCTACACATCTTTAAGACATTCCTGCAGTTTAATTAATTGGTGTGTGTCATCTGGCTTCATTGATCAATAAAGCTGGGCATCATCTGCATTACAATGAAAATGCATGATATGCCTTCTAATAATACTACCTAAGGGAAGCATGTATAATGTAAATAGAATTGGTCCCAGCACGGAACCCTGTGGAACTCCATAATTAACCTTAGTGTGTGAAGAAGACTCCCCATTTGGCTGAACAAACTGGAGCCTATTAAATATGTTTTACAACTATTCTTGCAAGAATTTCTTCAGCTAGTTCTGGTTTTATTTACTTCTGAATTAAATCTATTTTTGTAAATTGTAGTCATGCCATGTTTCAAAAAGGAGGATTAGTTGTGGCACTTTCTGCTTGCTCACAAGTCATTAGACAATGAGCAAGCAGTTTCACACTCACACCTGCCCCTTCTCATCACATCTGGACATCATAGTAGGTACATCCATCTTTTGTACTGTCAGTGTTAGTATGCTAACATATTTAGGCGAAAGGTTTACACATTCTCAAGCAACTGGCAGTTGCTCGAGTAGGTAACACAAAACTACTGCTACTATACTGCTACTATCTTGTCATTATTTGTATTTCAGGTATTTACATCGAGGTTATAATCATGCAAAGTGTTGAGTATGCTACTATGCTAAAAGGAACAGCAGGACACAAATTTATTCTTAGATGTTTTATTTAAATTGAAGACAGTTCAAATGACATTATCTCAGATTACTCAGAAAAACAGTGACCAAAATTAAAAAGTGTCTTGGTTTTTTTCTTATAAAAACAGTTCTCACATTTTTTTGTGTACAAAACATTAAGGAGTGTTGGCCAGGAATATTCACAGGATTCTACTTTTATTCCCTCAGTATTAAATAAAAATAAATTACCTACAGTAAATATGCAGATTTTTTTAGAATAGTCATTTTCCGAAGTAAAGTAAGACCACACACCTAGAAGAGCAAAAGTCCAGGTATTTGGCTTCAAGCCCAAAGATATAAAGTAGTCATAGAAAAAAAAATAAAAGTGGTATTTTGACTTTGCATTCAGAAGCTTTACCTTCTGCTCAGTATAACATAAGGATAGTCTCCAAGCTTTTTACATGCCATAAATACATATTGTCCTCCTATACATGTACAGTTATGCTAAACTGCAATACATTTTGGTTCAGAAGTATTCATGCAGCTGTTTACACCTGCATAAGGCACAGCTAGCGGTCAATAGCCGCAATTAAAGCTTCTAACCCATCAGTAGTGTCTTTTAGATCTTATTCAAATTCGACTAAAAAAAGATGTTTCCAAGACACAACAATAAAATACGTTTATGCCAACTAATGTCAGGTACTTTACAAACATGCAAATATGTATGGCTTTACAATTCTCATTTACCAGATCGACTTCAGGCTCAAGTCATCATTTGTGGAAAATAAGGAACGGCCAAAGTAATAATGTTTGTTTTTCTCTTTAGATGACGATAGACCTAAGGAGACGGAAGCACACGATGACATCTCTGGGAATTGGTGGCTGAATTTCATTTCCATCCAGTCGGAGGTAGCGCAGTCGGGGAGCGCTTTCGTTAAGTGAATCGTCCACATCGTCGACAGACACAGGACAGACGCTTGAGCCACTTACGCCTGTAAGTAAATAAAGGACGTTAATGTGATGAGACTCATGGCAGCATTATCCTGCTGATAAACAATCCTTTTCCACAGATGCATAAAAAACCACATTTCTTCTAAGTATAAATTAATTTCTGATTAAACAGAAACTACTAGGGCTTACTTTTGATCCTATTGTGGTCAAGGTGAAGGTGCTCAAGGCCTGAGGGAATGAGAGGAACCTCAGTCAGCTGGTTGTGGGACAGCTGCAAGTCCAAAATGCTGGAGACGTTAAACACATTTTTGGGGACCCCACTACTACCAAGCTTGTTGTGGTTGAGCCTCACAAATGCCACTTTGGGCAAACCTTTGAAGTAGCCAGGGGGGATCTTCTCAATGTTATTGCCATCAAGGAAAAGCTGGGTGGTAGAGGGTGGTAGCCCAAGAGGCATGTTACTCAGTTGGTTCTTGGCTAGGTTGATCTGCACCAGGTTGTTCAAACCCTTTAGGCTCACTTCAGTCACAGCATCATCCATCAGCTTGTTCCCCTGGAGGTCCAGGAGAGTAAGTTTTTCCAGACCGACGAAGACACCTGCAGGGATCTTGGAGATTCGATTGCGGGACAGACGTAAATGCTCCAGGCTGCCTGGCAGAGGTGATGGTACTGAAGACAAGAGGTTTTCATCCATGTACAGGTGCACCAGGTGAGTCATTGCGCTGAGGACACTTTCTTCTACTCCCTCGCTAGTGATTTTGTTACGGTTAAGGTTCAGCCAACGAAGCTGCGTGGCATTCTTCAACGCATCTGCTGACAGAACTTCAATCATATTGCTTTGCAGATAGAGATACCATGTGTGTGGAGGGATTTTAGGGATACTCTTCAAGCCTTTATTGTCACAGTAGACAGCACGAGGGAAGTTTGGCGGGCAGCGACACTCTTTAGGGCAGGCTTGAATTTGAGCAATATATTCCTCATAAGGCATGTCCTGGCTGACAGTTAACCCAACCAGGAACCAGATGCTGAGAAGCTTCAGTAGAAGTTCCATTTTGCTGCTCAGCCTGTGTTAGACAGGGTCAAAAAAGAAGAAGCATTACAGCCAGGCAGCCCTTTACAGACAAATATTTTTGCTTGAAAAATGCTAAGCAATTATTCTGACAGTCTTTTTTTGGACTGCCTTAAGACACAATAATGAAAAGAGGCTAGACATCTAATCTAAAGAGGATCAGATAGGAAGTAACATATTGAGACCTTTGAGGGATTAGGCCCATGCTGTAACTTATGACCCCTTTGAGAACTGGAGTCTTTTTTGTGACTAGCAACAGTCTTGGTAAGAGATTTGATGCTGTACCTTTAAACACACAATATAAATGTATAAAACATATAGCTAACATCAAATACATTTGAATTAGTATACTAAATGTTCACAAATTCAAAATGCATCCCAAATTAGTCTCCACCAGTACATGTCACCTACTCTAGCACTTCTAAAGGCAAGCAGCCAACATTGTGGTAGTCATCCTGGGTTACTACTTGCCTGCCAATTACATGTAAAACTCAAAAGACCGGAAGCAAGGCTAGGTCAACGTTAATTGTATTAGGACAGCCTTGAAGCTCAGACGTAACGGCGTTGCATGTCAGCTCATGTCAGCTTCAGTCTGCACATCTGATGCATGCAAGTAAAAACACATGTGTTCCAGCTAAACATGGCAAATGCACATGGTGCTAACCCTTAAAACTCCCCTAAAGGAGGAGAAAAAGATGAGATGTTGCAGAAAGCAATACAATGAAAGCTCTGCAACAGAGAAGTAAAAAAAATAAAGAAAACAGGAATGAACAAAAATCCAAAGTCAGCCTTGCCATCTTCTATCCACTCATCTCCTAAGCCACAACTTGATTCCTCTCAGCTCCCATCTGGTGTTTGTTTAAATTCTTGATGCACTCCATGTTTGTCTGGAACTCATTTCGGGTAGCTTTCCATAGATGGCCGCACTTCAAAGACAAAGGCGGATAACCTCTGTTCAGAGATGTGCCCCTGGTTTTTCACTGTAGAAAGGCCAAAGCTTTGTGAATTGACTTTGGCGCGGAATGTTTAATGCATTGGCAGCAATGTAATTCATGCTCTTATAAAGCTGAAACCTAGTTACTAAAGCTGCAAGATTAACAAGTACCAACCCTATAATTCAGACAGTATAAATGTCTTTGCCTGCCAGCCCAGTCCACCTTACCTTTACCCTGTAAAGTTTCCCTTTGTGGTGTCCTATCGAGTGTGATCTCAAATGATGAGGATGCCACTCACGTCCCTCTATTTGTACCACTAGCTTTTTCATTCAGTGTGTGCAAGCCTATCACTTGGGATGACGCTAAAGCTTCTCTTGGCCAGTTAGATTCCCCCAGGATCAATGGGCATAATCCTAAATAGGTGTGTACTGTGCTAAGCCTTTTCAGTACCTAAAACATGGCACACTTAGGGGACCTGTTCTTAGTTCGCTGACTTCCACACATAAAACCATTCCTCCCTTGGTGGTATAATTGATTTAACACCCTTCAAAAGTATCTAAGAGTCCTTAATCAACCTTTTGTGCTAATTTTATGCATCTGCTGTCCACTGTGTGAGCAGGATCAGTGGCATGAACAAAAAGTACACAAATATACCTCAGTTTAATTGTGATGCGCAGATGATCATCTCCAAATGTGCAAATATTGATGTTTAAAGTAGATACAGCAAGTCACCAGTCATCAAGCCTGTCTGCACAGACGGCTTGAGGACATGATCGACCAAATAAATATTTGAATGTGGGAGGTTTTGCTTCGGGATATTAATTTCAGTTCAATTTATTTTAAATAATTACAGCATTATGAAACTTGAAGAAAGTGAAATGCACATTCATGAGGATATAAATATCTCCAGTTTACTCCAAAAATATTGGGGTGGAGCAGAAGGTTACCTGAAGAACCTGCAAGAACGGCACAATTCTTTAATATTAGCATAGAGACAGAAAATAAGGGTCATCCTCAAAGAAAATCTCTGCCCCATAAAGAAACTGTAATTGCAGATAATTTAAGTTTATTTAAGTTTTTAAGTTTAATTTTAAAACATAAGGATTTTCATCATGAGTGAAGGCATGTTGTTCGGCGTCACTGCTAAAGCATCAAGCACAAAGTTGACGTACTCTGCTTAAGTACAAAACATTGCCGGAAGACATGAGAGGTTATGGGAGGGAAGTCAGGCTTAAGCTGAGGAGATTTTACTGCAGGCTGGCCATGCAAATTGTTTTGCTGAAGCTAGCTGTAACAGGATTGTTGACCTTTCAACATGCGAGCATGAGACTGTGCTAATTTGCAGTGATGACGGCAGCGACTCGAATACAACGGGATAATCCCTGCTCACTTTTGAGGATAGGAGCAACACTTATCCGTGATCAGCCACGCAAGCCCATTAGAGCTCCTCCGGTGTTTGCCAATGTGCACCTGTGTGCAGCGATTATTCCTTAACACATGTTTGTGATCCTCTATGATCAGTTAAACATTCAAACATTGGTCCCAAGCACATTCAGAGGAATTAAACGTCAAAGACAAGTTGCTATCTACGGTAGTTGAAAGGACACACATTTCACATTAGCATTGCCTTCACTGTCCTGCCAGGTTAGCCTAAAGCCACTCCTCCTCTCCGCTAACCTGTCCAAACCTTCAGCTGTATTAAAGGGCATATAATGGCTTGTTAAGCTGACAATGTAGTGAACAGTCTCTCAACATGGTGCAATTTTTCCTTGCAAACCTTGTAGACTCAGTCAGCTCGGTCTGTTAACAAACAGACAGCCTGGTTGTACCATGAACATGCTTTCACTGTTCTACTGTACTCTGACCAATGAGCCTCATTAGCAATGTGGGGATAAAATCAGAATTCAGCTAAATTATTGCCCTGAAAAGAGAAACACATGAGTGTCTAAACCAACGTGAGAGAAACAAACACATCAAGGTTTCAAAATAACTACCTGCACTTAACGGATCTGAGCGTGTCCATTGTGACTTTTCTTTGTTTTTAGTGAGTCACAGTGTCATAGATCTGCAAAGTGGAAACTGCATTTACTGAAAGCAAATGTTGGGTAATGTCTGCCTGACAGACTAAGGAGAAGCACATGCAGGCAAATATGATAATGGTAATTTCCTGCCACGGGCTTTGTGTCTAAGCCAGCTATGTTAATTACACAATGGCTTGTATTTGCAATGTATGAGTTTTGCGGGATTGGTTCCAATTGATGGCTTTGCTGAAATCCACTTCACGACTTTGAAGTATTTGGAAAAGTCGGCATGGCTTGCTGTGTCCACAAAGAAGAAAAAAATGTGTTTATGGTAATTGTTACATGGGAAAAAACAAAACAAAACAAAACAAAAAACAGGTTTGGCAGTAAAAACGACTTTCCAAGATGTTTATTTGGAAACTTCAAAAAAACCACAGTTGTTTTTTTTGCTGTTCAGCCATTCAAAGGTGTGAGTGTGTTTGAAACATGGTTGCAAATTGATTACAAAAGTGTCCAGCTCGATCATGATCATAAGAAGAGATACTAACTGTAGATTTATAAATAGAGGCTAGTAATGTGAAACCACATCAAAGATAAAGAGCAATCAAATCAGATATCTGAAAATACCCTTCCACCATTCTCTCAAACTGATTTTTAAAAAGAAAGCCAAAATAATCTTTACCTGCTTTTCATGCAGCCAGGTGAGTTGTGGTTCTTGTGCTCCTCCAGTGATTAGCTGTGATGATTGTCTGCAGCCTCTGAAGCAGGCAGTGCGGCAGCCTATTATTGTTATTGTTCTGATTTCCCCAAAGCTGCACCTTGGTCACCGGTTGAACCGAGAAGATGGAGCATGTGTTATTGGTGGGAGGATGATTGTGTGTGAGTTGGGATGTCCCTTCAAAAGTCTGTGTTGCCTCTTTTTTTTTTTTTTTTTTGTTGAAAATGAAGTCATCCATGTACTGTTGAGGGTTAAGCTGCTGTCACCCCACCTTTAAAAACTAGACTCCATGGAGGTTTTCCTCTTTACTCATCAATCTGGGGGGATGGGTGCATGACCAGTTATGGCTCATTTCACCTCACATACCTTGGGATGCTTTTATCAGGCTGTAAGGGGAGGTTAGGGGGCACTTCACATCCAACTTTTTACAGGAAAGTCTTTTTACACCCCAACTCCTGGTTTTTTTTTTAAATTTCTCCTACATTCCTATCAGTGATACTACTCGCTAGATATTACTTGAGAATTTTTACACTCTTCACTGCCAGAAACAGCTTCAGAATACAACGTTTTCTGTGTCCAGACGTAAATCAAACAAAAGTTGTGCACATTTTTTTCTTGCAACTATAGCTGTGGTTTTCTAGGAATGCAAAATATTGGGCCTTCTATTAATAGGTTCATTACTTTAGTCCTACTGAATCTTATTAAGTGGCTCAAGATCCAAAGATCTTAAGGCAAAGCGGCGACAAAAAGTTAACAAGAAGGACAAAAAACATCCAAGAACTATCATACAAGAACTACAGCATGCAAGCTTAGTGGAAATCTGTAGTAAAAATTAGAAACCAGGGTGATGATGGATTGAGATAGCTTATGAATAAAAACAGCGATAAAGAAAAAGAACAGCTGGAGACAGTCTGGACTGAAGGATGATCTTTGAAACTGGGCTGCCAGGCTACAACAGCTGATTATACTTTCACCTACCATCACAAGCAGGAAGATATTAGGCTTAGGGTTTTATAAAAGACTTTATTGTCTAGACACAGGCAGCAGGAGCTCTACTCAGGATTTAAATAAGGGCGACACAAGAGGGAGTGGAGGAAATTGTCCTACACTGGGAAAATGATTGTATAAAAACATAGGAGATGTGAAAAAGCTGTTAAAGCACACTTGTTACATTTTCTACTAGTGGTAGCAGTGAGAAGGCAGCTAATTCTTTTACCACCAGACTTGTATCAGGTTTACCTGAGCAAAAACAGTCAAAACAGACCTTTAAATAATTCTAGTACTGAATGACATTGGGAAGTGGTGTGTTTGCTGCACCCAATGACAGACAGATAACTTTTCATAATTGGGTCAAACCGCCTTTTACAGCAGGATCGAATTACAAGGACCTGGCAGGATTCAAATGGGACATCTGGAATCAGTTTACGTAATAACTATAAATGCCACGTATAATCAACTAACCTACTCTCTTTAAATAGTGTTGATCTAATAAGAAACCCTAGACTAATGCTCCAAGAAAGAAGTGGTTCCAGCACATATGGTGCATATCAGCCAGGATTAGTAGTGTTGTTACAGCTAGTGTACAGCTTTGCAAAGGCGCTGGTGATCCTGTATAAGTAGTAACGAGTGAATGTCAAGTACATACCTAAAGTCAGTATGCATGTTATATATTATTCACAATGTGATGGCAATCATATATGAGAAGGTGTGCTTAAATTGCTTTAAAAAGAGGTTGCAGTACAAACTTGTTAAAAAAAAAAAAAAGACATGTTTTTGCTGCCAGTTACACCGGTTATTACATTTGCGGTTCCTGTCCTGCACCAGATAGATTACAGATGAGAGTGACAGATATGAAACATTTGAATCACTCTGAAATTATCTACAGCTGCTAAAGACTCAGTAAGGCTCCAATACACAGCCGTATCTTGGCCTTAAAAGGTAACATAAGCCAGAATGTTCAGAGAGATGAGCATTATACTGAGGAGCTGTAATGGTAGCAGAGCTAATCGTGTTATATGGGAAGAATGTGCATCTGCCAATTAGCATGAAGCTGAATCAAATATTAGTTAATTTTACAGATAATTGTGACCTCATTACAACCTAAAGGGTGAAATTGATGGATGTGAATTCATATCTAAAAATCAAAAGCTGTAAGGTATTAACCCAATGGACAGATGAGATTTGTGGCCATAATGCACAGTGTCACGCTTGGCTTGAATGTGATGATTTGGGCTCATTATGCACCCGCAGCACCTTGTTGACATGATCTCCTCTGTATAACACAGAATTCTAGAGTCAAACGTGAGGCCATCCGTCGGACAGCTAAATCTTGACCAACACTGGGTCATGCAACAGGACAATGATTCCAAGCACAGCGCCAAATCTACAACAGAGTGTTTGACAAAGAAAAGAATCAAGGTACTGCAACAGCCTAGTCAAATTCCAGACCTCGACCTGATTGAAATGCTGTGGTGGGACCTCAAGAGAACTGCGCATGCCAATAAACCTCTGTACATGAACAAATGCCCGCAAACCTCAGTGAACGCTGTAAAAAGAGTGAGCCAAAATTCCCTTACAACGATGTGAGAGACTGATAAAGTCGTACAAAAAACGATTAGTTCAAGTTATTGCTGCTAAAGGTGGTTCTACAAGCTACTGAATCATTGGTTCCACTTAGTTTTTTACAGGACTGCACAACGTCCAGCGAAAGCTTTCTTTTTCATTAATAATAATGTTCTTGTGAATAAAAAAAGCAAGCATGCAATGTTCCGAACACGTCGCATCAATTTCGAATTACACATTCAGTCGGCATGTTTAAATGGATCGTACCTCTCTGGAAAGGAATGTGCTGGTTTTACGGTTTTCTCTCACTCGCACCATTAAACCCACATTTCTCAGACTCCTTCAGTCACTGTAAGCCTGAAAGCACATCACTCTTAAGTAGGAACCCAAGATGTGACGCTTAATATATGCCCTATAATTTCTTTGCCGGGATGCGCAGCAGGAAAGAAAAAGAAATTACCACTTTTGACACCAAGTGATAACACAAGTATGCAGTTGTCAGCCAAATAGAAAATAAAAATAGACCTTATTGGACACAGTAAGACATGTAAGAGTGGTGAGTCCCCTCTTTTTGTGTTGAAGCTCCACAGTGAATCTGTACTGTAAAAACAGTGATTTTGAAATCTTCATGGGCCACTTGTGGTTTCTATCTGACATCTGTGGGGGGAGATTTACACTGAAAATAACTTCTATTTTTGCTGATTTATTAAGCAAAACCCTGCAGCCCCCGCATACCTCACGGACCAGCAGGTTTTGTTTTGCACAGCTGAAGTAAAATGTGCATGATAGGTTCTTTAAAATTAATGACTAGAGTGAAATCTGTTGAAAACATCATGGAGATGAAGAGCACTGTGCAGCGTGCTTTGAAAACCGTTCAACTATGAACGTAAATAATATGTCCAAAACATACTTACAGGCCTTGGAGAATAACTAAAGCAATCATCCATCTCACAATACATATATATAGAGTATGTGTGAAAAAATACATATGAGTGACAAGATTTTATACACAACTCCTAAGTTATTTATAGGCTTATATATAGGCAGGCTTACCAATGATATCATGCAAATATGTTCAAACATAGTTTATTCAACTGTGTTTAATTTTCTCACAATAAATCCACGAACAGTTACTAAGTCAAAGGTGTCAAAAGAAGTCATGGAAAAAAGAAAAAAAAAAGACTTGACAGATGTAGTAATCTAATAAAATAGATACACCACCCAATCAACATGACAGTGGTGCCAAGTTGACGTAATGCTGGTAAGAAACATTTATCGGGATTAAACCGTAACAACAACATAGCAATGAAAGCACCTTAACTGCAAAAGCTGTAGTTTATTATCAAAGAATGGCACCAAAGGGTGCGTGCAAGTAATGAAAATGTTGCATACAAATTAGCAATGTGTATGACAGCAAACAGTTAGGATTTACTTAGTATACAGAAACAATCCCACTTGATTTCTAGAATACATCATCCTATGATCTCAGGGTACAACTGAACAGAGAAACACACGTCAGCTTTAATAGCAATGTGTTCTGAACATAATGTTATTGGTTTAAAGAACTGTCTAGTTATTTCCAAGGAGAAAACAGACATTTCTTAGATGGTTACAGTTTATTTTTAAAAAAGTCACTCATTGGGACATCTTCTATCAAGCCAGTCTGAATATGAAGTATGCAATATACAAAGACAGACAAGTTCACAACACTGATATATTGCCTAAAACCACTTTGATGAAAATATGACTGCAATGTAGCTGCTATTTTACACCCCACACCATTTTATTTTTACTCTACACACTAAATCTAAGTATGCAGTCCTTATGTGCTGGTCCTTTGCACAGCAATGGATTAATAATTATAATAATAATATCCCCTGATTATATTATACATGCTAGACACTAAAACATACAAGACAAGGAAAAAGAGGACACTAGGACTGAATTAAGACAATGCAGAGCTCTCACCATTATTACATTGTGTCTTTATTCAGTGTACTCAAATATACGTTTGGAATGTTTAGTGTGTGTTATAATTGAAGCATAATAATTATTGTTCTCATGGACCTGTTGATTATTTACTTTGTATATTTTTGCATTCCATGTATTGTAATTTTTCTGACTTCATGTTTCTTCAACAATGACACTGTTGATTGGTGTCTACAAATACTGATAACCAGTTATTTGGAATGCTTGTTTAATGCTTGTTGAATTTATTAATCTGTATGCATCTGCATGCCTTCTATTTCACTTTGGCCAAGCTTTAGATTTGTTCACGATATGTCCCAGATTGCATAATACCTATGTCAGAAGTGCAAAGACATGACAGTACTATGAAAGGCATGACATTATGACATTCAAATCCAGGAGATTATGGGCGGAGCTTTGTCATGGTAGTAGAGAAGAGCTGGTCTTTATTCGAACATGATATCTGAGGCTTGGCGCAGGCAGTTGGCAGAATCGGGGGGCATGCTGCTGTGTGTGATGTTGTTTCCATCGAGACGCAGATGCTTCAGACGTGAATAGTTCAGGGGTCCCATGAACTTGCAGAAACTTGACAGGTCAAACTCTATAAATGATCAGAAAAGTGGAGATCATTATGGCTGCTATTAGGCAAACAATGTCCAAAATATATTACATTTCTTTTAACTTTCAACCGCTTAAAGTGGTATTTAAATCAGACTGCATAAAGATCGACATAACTACTTTTTAGCACTCCTTTATTTATAATATAAAATACTGTAAAATGTTGACTGTTCAGTTGTTATTTTAAGTGATTTTTTTTAAAGCTTGTTGTTAACCAAATAAAATTGGCATCCCAAATACCAAACTCGCTAGCTAGTGCTAGCATTGGGATATCAGCTCAAAACCTGGCTGTGTCAGGTTTCAAAAAGCCAAAGTTTTTACAATCGAAATATCAAATTCAAGGCTTCACAATAGTCGAAAAACCAATCAGAATTGGTAAAGTTGCGATGTCCATCCTTTATATGCCTACATGCTTTAGTTTGATAGAACCTTGTGGAATTTTTGCTGACTGCTTGCATTGCAAAGTCATGTTTGTACAAAGTGCAATGAACTGTGCAATTGCAATCACACTGGTGCTCCTACTCAAATCACATTTGTTTTTGTTTTGTTAATAATAATAATAATAATAATAATAATAATAATAATAATAATAATAATAATATGGGAGCATCATGTTTTTAAACATAAAGTGAAATAAAAAACACATTGTCTTGTGTCAACGAAGCACAGCTCTACTCCATTCTTTTTTGGCAGAGGCTCAGAGGCAGTCACATAAATGTACACAGTAAAATATAATATAGGCTATAAAACCATGCATATTGTAGCCAGCATCCTACTTATGTAATTTCTTATGACATAAAAGGGAAGTTTATTTACATTTTGAGTGAAGTTGAATTTAATTTCCCTTATCTCTTTCCTTATCATTTAACAATGTGGATGGGGTATGTAGCTGCTACCGCCCACCCCCCCTTTAATTCTTACTAAGTATGTGTGCAGTATGCAGTCCTTATGTGCTTCTGCACAGCTGTGGATTAATAGTAATAATATCCCCTGGTTATATTATACATGCTAGACACTAAAACATACAAGGCAAGAAAAAAAGAGGACACTGGGACTAAGCCACGCCCACATTTGAGCAATCCATTCATATCTGTCTAATTTGCATATTATTGGCCATATTATTTTCATATGTTTACATTTACATCACATTACTGAAGACAAAGGAAATCAAACTTTGATGCCACTGTGAAATTAAGAAAACTTGAAATGGCACCTTTAACAAAAAAAAAAAAAAAGACAAAACATTTAGAATCCAATGATGTTACAATGCTGATCACTCACTGCTGATTTCATTTGCCTGAAGGTAGAGTTGCTCCAACTGCTCGTTGACCTCAGGGATGGACTGCAGTTTGTTGAAAGACAGGTCCAGCTCCAACAGTGACGTCACATTGAACACTCCAGCAGGGATCCCTGAGTCCACCAGCTTGTTGTGTGAGACTCTCAAGTACTGAAGTACAGGCAGCTTGTTTAGGTAGCCTGCTCCAATACTTTCAATGGCATTGTAGTCAGCATAGAGCATTCCTAGTGAATTGGGGACACCAGCTGGCAGCTTCTTCAGCTTGTTGTGGCTTACATCCAACGACAGCAGCTTCTTCAGCCCTTTGAAAGCCCCTGAGATGGCATCAGAGGTTAGTTCATTGTGCTGAAGGTGGATGGAGGTCAAATTCTCCTTGTCAGACAAGAGCCCAGAGGGGAACTTGGACAGCTTGTTGTCTGTAAGTCTCAGCTCTTCAAGTGCCTTTGAGGGAGGAATGATTGGCTCTGTAAGGTTGTTGTAGCTGAAGAACAACTTCTCCAGGGCTGTGAGTTTGTCGATTGTGCCCTTTGCTATTTTAGAATTAGTGATCTGGTTATTGTCAATTATCAGCCAGCGCAGTGTATCAGTAACATTATCAAACACTCCTGCCTTGATCTCCTCAATCAGATTGTTCTGGAGGTACAGATACTTGATCCCTGTTGGAACTATTGGAACAAATTTGAGCTTGCGGTTGTCACAATACATGGCACTGGGGAAATTGAATGGGCAATCACACTCTTGATTGCAGTTGGGCGCTGATGGCCCCAGCACTGGAAGGGGTTGGTAATCATAGTCATAATACTGACAGAGGGACAGTGTGACCAGCACAGCCAAGATGGGTACGCGGAGAGGAAACATGGCGTCTGCTGATCCAAAAGACAGAAAGGAAGGGGAGGCAGGAAAGAAGATAAAAAGGTTAAAGTAGCCTCGAACAACACAATGTAAAGTCATGACCTTAAAATAAAAAAGAAAGAAAGAAAGAAAAAGTGTTTGGTTGAAAACACTTTCATAAGATATTTGTTGGCAACGTTTTCAGTTTTCAGCAGTTTAACCTCATGTTCAGTTAGTTGCAGTTCAGGTAAGTATTTAAAATCGAAACATATAAAAGGGTATAAAAAGGGAAATAGAAGAATAGATGATAAACTTTGTTAGGATAACTCTTGATCCACCCAACAGAATGCCACACCCACCCCCCCCCAGTGTATTAGGGCATATTATATGATCAGTCAGGGATGACTTTGTACAGCTGGAGACCAATGAGTCCTAGATTCCTTGATTTAATAATCTGTTTGAATCACATCATTATAGGTGCAGCTGCACCAAACTGCTTGAGAGATTTAATATTATTATTATTTTAAACGTGGATTGAAGCATTAACACAATGTGGATGTTCCAAGAATACACAAAAGCATGCATAATTTTTTTGAAGATATGCTTTTAGTTTGCAACATTGAAAAATGCATGCTTATAGGTTTATAAATAATGGATCAAACACATATAGAAACACAAAAAAAAAACCCTGATATGGCTCTACAAAGAAAGTCTGCAGACAAAGCAAAACCAGAATAATTGAATCCAGACCCACGAAAAATGCAGACAGGCACTGGATCCAAGCGCAGCTTTTCCAAAAGTCTAAAGTCACCAAAATCTGTGAAACAGTCTTAAAAATGCATATATAAACAAGAAAAAGGCTAAAGCTAATGCACCGAAATGTAAATGATCAGATGTCTACCACTTATTATTTGTTAGTGGACAGGTATTTTTTTCCTTATCTGCTGCAACACCAGCCAGTGCCCTGAAGCCTTGTAGTAACAGTTGGTAATCCGAGAAATAAGGAAGAAATAGTCAAACAGGAAATCACAAATCCATGCCTTCAGTCGCAAGCTTACCTGTGCTTCTCTCTCGTTGTGCGTGTGGGGTGGAGGGCCAGTAGGTAAGAAGAGTTTGGTGTTTAAAAACTAAAAGTCTCTGGAGAAAAACACAGAGAGAAAGAAGGAGAGAGGGGGAGGAGAAAGAGGGGTAGATGGAGAGACACAGAGAGGGAATGGGAAGGGGAGGGGAGGAGAGGAGAGGAGAGAAGGGGTGGGGGTGGGGTGGGGGGGATTGAAGGCTTCTTCAAATAACTGGAGTCAGGGCATCAGATAAATTGAAGATGTCATCAGTATGTATGTCTAGGGAAAAACTTCTGTAAACTAACCAAGAGCAGGTGCAACAAGTAACAGAAATACTGCATCATATGCTGCAAAATAAAAGTAGTTTTCCCTTATTATTTACACGTATCATCATTGCAATCGTTTTGTTCTCCATAAATATTACAGTGTGTTTGCAAGCAAAACCAAACTTGAATTTTAGCAGGCTGTGTGTGGAAAAAACTCAAAGAGCATGAGAAGCTGTGTCTGGAAAAATGCGAAAGCAACCTCTGGCAGCCCCTTAACCCAGACACTGGTCATGAAAAAGAATAAATTCAGCAGTACCTCTCGAGCTGTGAATCAGGCTTTGGTGGAAAATCTGACAAAGAATATGAAAACAGCCAGAACAGACTTGCATAACACTTGACGTAAACATTTCTTTCTCCTCTGTTTTTGACCAAAAGAGCAGGTCAAAGCAGAAGCAATTGATCCCATATGTCTATGATATAAATTATTGTACTTTTCATTCTTACACCCTTTATTTTCCTTCTCCTCGCAGTTTTACAGTGAATCTTTGTAATATAATCCTTTATAAACAAACAGTAAGACATAAGAAGAATGTGGCCCACGGTGGCCATAACTTCTGTAAATGTTGCAGCTGAATAACGGTGGGCTGGGAGGAAAAGGTTTCTCCCGTTTGTTGGTGGTCATCCATCACACCATCAATGCATTCCAGGAATTGGCGCCTGGATTTAATTGGTTGCAGTACAGCCTGCTAGCCCACTCGCAAACGCCTTCCTTGACACACCTCTTAAATTCTGCGGGGAAAACTCCCACCTTTAAACTATAACAATATATCTGATTTTCTAAAATATGTTTCTCCAAGAACAGATACTTTTGTAAAAGAGAGAGGTATCTAAAGAAGCCATGAGATGAGAATTTGACTGTGAATGAATATTACTGCACTGCACTTTGAATTTTTAACTGTTGGCCCTCACTAACCATCACGGCATTAACAGGATTCCTATGGAGCTATGTGTTTGTACAATCAGTTTTAATCTACCGACATGAGTACAATTGCACAAATTAAAAGACCAATTAAAAATTGAGCTTTTAATTCTATTCTTTGTCAGCCTTTCAATTGTAGATTTGCTGCTGTACTTGGGATCATTGCCCTATTGCATGACCCAGTTTGGGCCAAGCTGTTGGAAAGAGGGCCTCACTCTAGAATAGAATGGTTGACTCGATGACTGCAACGTGGCACTGTGCATTATGGCCAAACATAACATAACAAACATGGTCTCGTCTGTCCAAAGAACATTGTTCCAGAAGTCTTGTGATTTGTCCAGATGCAACTCTACAAATCTGAGCTGTGCTGCCATGTTCTTTTTGGAGAGAAGATGCTTTCTCCTGGTAACCCTTCCAATCAAACCATACTTGTTCAGTCTTTTTCTAATTGTGCTGTCATGAACTTTAACATTTAACATGCTGACTAAGGCCTGTAGAGTCTGAGATTTTTCTGGCCATTGCCAGAAGGTTTGCTGTCTCCCCCAGCACAGTCTCAAGAGCATGGAGGAGATTCCAGGAGACAGGCAGTTTCTCTGGGAGAGCTGGACAGGGCCGCAGAAGGTCCTTAATCCATCAGCAGGATGAGTAAAGCCAGAGCCCTGCAAAATGACCTCCAGCAGGCCACTGGTGTGAATGTCTCTGACTAAATAAACAGAAACAGACTTCATGACAGTGGCCTGAGGACCTGATGTCCTTTAGAGGGCCCTGTGCTCACTGTCCGGCACTGTGGAACCTGATTGGCATTTGCCATAGAATGCCAGAATTGGCAGCTTCACCACTGACGCCCTATGCTTTTCTCAGGTGATAACAGGTTCACCCTGAGCACATGAGACTAACGTGAAAGGGTCTGAAGATGCTGTGGAGAATGTTCTGCTGCCTGTAATATCATTCAGCATGACCGGTTTGATGGTGGGTCAGTGATGGTCTGGGAAGGCATATCCATGGAGGGACCCACAGTCCTCTACAGGCTGGGCAATGGCTGCCTGACTGCCATTACAGCTGTCGATAAAGCTGCCAATAAAGCTGCTCAGCCTTATTAAATGTTCGGTAGCCAGTTCTGTCATCTGTTTGGTGAAGTAGGAGGCAGGTAAGAACACTGTTACTGTTGCTGGAAACAGTTCATGCAGGCAGTACAGCAAATTAGTTGAAGTTGTGGGCCATAAAAACTAGACAATAAGCTTTAAAATGCTGATGAGTTCTGCTGAGGTGGCAGAACATTCTCACTGGTTTCCTCATTATGAGTGACTCTTTTCCCACTGCACATTTAATTCATTGTTACTTGAAATGGGAGCCCATAATCTAAAGTGCACAAACAATAAAACCCCTTGATAATAACCATCTTTGCACATTTCAAAGGGGAAAACCCCCTCATATACTGAATAAAAATATTTTTTCAATGGTCTCAGCACGGTTGACATGCATGCCGCAAATTGCCCAAAATATTTATTTCGTTGAGGCGTCTGTGTTTTTACCTCTGTTATTGGAACTGTTTTGTATGAACTTAGACTCAAGTTTTTCCAGACTGTTCTTTTAGTTGAGGCAAGAAAACAGACATTTTGTCATTTTGCTTAGTCACTATGTCTCTTCCTGAATGTGTTGATGTCTGCCTTATGCTTTCACATCCTTTCCATGATGACTTACAATGGCTTTTCAGGACTGTTTTCCCAATACTTCATTTATTAACTGTAACTTGTGTAATTTTTATATATGAATTTTTATATATATCTTGAATATAACCGTTTTTGGCAGGTTTTTTTTTTTACACATTTTCAGCCCCAGTGATTTATGCTTGACCATTGAGCCACCTGTGTAGGTAACAGCACAGATTCATATTTACATCTGTATCTGTTCTGTCAGACACACGCGGGATGTATGACTATGTCACCCCGGATTGAGTGGTTGATTCTAAGCTTTATCCTTTTAGGGAATCAACCACTGCAGCACCGCATCCACGAATGCTTGTGAAAGAATGGGTTGCTCTCAGGAGCTCGGTGTGGTACCGTGATAGGATGCCACCTATGAAACAAATTAAGATGTGAAATTTCATTGCTGCTAAATATTCCACAGTCAACTGTTATAACAAAGTGGAAGCGATTGGGAATGACAGCAACAAAGTGGTTGGCCATGCAAAATCACAGAATGAGGTCATCAAATTCTGAGGCACATAGTGCACAACTTCCTGTGGAGTCACTTGCTACAGACCTCCAAACTTCATATGGTGTGGGGTTGTTTTACAGGAATTGGCTCAGCCCTTTATTTCCAGTGAAAGGAACTCTTAATGCTTCAGCATACCAAGATATTTTGGACAATTTCATACTCCCAACTTTGTGGGAACAGTTTGGGGATGGCCCCTTCCTGTTCCAATGCACACACCAGTGCATAAAGCAAGGCCCATATTTATATGGATGAGTGAGTTTGGTGTGGAAGAACTTGACTGGCCTGACCACAGCCCAATAGTACACCTTTGGGATGAGCTAGAGCAGAGACTGCAAGCCAGGCCTTCTCATCCAACATCAGTGTCTGACCTCACAAATGTCTTTCTGGAAGAATGGTCAGAAATTCCCATAAAAACATTAAACCTTGTGGAAAGCCTTCCCAGAAGAGTTGAAGCTGTTATAGCTGCAAAGGGTGGGCCGACATCATATTAAACACAATGGATTAAGAATGGGATGCCACTCAAGTTCATGAGTGAGAAAGCAGACAAGCAAATACTTTTGGCAATATAATTTAGATATAACCATCCATGTTGTGACTTCAAAATTTCCTGGTTGCCATCTTGGTGTTTTGAACCAAACACGATGAGAAGAAGTGGAACTGAATGAGAAACCTATGAACACTTTACACCCATATGATCAGTCACAAGGCGGGCCCACCCTATGTTACAGTCACACTCGCAAAAACAGTCGTTGGAAACTGCGGAACAACCGAATTCATTACAGCCGAAGGCAATGAACTTGTGTTGCCTTTGAAATGGTTGTTTTGAAGAGGGGAACCAGGTTTGCTACCACTCCCGGTCAATTGAAGTTAAGATGGCAATAAAATGACAATAACACAAAGATCGCGATTGAATGGGGTCAAATTGGCAATTACTTGCAGTTTGTTTGTGATAAAACCATGGTTGACTGTGATAAACTGGCTTTTTGTTGCAATCTGCTGCCTTCTACATACTCTTAGGGTTCCCCTAACCTGCCACAACTCCTGAAAATTGGTTGCCAAATGTGAAAAGTTTCAATGCAATCATTGAGCAGCCACCAGTTTTTCGAAGTCATAAGGATGTTGTCATCCTACTCTGGTGTGACTGAACCACTAGACTAGGACTGAAAGCAATTTTTGCCTTTAGAGCTGATTTAGATAGATCGATCGATCGATCTTTGTCACACAAACAATAAAAAATTAAACACATAACACAGAGCCACTGCAGCTGTGTGCGACGCCATGTTGTATCATAATCACTGTTCAAAGAGGGAATTTTTTTTTCTAAGTCACCTGTTTGGCCTTTTAATGGTGGTTTTGAGAACTTTGGAAGAATTTTTAATAGTAATAAAGTTTGCTAATAGCTCACCCAAACTAGAGTAAAAATAGGACAGCAACCTCATTGCAACTAGGAAAGATCGGTGGTTGCCTGGTGATTGCACAGAATTTTTTCACATTTGGTGACCGATTGCAAATAGCTGCAGCCACCGCTTGCAAGATGATTGCCCGGTGGGAGGCAACCTGTCTGAAAACACTCACAGTCCAGGACTGACTGCAGTCACTCTGAGACAGGCTAGTGAATAATTGCCATCGAATGTATAAATGCAGACAGAATGCCAACGCTTTGCAATCTTTCTTGCACTTAGCAACCCATCTTCTGGTCACTACTGGCTTAAAACAGTCAACATGGTGGTTACCACAGTTCTGACACTGATGATTCAAATTCCAGAGACCAGAAACCAAAGATGGAGTCCATCTTTTATATACAGTCTATGATAAATGCTCACATTTTTGTTTCATTATGTGCTTCTAATTGTGTTTTATTCAGATACAGGATACAGATAAACTCTTCAGATGAAGTGACGAGACGGCTTTTCACACGTGGATATAAAAATCACATTATCCTGTTCATCTGTAACTAGCCCAGTAAGCTTGTTTCTTTGGAGGTTGGTTGTCTTTCGCTGTGTTCCTGCAAACCAGAGTGAGACCACTGAAATGATGCTGTTGTGTTGCTAGTTTGCTTAGTCAGCCTACTTTCTCCCATAAAATATGTTCTTCCTGTCTTTTATCGCTGGTTTCCTCATAGTTGTACTATTTGCCATAGCAAACTAATTTCTTCGTGTCAGTTGAAAAATTTGCTCATGATAACATACTTTAACAAAAAATATGAGGTTAGAGGTTTGCAAACTAGAGCACCCACTGCAACGCAAGCAACTTTTATCTTTTTTTCCCCTTTACCGAGCCCATCTGGTTAGTCCTCAAAAAAGCACATTAGTTTAACATTATCTGTACACAAAACACTGCATTTTATTCTCTTTTTTTATTATTTCTAGGGAAAAATATCTGCCTCCATGCTCGACAGATTTGCATTACTTAACACTAGACCTTGTTTCTGATCAACACCACACTCAGACACATAAACGCACATAAATACAAGGGCATAAGAAAAGAAGGAAATACTTAATAAACCAACACACATATGCACATGCTCTGCCAGAGGTACACGGATGGAGATCCAAGCAAGCATATTACCAAACAGGATATTCTTGGACTTCTTGGCACAGACACAGAGAAGCTTCTAATAAAATCTCAGACAGCACCCAGACACCACCTTCTGTTCCTACCATGTGGTCATGTGGCTGTGCTTAACACACAGAGACTCATCCCTAGCAGGCCAAGTGATTCTCTCACCTGGTGTCTCATGGGCTCACATGTGCTCCAAGAGTGACCCTGCAACAAAATCAGATGAGTGGATCTACTTAACAAAACAGACCTTTGCACATCTATTTATATCACACAAACATGCTTTAATTTTCTTAAAATCCCTAAATTAAAGGATTAAAGGTAAACTAGACCAATTAAGGCCCACTGGTTTTCATGTAAAATGTTTCGTACTATAATAACAGGGTTTGACACATTGTTGCGGTGTTGACAGGAAGATTAAGGCAAATATCACACTGCAGGTAGTCAGACAGAAATAAGCCCGGGGTTTTTCTGTAAGCCACATTTGATAAAAGTAGTTTCAAGCAAACATCTGCATAAATCTGTGACACATCTGCTTCTCGCAAGGATCTCACCACTCTCCTTTCACGAGATGGTGAAGAGCTCAGGCTACTTCAGTTGCATAACACGAGGCATTTTTAGTGATTAGTGTGTGCGCAAATGCGATCCGTGCATGCACACAAGCCAGCTAGTTCTTCTCAAGTTCTCCAGCTTTTATCACACGAACTAAAGCACCAGACACACACGCCTAAACACGCATATAAGTCCTGGCACTGAGAAGATAGACGTCTGTGCAGAAGATCAAGTTGCATGCTGCTTGTGTGTGTGTGTGTGTGTGTGATTCAGGGAGAAAGGCGGATGGAAAATAAAACGTGCTCTACTAATAGCCACCACATGGGGGCAACAGATTGAAGTGCATTCATGTTGTTGAACTGAACCCGCTCTGAGGTCCTGGGATGATGGCCAGAGCTCAAACACTGATGCTTTTCTGTCCTTGTCTAAAGAAAATATAAGTACCAAGTCATATCAGAGGCAGAGAGCTCTGAGCCTTTGGCAACTCGTTCATACTCAACTTTTCATAAGATCTTTTCTCTGTTTGCAGTGTTTGTAATTGAATTACCCACAATTGTGATTTTAAGTGAAATTCATATGAAACCCCAAACATTTTCACTAGTGGACGCTCTGAAGAATGAATAACCATTTTATTATGTTATATGTTTCATTCTACCTCAGTAAGTCAATTATATTTTCTTCTGCCCTAACATATCCAGTCATGAATTACATTTCATTCAATGTTTATTTAATAGGGACAGATGTTGTATGTGTCAATATTTGCTCAGCAACTATCCAATAAAATGCACAGCATTTGTAGCTCCTGCTAATTTCCAATGCCTGTCCCCAGAAGGGCCTTTTAAATGAATAATTCATGTATAAAGGCAGGCTGAAACTATTATTGTTGGCCTTATAGATATAGAAGTATGATTTGCAACTGCTACACATGCCTGCAAGGTGGATTAGTTCAAAAAAAAAAATCTTGATCTGTTTTAAATTCTGTAGTGAGGGATCTCCACAGGTAAGCACCTTTTATAGCAAAGGAGATCAAGTGACTGATGAACATGTGTGTAATAAGAACAAGAAAAAAGGGCAAAAAGGTCAAAATATATTGATAATAGTAATATTACAGAGATGGTGGTTTGGTATTATTTGTCACTTTTGAACTCAATACCATATTGTAGTGTAAATATATATATATATATATATATATATATATATATATATATATATATATAAAAAATTAGAGATTATTTAGACTCAATAGAT
>JAVDPK010000657.1:336881-351812 GCA_034780415.1 Cichlasoma orientale
TCAGAGGAATTTCAACCACTATGTATCTCATGGGAGGGCAATTTCTTTTTGCTTTAACCTAAATAGTCCCATTAAAGTCTCCTAAATGACTGAAGAACTATAAATCTCTGATAGCTCACAGGCCAGAAATGTTTCTTGTGCAAATATTGTTTTTTTTTTTTCATCTGGGACCACAAAAACCCATCAAAATGAGTTAGAGGCTGGTGGTGTAGCTGGAAGCAAATTCATCTACCATAAGTTAGATTTTTAACTTTCTTTACAGCCTCCACCACAATGTTTTCACCCACCTTGGAATCTGGATGTTATGTAGATCATAGAGCTCCACTATCAAACTTGGTGACCTGTGTGAAGTCTGCATGAATGCACTGTCTCTTACTATATGCAGTTCTGAGGGCAAGCGGCTGGATATACCCGGGAAACATCAGCATATATGTACTGTAAATGGAAACAGTCCAACAATGGACTGGTAATGTGTTTGGAAGTGTCTGGGCCAGTGCATCCTGGGAATGCCTCCAACCCCCAGCACCATGCACCGAAAATGTAGAAAATAAATGAAAACAACTATTACATAACTCACTGGTAATATACTGTATTACTTTCAGTGTAGTTCATGAAGTTGTGTTTATAACAGGAAATTAAAAATGCTGTTTTAATTAAATGCCAAAAGTAGCTAAAACTCACCTGATGCTGCCATCATTTGTTGAGCTCTTGCAGACCCGTAGAATTTCTAAAATAAACTTTTTTTAAGGTATCATGTTTTTGGATTCCGAAGAAGAATCTGATCTGTATTCATCCTTTCACACTTTTGATCCTGTAACTGACTTAATGTTGCCAGACGGCCAGAAAGCAGCGCTGTTCAAAGAAAGTGGATAAAGGCTGTGATAAAGGTGAAAGTGATTGATGACTTTAAAGTCCATGAAACTGAAATGTGTTCAGCTCCAGATCTCTTTTTAGGCTGGTTTTATTTTGAAATGTAGGCTGAAATAATGAAATTGAAATTGCTGTTTGAGCGCATTTGTTTTTCATTTGATAACTTATCGAACTTTTATTACACGTTTGCAGTCTTTGCCAAGGTCCTCTCTCAGTGATGCACCTCCTGAAACTTAATGTGAATTTCCGTTCTATGTAAGAGAAGAGTTCTCACCTGTTCCACGGTACATTTTGTGTCCATCTGTCCTCTTGACCATTTGTGCCATCCGGTGACCTTGGGGCTATTTTGCCATTTACACCAGTGTTAATAATGCTAATTCTGGTCATTGCAACCATCAAAAACTGCTACTGTTTCCACTAGTATTTTTATTTTGTTCAGGACAACTTAGCTGGAGCCCCTGCTCCGAAAAAAAGAGGAACACCTTTGTTGCTGATATATTAAGTCTGAGCTATGATAAGTGCTTGTGCATTTAAGCAATGAGAGGTTTTTATACAGCATTTATATACAGCATCTATACATACAACATTCACACCAATATGGTTGCTGTGGGTATACCAGTCTACATACACCCTCCAACTTTTTCTGACAAAAAAAAAAAGAAATAAAGGGAAGGTAAACATGAAAGAGATACATACACACATTAACAAGACATTAAAGAAAGCATCAGGTTCAAGTTGAAAGGAAAAATTAAGAGCATGCATATAAATCTTTGGGCATGGCTTCTGTTTAAAACATATATGATTTATTCTACATTTAGGAAGCTATTTTCACCTTGTTTTATGGGAAGCACACACTAGGAGCAGAACAGCAGAACAGGAGATGGAATGTGATGGAGAACAATGTAAAAAGATCCAGAATTAAAACAACATAGAAGGACGCACAAGAAATCACAACGTGAAAGAAGTCACTGCTGCTTTTATCTCTACTTGGATTGAGTACAATACAAATAGAAACTCTGTGTTCTTTAAAGGAGTGCAGCTTGTTAATATTACACTCTGGATGCTATTCCTAGTACACAGGCAATATCTAGTACATTCTAGTATACCGGTTGTTAAAGGTATTGTTAAACACAAGTTAACCCATTGCTGCCTGCTCTACAGGCCAGCGAATTCATACAATGCTACAGGTCAAAAAGATGATTAAATTGGGATTTCCACTGAGTGAGATTTTTTTTTTGTTTTTTTTTTTTGGTTTGGGTTCATCTCTGAATTTGACTTGCACATATTATGCACATGACTATGCTACAGCATGTATGCGAGCATATATGCAGTGTAAATGCTTGAGTAACTGGTCCCATGAATGATGTGCCCCGTGCACGAGAGCATCACCATAGTGTGCTAGTATTTGCAGTAAGCTGTGGGTACTATCGTTGCACAAACCTTGAAGCTGAATATTGAAACTGATATGTTGTGTTTGAGGTCCCCAGAGTTTTGAAATGAGTATGCTGTTTAATTATATCACCGTTTGTGGAAAGGCAGTGTTGGTAGGGAGTCAGTGTTGTGGGGCTGTTGTCAAACACTCACACTTACAAAACTTTCACACACTCATTTACAAACACACACTCCTTGCAGAGGCACGCAGGATGCTCTACTTCTTCCTGTAGTTGCCGAGCTGGATGGCAGAGCGGTCAAAGACGCAGCGGAAGGTGACTGGCTGAACTTCCCAGTAAGGCACGGGGTTGCTGAACAGGCTGATGCCAGAGTACATGGCCTTCTTGGTGTTGAAGCCAGGAGGACAGAAGTCCTCTGTTCCCACAGCAGCAATCTTGTTGGCATGAAGGTAGACCACCTAGAGCAGGGATTAAAATAATAACAATATTCGGTCACTGAACGTGCATGGCAATAATTTAGCTTTTCCAGAATAAAGCAGAATAAGATGATGATAATATGTCTCAAAATGGATAATAGCAACAAGCAAGCCAGACTGTTTTTTTTCTTTGGATGGATGTTTAACTAAAAACAGTGGAGAAAAGGACTTCAGACACGATAATCAAGAGGTGTATGAAAAACATGGAGGAAAATGACAAAGCTCCTAGAATCTAAGACCAAAAGGAGGGAAGTGCCATAACAAAATAATGCTAATTACGGATTCCAGAGACATCATGCTAAATATGTAGAAATGTGTTCATAATGAGTTTATACCCACTATATACAATGGAAAAGTGAAAAGGGAGGAAAAACAACCAGCAAGATCACAAACACATGAAAAATACTATAAATTGTTTCTTTGTCTGTAGCTCCTAAAATAAAACCTTCCCTAAACACCTAATTTCACTAAGAACAATATTGCCGTTCACTTTTAATTGTTTTGTTTTTATATAAAACATCCTTAATATTGCAGTTGCAGTTAAGCCTTGTGTTATGCAGTTTCTTTCAGCCCACATCAGGTGAGCACTCAGCTGATACATTTGTGGTAAATCTCATACAGGCTGCATATTTAATTTGCCTCAGCCTGCCTACTGTTGCTGCTGCCTCTGCAAGCTGCTCTACTTGCAGATTCTCCTTCTCAAACGCCATCTGATTGCCATTTAATTATTGCCATACCACCACTGGTTTTCCACAGATGTGTGTGGGAGGTCCAAGAACAGTTTCAACTGCAGATGAAACACACAATCTCCTTTTTGACTCAGCAAATGGCAGTGTCCCAGCTTACGCTGGAAGTTTTGTGCAGACTGTGCACAGCAGCTTTTGAAAGTTATTTCCCCAATCTGGTGTGATTCTTCCCAAAGTCGGGGTTGTTTGCTGCTGACAGCATTCATAGAAAACACTGGGGTGATCCCAAAATAACAAAAAAAGGTGGTTTGTCATCTTATAATTTGTGATCTATTGAGAAATGCAGAGAATCGGCTATAATGAAGGGGCCTCTGAGATAAGACTGAAGCAGCATACACCATTTGAGAAGTTAAACTGTCAAACTAAAAGTTAAATGGCCTGTCTGTTTTCCCCCTGCTTCCCAGATCTGTAACTGTATATGCTACCAACAGTCTACTTAATAAACAAAAAATGAATCCATATGGCTTGAGTTATGAAAGCTGTAATCGGGCATTGTTAACCTAAACAAACCAAATGCAACAATGGAGCAAAGTAAACATTTTCAGTATGTTTTAGATCAGAGAAAAGGAGCTGTGTGTGATGAAAACCTTAAGAAAATGTGAAACATAACTACAGTGCTCACGCAGCATTTATTTGCTGGAACTAAATGGTTGCAATAACAATCTTCCTTTAACACTGTGTCGCACAAGAAGTGAGTTAATCAGATGAGCATGTACCTGGATGTACTTATGGTCGGGCAGGCCTGGAGGAACGCTGGTCAGGGCATTGTTGTCAAGGTGCAGCTCTCGCAGGTGGGGTACGTTAGCCAGTGTGCCGTTTTCCACAGAGCTGATCTCATTAAAGCTCAGCCCCAGCCTGCAAAGAAAATCAGGCAGTAGATGAATAGCAGAACAAGCAACACAAGAGCAAAAATTGCACAAATTGCAAAAGTGAGCCAGTGACAGTCATTCCAAAGCCCTCATAGGCTAATAAAATGAGCTAGAAGGAAGCGAGAGAGAGATTTACCAGAGGAAATGCGCATACAGGAAAATATCCACACCTGCTGCTGAGCCCAGAATCGCCCACTCAATTACTTCATTATGAGAAAATGGAAAACAAAAAACATCTTATGCTCCTCTTCACTAAACGTCTGCATCAAAGTGCCTTTTGTGCTGGTTTGGTATGCCATCCTTGGCGTAATCTGGGCAGTGATCCTATAAACACACTGTATTCAAATTTTATGAGCAAACCATTTATTTTGATTATCCAGAAACCACTGTTTAGGCTTTAGGTTTTGCGAGACAGAAAATTGCTTAAACAGTAATACTAGAGCTAGCCTTCTAAGCCAACATTGCCAAACCAGACAATGGAAACACAATTCAGGAAGGTAAATAATTCAAAAAGGTACGTTTTTGTATATTCTGTGTTCATTACATTTATTTCAAACCTTTGTCAAAGGTTTGAAACGCATGTTGAATTTGTCAATAAGTCAAATTTGTTTTAATTTTGATGATTAATGCGCAGTTCACACTTCAAAACAATGATATTAGTCATATGCAAGTGATCCCTATAGGCCGAAAGCTTAGTCTTCAGCCTGCTTCATGTATGTTTGTTTCAGGATTTGTTTTTTCCCCCAGCCTTGGTTCTGCAGGATGTTAGGGAGAGCATGTATTCTAGATTTAACAGTCATGCCAAGGATAGAGCTTTTTCCAGGAGCCCCGCCCACCAGCTGTTCAAACCTTCTATTTGTGAGTGGCAACCAATCAGAAAAAAGCTGACTAAAGAGCGGGGTAAGGGGGCTAAAGTGACTTATTTTCAGTGTAAAGTGGAGGGCTGCATTGAGGCCCAGTATAAGATAAATGAGGATTATTATGAAATGTGAACCATGCAAAGCCACTCTAATAAAGTCCAAGAATAAAAAAAAATATGTGACTGGAAATTGACAGATTGTAGATTCAGGCCTAAAGCTGACAAATTCAGCTGACTTCAGATTAATAGAAAAGAGTGTTTGTTTTAAGGTGCTTAAGACGCTCTTCAGTGAACCTTCCAGACTGTTCTTCATGTTGTAGGAACACTACTGTCCAGCAGAAACCTAGCTCTGCAACACTCAACCAGCTCCAAACTCATCTCCCTCTGCCAGGGCCAGGCGCCACGCTCACTCTCCTACAGCTCCCTTCTGACTGCACCTCAGTCTGCCTGCTGCTGTCAGCAAGCAACTCCAGTCACCCTCAGCTTAGAGTCAGTGCTCTGCTTTTGAGTTCTTTTCTGCATCTGCCACTGTGGATACTCATTTAGCCTGTTTAATATTACACAAAGGCATGTTTTTCTATGACCCTGAATTGGATAAGCGGAGGAGAATAGACGCATAGATGCTGGCATCTGCAAATAATCTTAAATTATTATTTTTTAACCATAAAACATTAAAGTAATGTATTGCATCTACTCGCCGGTAGGCAGCTGACCGAGCCTAGTGAATGCTGGGCGTAATGTTGCACTAAAGAAACAGCCCAACCTTCATAAAACTCAAAATCCAGAGGAAATGACAGTTAAAAAAGATAAAGATAATTCATATTACTTTGCCAGGTTCTTCAGGCCTTTCAGCCTCTCAGCTGGCAGCTTGGTGATTTTGTTTCCATCCAGGTGAAGCTCAGAGAGAGAGCTGGGCAGACCTGCCAACCCACAAAACAAAGATCATCAGGAACAAAGTGATGACAAGTGGTAATCACTACCTTCCGTGACAGCATGAAACCACTTTTACATAGAAACTTTTTGTAACCTTTAATTTGAGGACAGTTATCAAAAATAGTGGATATTTCTAGTCCGCCTGCTTCACCATGTTCTCATTAACATTTTAGTAATCATAAGCCACCCTGAGATCAGTAGGTTTAGACTGCGCAATGTGATTTTTTCTTTTTCACACTGTTTCACTGTCAACTAAAGTCCAATCACGCATTCTTCTGACAGAAGATTGTTGTTTTTAGCTCATCGTTACTCGTGGACAAAGACATGAGAACAGTACCTTTGGGGATCTCTGTGATGTTAGTGTCTGCGATACGAATGTAAGACACCCTTTTCAGGTCAGCAAAAGCACCGGCCTCAATTCCTGCGCTTTTCAGAGGATTGGATCCAAGCTCTAAAAAACAACAAAACACAAAAACAATTGAGGCCACATGAAGAAAAAAGAGAAATGAATCACAGTTTTGACATTAATTCCTCTCCGGGTGTGTTACGGGAATAAAGAGAGCTGACTGACGAAAATAAAAAAAGTCTTGGGCAAGAGAATAGTTGTGTTTGCAAAGTGGTCTTTCTCCATGCCAGATTTCCCCTTTTTTCACAGAGGGCGCATCATTCTCATATCACTGCATTTTAGCTGATTGAAGCCACACTTAGCTTTGGTTTAATCAGGGACAGACTGATACTTCATTTGTGGAACAGGGAATTTTATGAGCTGGAAAAGACTTATTGAAGTGAGAGGGAAACTAAAGGGACATTTCACCCCCAAATTAAATTTAAGTATTTTTCTTCTGCTGTTGCCCAAGTTTGGAGATGTCTGTGGTGAAGATCGCTGCAATCTTGCAAATAAAATGGAACAGCACACAGTGTTCTAATACATTTCAGTCAAACAAATCAAATTTGAAATGATTTTCACAGCTGCAGAATTGATAATTGAGCCTAGACGCCACACTATAATTGTTAAGCGCTCTTAGCTCATCACTTTCTGCAACTATGATCTGGGAGATATTAAAGATCCTCCAGAGCGTAAAGGTGGATGCAATAGTGGTGGAGGGAATGAAGCGGCAGGCGGTTATATGTGGCGGCAGCAGCACTGACATGTCAGAGGGAGAGAAGGGAAATTTGCAGCATAAATACACCACCAAATTGGGAAGATGTTTTGGCATTTTAGGTAAAGTATGGGAGGTTTGTTATATTTGTATGATGGCATGCAGCTTGAGGTCCCTGCTTATCATTTTCATATCTGAAAGTTGTGCAAGCATAGAACCAGCTAACATTACAGCTGAGCCAAGGGGAAAGCACTTTATATCCTCTCCATCACGCTGTCATGCATTGGGTGGAGGCACAGATCCGTCTGCTGAGTATATTCAGAAGAAGGGAGACAATATCTTCAAAAATTGGATCAACTCACGGCAAAACAATCTGGATGGATTAACAGCGCTACAAGTCAGGAGGAAAATATGCACATTTGATTTTGGGGTAACTCGTCCCTTTTAGCAAAGGAAGTGAATGAATCAACCTTCCCCCAAGGCTATCAAGCCACCAGCTGTATACTGGGTCAAGACAAGTTTTCCTAGTCTTCTTGCATCAGATTGTTCTTTTTTTATTATTATTATTATTTCATACCCATGACGATGACTTGGGACATGCCCTGGAAGGAGGCCTTTTTAATCTTGGTGATCTCATTCTCATGGATGCGGAGCTCCTGCAGGCTCTTTGGCATGTTAGCGGGCATCTCCTTTAGCAAGTTCTTTGACAGGTACAGGCGCTGCAGCTTGTTCAGAGGGTTGAAGGCCTTGGCGTGGATGATAGTGAGTTTGTTGTTCACGAGGATCAGAGCCTGTAAGAAGGAATACAAGGGAAATGAGATAATAGTCTTAACTGTAAAAAGTTATTATTATTGCATGGTGTCCACAACACTGGTATGGTTAAAATAAAGTGCAGAAAAAGATGAGTTCAAGGCATTAATTCCTGCACAACACGTGCAGCATTTCAGTGGAGAAAATATAGTGATGGTGTTTCACATTCACATCATTGGTAAACATTCTTTTATTATAGAATTATTATATTAGAGGTATTTCTATCGCATTTTCAGGGGAATCTCACTCCTGCTTTTGCCCTCTCTTGGAGCAGACGTGAAGCAATACGAGGTATGTGGACCAGTGGCCTTGTCAGGCCAGTTACATTACAGTGGAAACAGCTCTGGCTGCCAGACTGAGGCATTTATTGCAAGCAGGAGAGCTACGAGAGTTCAGAGGTGTGAAGCTGTGAGCCTGTAAGGCCTATAGGGACAATAATTTCCATGCATGGGTGACTGTGAGAGTGGTAGTCCTGGTATTTACTATTTGTGTAAGGAAATGATGGAAGAAAAAGAGTATCAAGGGTAACTTTATGGAGACTGAGGAAGATGTGTAAGGAAAGTCTTTTTTCTTGATCTACCCGAGATGTTTCTCAATGTGGATAATAAAGATTTCAAGTTGAAAGGGGGTTGCAATTAGTTTTATAGTTGCAAAAAAAAGCACACATTATGTAATGTTGGGAATACTGTACGGTGCATTGGCGTGCACCTCTATAGGTGGAAGTTAATGTCTCTTACATGAAGTCCTTTAAGGTTCTTGAAGTCATTTTCCTTGATCTCAGTGATCTTGTTGTTCTGCAGGTCCAGCAGGGTGGTGTCATCAGCAATATCCTCAGGAACGGCCTTCAGACCTAATGGGGGCAATTTCAATGAGAAACTGATTAACTGCATGTGCGGTTATGACATGTAGCAGCATACAAGTGCAATAAATCCATCTGAATGATGGATGGTGGAGTTTGAAGCAAGGCGGCGACAGTCGTGGTTCAGGTGCTGAGAGGTTAACCACACTCTGACCCCCCGAGAGGAAATGGATTCAAAAATGGCTCCCCACTTTTCTTCACTGGTTTCTGTGTGCTTTTGTCCGACTGTGTGAAAATGCGAAGTATGTATTTGTGGAACTTTGTGGTTTTGCCAGAGGCAACGTGCGCTCAGCATGAGCAGGAGGAAAGACAGTTTGGATGCAGATGTTTGAATTTCATTGATGTTTTAGGTGATGATGTTTTGAACATTATCTGTATCATATTTCCTCAGGAGTATCTAATCCAGGAGTAAGGTGCTTTGAGTTTTTGGGGTGCTTTAAGATCTTAAGAACCAACATTCCAAAGGGACAAAAAAAAGCTATTTGATGTGCTGCGAGGCACACATGGTGGAAATGGACCTTAAAACAAATTTCCTTTGGCGTTAATGCAGCTGCATACCTGGACACTGAAGTCACATGAAATCATTTTGCCTGGACTATAGCGTGGCACGTCATGGACAAAAAATGACATCTGATGTGAAAGACAAAGTTGAACAAAGACGGGTAGGAGATGCACTTTTATGCCTCCGTGGTGCTACAAAAAACACAGTGAGATTCATAATGGGCAGTTTACATTTGAGGGGAAGACGTGTCGAATAAACTGTTTAACAAAGGAAGCTTACACTCTGTGGCTCCACTCCATACGCATGTCTGGACAGATTTTGGCTCAAAAACTTACGACCACTTCTGTTGGGCTCACCCAAACTTTACTTCCTGCTAGGTTTGTGAACAACTCGCTAACCATCACATCATTCAATTCTAAAGAGTCAAAATATTTCAGCATCCGCTGCTTAAATCTTATTTTTTTTGATGCACCTCTTGCAAGTGCGCCAACTTTGTAGAAATCTCACTGGAAAAACTTTCAAGTGGATGTGCTTGTGGTTTCTAAGAGGAGCAAAAAAAAGTGTCATATATATTAATGTGTCAAGAAAATGACAACTGCTGAAAAATATGGCGTAAACCCAGTTTTCAAGATCTGTCATCTCCTTCAGTTATATACTATTTATTACAATTTACAGTCATCTGGTGACAAATACAACTCAATAAATACTCTGTATAACTGGAGCTTTAGAAGAAAAATGGGAAAATGTTGTGTTAATGGTTAAAGAAGGCATGTGATTCAACTTCAGTTAAGCAACAAATGACCCTGTCACTAATTGGTCTCTTGGCCTGTGTGACTGGGGCCTAGTTCGCTTGATCCTACACGGTCACCATGATTGTCACATGTCCAAAATGGCAGAAAAGTTAACATCACGTGGTTAGTAGTCACGTATCTGGAAAACATCAATAGTAAAATAAAACTTAAAGCTATTCTTTTAATGGGCTGCAGCCAAGAAGCTTGCAAGAGAAATATTTTATCGCATGAAATCAAATTACTAGTGTTAAAATTAGTGAAACGGCAGCTTGAGTGGAGCCGACAAGCAAGCATAAATGAACTGAAGGTCGTGTTTCACTCAGTTTTCATCTGATAGCTACTACGAAACGAGCAAGAGAAAAGTGAGTTTTAAATCTTGTCCTCACTTCGCTAATCACTCGACTTTAAATCAGGGTGATTGGGATCTCAAGTGTATGATTGCTTTGGACTAGACTGGACTAATTTGGAGCCTTGCAAAGGATTAATGACACCATTTATGTAATTTCCTGTTATTGTCTGGAATTGTTGCTGGGAAGGATGAGTTGTCATAGAACCAAATGCCTCTTGGGAAGTTTGGATTTTGTTTTAGTTGCTCAGAACAGTGCGATGTGCAGTGTGCTCACTTTATACCCTCATATTTAAAAAAAAAAGACAGTTAGCTTTACAGCTTTAATGGCTGATTGCGCCATTACGGACATTTTAATATTTGTAAGGAGGAAAGAACAGCTGTTCAGCAGCCTGTCAGCAAAACGTCTTTCTCACAGATATAATCAGAACTTTTGACCCTTGAGCAGTTTTATTCCCCTTTATTCCCCCCGAATGTTTTAACTGTCAACTTGCCAGCAGCAATCAGTTTCACTGAGAAAAATCAAAATCTCAGAGTTTTTTTCAGACATTTTATGGCCAGGCCTGTGAGTGTCAAAATGCACATATATTTTAATTTTTGTGTGCGTGTATATGAGCATTTGAGTGTCTGTTGCGGACACGCCAGCAGGTCTGGGGAACAGATGTGGAATCTCAAAAAATATTGCTGATGCAAGAGTGGAGAACGGAGCTGCATCCTCGAAGAAAGTGCTGCTGCTAACTGCCCCAGCTGGAGTAATGACATAATGGAACTCGTCTCTCTGACCGTCTGTGTTTGACCGACTGTCACTTAACAGTTTGAGTCACCTGCTCATTTTTGTTTTCCTGTCTCCTTATGCTTCTTTTGCTGAATCTGAAACATATCTTGTTTGGTTGAGTGATGCCTGCCTACTCCTCTCTTTGGTTTATCACCCCAGTATTCTCCATTAGTGACGCTCCTCCTTGAAGCTCATAATCCTCCCTTTAAAAAATAAGAACTGGGCCAAAAATTGTCAAACCCAACTGCATAGTCAAATGCTTTTTATGTAATAATCAAATATAAATGAGGTCAGGGACTTTCCTATGGTGGATTCTGAGAGATGACTAAACCTTGTGTGTATGGTATACATCAGGTTACACAAACATAGCAGACGAGGTCCAAACAAAGAAGATCACCATTGAGTAAACTGTTGTGACTGTGGTGAATGAAAAACTAATAGTAGTTCTAAACTTGGTAAACAACACTTTTAAACTTATACTGAGAAGCACTTTTATGGTTGATTTGAGGAGCTGGAATTTATTCATTAAGTCCACGTTAACCTTAAAGAAAAGCTGCTATCCAGAAAGATAATGCTGTTGTTACAGGAAATAAAACAAGACTTGCAGCATCTGGAAGCATTTAATGTATCAACACTGGTGTCGTGTTCTCTGGAGGACTTTGAGAGAATGAGCGTGAATAACACAATACACCCTCCCAATGACCCTTTGGGGTTTAGGTGGAGGGAGAAAAGCCAGTGACTTTTTCAGGTCCTTAAGAAAACAGTAATGTCATCAATACTGTACAGTAGAACTACTGAAGCCACCCCCCCCCCCCGACCTAAACATCTGATCCATCAAAGTGAGCTCAGGCGTTTGGAATCCAGGGCAGAACTGCAAATGGAGGACTGGATGCAGAAAATGGAAGTGGACAAAAGGAGTGTGACTTTTTTGAGCTTCATCATTCAGATTTTAAGGAATTAGAGCCTAGATGAGATGTTAGGTGTGACCGATCAAACCAATGAGAAACATGTCTTTAAATAGTATGGAGTTTTTTTTTTATCAGTATATAGAAAGTGTGGCGTGTGGATTTTAACAATGGATAACCTCCTTATTGTCCAATGAAGGCTGGAAAATTAGTCTACACGACCATATAGACCATCATTGGGAAGTGTATTGCCTTACCAAGGTCAGAGCACTGGGCCACACGCAAGTGGCACTGGCATCTGAAGGGGCATTTAGGGGCTCCAATCACGGGAGGCATTTTGCCAGGAGGTCCAGGTTCCAGGCCTGACCCTGCATCATCCTCCATCATGAAGTCTAAGAAACCAGACTGGCGAAAGGGCAGAGCCCAGCAGGCAGTGACCAGGAGCAGAGAGAGACAGGCAGACCTCATGGTGCTGATAATAGGGAGCCTGAAATGACACAGAAAGGTTTGGGTGGATACACTTTAAATATAGTCTTTTAGTTTTAAAAATACTAAATTCTATATAGCGTTCTTTCTTGCACTGTGATATAAAGGGAATTGATTTCTACAGTAAGTCAAAGGTAGACAGAACAGTGAAGTTTAAAGAAAACAGAACAAGAAATGTCCAGAGAGGAAAAGGGCAAAGGTGAGGGGTGGGGTGGGGTGGGGGGGCAAGGACAAGAGGTTTAAATACTTCAGTTTAAAAAGATTAGTGAAGTTAAACCATTGTTCCAAAAGTACCTAGTTTGGTTATGCAACAGTGATTCAACACTCTATTTGACCAGCAACTGTTATATGATCAAAACATGTTGGTTAAGTTTTAATATGATTTTCTACTAGCTAGTATTAAAATAACAATAATATAAATTATTACTGCTGCTGTTACTGCTGGAAGTGTCAAAGGCTAAATGTTTAAACATTTATAAAAAAAAACAAGATTCTTTTGTCACAGCAGTTAAAAAAAATAATATATGAGTAAAATAAAAATATTTCTAAATCAACAAAGCAAAAAACGAATTTTAAATGTTGATAAAATGTTTAAAAAGAGCCGATGACTCTCTGCCAGACAGATTTACTGCAAAGAGATTTTCTTGTATCCGTCCTTGTGGCAGCAGACCTGAATCTGTCTGTAAGAGAAAGTCATCCACTCATCCCTTTCTTGTATACATCCTCTGTGCTGGTCTTCCAGTTCATCCTGCTGTCCATGTGGACCCCTGAGGACCCCCATCACAATTCCAGCATACACATGACCCATGCTAATGCCCTTTTTATTATAGAGTCAATCACCGGATAGTCGGTAATCCATGAGGCAGTGGAAGTGTTTACTGACGTTTCCTGTCCCTTTTCATGTTAAATCCCTCACTCTTCAGCTGTTGCTATCTAGATGGGAGCAAGCTTTCTGCAGCAGATGACTGCATCAACCACTCCCAGATTTGTCTGTAAACAAACTGCAGAGAGTTAAGAGATGTTTACATGTGCGGTATTAAGTGGACCAAAAATAGTTTCTCCAGCACCTTCATTGCATGTAATGTGAGGGCAACTGGTTAATAGTCATTAAGCTGTGAGGGTGTTGACTTTTTTGGTACAGGAACCAGACATGATACTTTCCACCATCCTTATATCTTCACTTGCTCAGGTTGTGACTTGGGATCGCAGACAGCTCACTAGCACAGGTCCTCGGAACCTTTCCCTGATACAGTCCCTCCCCCCCAGCTGTACCCTTGATGAGGTTAGGAGAACTCCACAGAGTTCAATGATGGTAGAGTGGTGTGTGTGTGGAGGTCAGGGTGTATGGTGGAGGAGGCAGCAGAGGGCTATAGACTAAACCCCATCAAAGAAATTGTTTAGCTCATTTGCTTTCTCCTGGCTGCCCACTGGTTGTCTGTCTGTCACCTTAAACCCAGTGATTTTCATCATTCCACCCCACACATCCTTTGCGCTGTTCTGCTGGAGTTTTACCTCCAGCTTTCTCCTCCGGGACTCCTCGCATCTCCTCATTTTAACCTTTAGATCATGCTGCACCCTATCCCTATACATGAAGACTTACTTCTTTTTATTAAACTTTTCCTTCGATGACTGAGGACTTGTCCAAAAATCAGCAGTCCTGGTTGCTAAGTTGGTGCGTTCACAGAACTTGATATGTTCTGTGATGCTGCCAGTCAAGCTGTTACTGTCCTGCCCATGTGGTTCACTAAGGACATTGCAGTCTGTCGAGTCAAAGCAGTCCTCGATTGCCTCCACACACTCATTATCCATTACTTTTCATCTTTTCATCAAGCATATTTCATATTTTATGCACCCATTTTGATTGTATAACCATTTTAGCTAAGCACCTCAATTTTCTTAATGTATATGTAATAATGTATTTATGAAACTTGCTTTTGCAATAGAGAAAGACAGCGCTGGCTGCTGCACAAGTAAGCTAACAACTGCCTTGGCTTTTACAGCAATTCAAAAGGGATGCATCACAAGAAATGTCATGGGTGCAACTGTATATCATATTTAATGAATTACTGTGATCATTTGTAAAACACTTCATCTTCTGTGTGGGTCTGTATCTACAGCACAAGAGGAGTCACTGGGAGAACCACACACACACACACACACACACACACACACACACACACACACACACACACACACACACACACACACACACA
>JAVDPK010000657.1:359923-400225 GCA_034780415.1 Cichlasoma orientale
GGCCCACCCCCCCCCCCCCCCCCCCTGCAAAAAGCAGTTCTACAAGCTATCCAATCATGGATCTGCATTTTGGCTTAAGGGAGGGAGTAATATCTGTGAAGACCTTCAATGACTGGAGCTGTTGCGTTTTAGTTCTTGTCTCAGCTCTTCTCTTCTTCTGTCTTCATTGTACTCCTTATTTTGATAACGGCACTAATCAAGAAGACTTTTAAAGGATACATTTTAGTACCGCCGTCTTAGTTCTGCACTCTTCCTCTGCTTTTTCTTTGTCTTCAGCGTTTTGTCTTGAAAATGTGTCAGATAGCAGAAGAGCAGGTTCCATCCTGTCTGGCTTGCTCTCTCTAAACTTTACTGTCTTTCACTGCAAAACACAAAGGGCAGACCACACATGCAGTGGCCCCCAAGTGTGTCGAAATATATATATTTTTTATTTTATTTTTTGTCTATTTTGGAGGGAATCAGTGCTTTTTCTCAGGTTTTTGTACAATATAATGAGCTTAACTAAAATCCACAATCTATGCTGCAATCCTCCAGCGAGACTTGAACATAGATGAGTCCACAGGAGTCAGGAAGGAGACAAGCCAACCACAAGCATGGAAAAAGGTCAGAGGCCAGAAAGATTGCAGCATTGTGTGAAGAACTGAATAAAGCCAGGTGTCCAGTGCAAACTCTGAGATCATACCTGGCACATATTGCAATAATGGGAAGACAGAGGAAAAAAAAAAACCTCCCTGCATCCTTCAATCTTTGGAGGATGATGGAAAACAGGCAGCTTAGAAGGCGGTTTTGCTGTGACACGTGGCTGTTGTGGAGATCTAACCCCTGACCTTATTTTTGCAGGGTCAGTGATCTCATTCTCATCAAAAAAAAAAAAATAAAAAAATCACTGAATCTTATACCTGAACTTGACTTCCTTCAGGCAGAGAAGAACATATTAATTGAAGTTAGCAGACACAAATAAAAAGATGACAAAGCTTTCAAAATGAGCGGATTGAGAGGTAAGAATGCAGTTAGAGCCATCAATAAAGAAATGAAGGAAGAAGACAGTTTTAAGGGAGAAGAGTGGAGGAAATACAGACATTTTGAAAAGTGGGATTTCAGGTGGTCTACAGCTTGATGTGTGCATCTAGAAGAGAGATTGGAAGCTTGCTGGTATTATCTGTCCCAAAGAGGATTCAGAAAGAGAGGTCAGATGCTCAATATCAAGTTGTGACCTCAGCAGCGTTATTTTTTCTCTTTAAATCACAGCGGATTTGCCAAAAACAAAAGGACAATGCCTTTTTCTCAAGACAGTAATAACCATTCACAGTTGTAATTCTCTGGGCAGAAAAGAAAGCTGATCTCTGCCCTTCATATCAGAGAAGAGACTCTTCGCAGATCATTTCCAGACATTTCAATGATTTTTAAAAAAAAATATTTTTCTTGTGAAATATACATTTGTAGTTTTGCAGATATCACCTTTCTTTTCAGTGTGACATAAAGAGGCATATTCTCACTTGTGAATGTTTGTTTGCCCGTGCTGCCATGTGCAGTGGCGGGTGCGATGATTCACTGATTCATCACTCAGCATGCAAACACACACATAGGTGATTTGCTGCAGAGAGCTGGAGGCTAAATATACGCTCTATTTCATCTCTCTGTATTTACTGTGTCTCACTATTATTTGGCAATCAAGCAACCATTCATACAACCTGTTCACTGTGGAAAGAGAGATTGTTTTTTTTGCCATTCTTTCCTTTAAAACTTACATTTTCCAGGGAGTCTACGCTACAACAACTATTTGCTGCCACTCTCACACATACTCTGTCTGCTAGTGGCTAACTAAAGGTTACGCTGAAACAAAAATATTTTAGGAGCATTAAAACTAGCCACTGACTTCCTAAAGTACAAAGATGTTATGAGAAAGTTAATGCAAACATTTATATTGTTGTGAAACGGTTATATCATTAAGTCTGGCCAGGTTTGACAGATGGATATTGGGTGTGGTTCAAGTAAGAAATTTAGCCTTGGGTGATATCTAGATGAACAACTTGTTTCAACACCTTGCCTTTTTTACTTTCAGAATGATTGTCAGTTCACCGACTGCACTTTGACAGCAGTTCTAATTGGAACGTGGGTTTAATCTCCTTTTCTCACACTGGTTGAGCACTTTTGATCCTCATCTTTTTTACTTTATTGTTTCCTTTGAACTTGTGTAATTGCACAATTTATTCTCTCTTGAGAATAAATTGGAAAAGATCATTCCACCTTTACCCTATTATGAGGTGCTCAGTGTAAACCCTTTATTACCAGATATTTTTAAGAATGCTGTTTGGTATCGTTTCAACTATCTGGCTTGGTTTTGGAAATCTTTCTCCTCTTAAATTCTCTCTTGTAGAACCCTCAAAATTATTTAAGACAACTGCATGCCCTTAACCCTATTAACATGATGCTCAAAACCACTGAAATACAGTACTGTGCAAAAATCTTGAGCCACCCCTCATTACTGTCATTCAGGACGTAATGTTTTTGGTAGCATTTGCGTGTGTGCCTGCCATTCGGACTGTAAACACTATAGCTTGAAAGGTTTTGAATGAATTCTGATAAAACTTTGTAAGGGTGAATTTGGCTTACATCCACCAAGATCTTCAAAGTCAACTTAATGATTTATTGTTCGAAAATTGACAAAAAGCCTTAAAACTTAGAAACTATGATTCTTACAAGTGTGGCGTGTATTGTCAAAGTACTGGATAAAGATTTAAAATATCATGTCACATTTGACCTCTGACCTCTCCTTCAAAGTCAATAGATTGATCTAAAGGTCAGAGTAATAATAATGATATATATAGCTCTTTAAAACTATGCTTCTTTCTGCCATTGCTTGATTGGACGACACATAGTTACATAGGGAATAATATATGAGGATTTTAAATATCACATTACTTTGGACCACTGACCTCTTCTTCAATATCAAATGAGGTCAAACTTGTGTCTTTTATCTTTAAAACTATGCTTAAAGAGAATGATGCTGGGTATATGGAGATTCTAAATATCACATTATAGTTTGCATCCAAATTTGTCCTCTGATCTGTTACATTTCACATCTGCCTTTCTTTCAGGTTGACCTCAAAATATGTTATATATTTCAAGAAAATATTGTCAAGTGAAAGAGAATGAATCTACATATATATAATATATGTAGATTCATCTACATATATTATATATATATATATATAATAAATAAATATATATAATAAATAATAATAATAATAAAGTTGTGTCAAATATATTAAATGGGTTTCAACAGGGCAAATAAGAAAAGCCTACACTTTGCAGTTGTTTTTACTGCACTACAAATTCTGTAAAATACGTTTAAAAAGAAGAAGGAAAAAAATGAATGTATATAAAATGAAAGCCTACATTTGGTACGACCACCTTTATTCTTCAATGCGGCCTCAACTCTCTTAAGCAGCTTTCTTATCATTTCCTTCTGAAATCTTCAGGATGAGATCTCCAGACTTCTTGAAATGCATTCAAAGCTCTTCTTTGGATGTTGGCTGCCTTTTGTTCCGTTCTCTTTCAAGATGATCCCACACCTCTTCAATAATTTTGAGGTCTGGTCTCTGGTGAGGCCAATCCATGACTGACAGTTCTCCATTGTATCTTTTTCTATCCAGGTACATTAAATTAGTCCTGTGGAGATATTTCTGCTGTCAAAAAACATTTAAAAATGATTTACTGAACAGCTTTTGCGGGGATCTGGAAGGATAGTGTGTAATAGAAACTGTAAAACTCAGGAACCACAATCGTGTTGGCTGCAGTGCAGCTTACAGCTTTAATGAGGGGTATTCTGATGGCAGGTTCTGGGTAAAGGAGCATATCTTTGTCATTCCAAGATTTTATCATCTGGTTATGGTGGCGCTGCCACCAAAATGGCTTTTGTACTACTTTGTGTAACAAGACAGATGTGTGTAACCTGCACCGACTCTGGGAAGAAATAATCTTTGTCATGTTCTCACATACTGGGAATAACCTTGAATGTTGTTTGTGGTCAGCTGGACAGCTAACTCTGCTTCACCATAATGAGCTAAAATTATGTTTCATTTAGAGAGCCAATGCTCAGTAAGCCTTAATGTGGCTTGATTTATAAATGAAGGGAGACTCTGGATCGCTACATGTGTAAAACTACAAAACCAGATGGCACAAAGTGAAATACCCATATTTTTTTGGTTTAAGTAGTGACATTTTCAAGAAAAATAATACTACAAATTGGCAAACTGTTTTTTTTTCTATAATTCTTCTCGGTGGAAGAATAAATAAAAATAAATAATTGCATACAGTCCCTGTTTCCTGCATTATATGTTTATAGTTTATGTGCACATTGGTAACATTCCTTTTCAAAGAAAGTTGCGTTTGTCTGCCATTCTCTATGACAAACCAATGGAGGTCCTTAACGTGCAGGACTAAACACACAAATCCCATCCCAGCTTCTCTAAGTAATTCAGCAGCAGTGAGGTGGAGGAGATCTGTCATTCCTATCTCTGAATGGAGTATCTCAGCTGTAATGGACAAAACAGACCCTCCACACACACATACATGCATGCTCGCTGTCTCACATACACACAAATGAAGGCAGAGGCACCAGTGATGGCAGTGACAGGCAGACAATTGGGTTGTGGGTCAGCGGTACTGTGGGAAATGACCTTATTTGGTCCAACTAAAGCAAGACTGTGTGTTGATACTTATTCATATGATAATAGCCGTGGAGGAATCCTGTCACTTTGGTTCACTGTTTACACCCTTTCCTCTAAGTTATACACAAAGCTTGGGCCAGTCAATTGCCAGCCTTAATGGTGAGATGGGTGCTGTGGTGCTGCTGATAGTTAGTAACTGTGCCATCAGTAGTGTATTGAATTGGAAGGGAAGAGGTCTTTTTTTTTTTTAATCTCTTCCCGCTTTTGGGAAGACATCATTCCCAAAAGTAGCAGATACTGTACAAAATTAAGACTAATGTAGATGACTACAAAATGAATGACTAGCTGGCAAGACATGCAGCATTATTTGTTTCATGCCCCTTCTATTAAGGTGAGTCACCTATCATCACAATAATGCACACCCACACAAAGGCCTATTCAAGCAGATGTCTCCTGCTTTCAGTATTCCACCTCGGCCCCACATGGGGAACACAGATGATGGAAACATGTTTTGGTACAAACGTGATCATTCAGGGCCGACAGGACTTTTAGTGTCCAAGGAGACAGACTCCTGTGTGGCAGAAAATGAAGAGGGAACACACCACCGGCCGAGTTTACATCACATCCCGCTATAAAGGAGAGGGATATGATGGAATGGGCAAACACAGCTGCCTGGCTACTGAGCAGCGTGCTGTTAAAACAGTTTTTAATTGTCATTTCTTGGTTTAAAAAGGAAGGGTATGAGTTATAATAGGTTGAGCCTTTACTCGCCCGGAGAAAAAAAAGGCCAACGTGCGATATAAAACCATTTACAAATTGGATTATTCATGTGGAACCTTGCAAACAAATCAGTTTTAACTGTTCTGATCTTTCGATAGCTAACAACGGTTATTCTGTGGTGTTTTCAGTCTGCTTTTGTGCCGTATTAAACATTTATGCACTTTAAATTTGAGCCCTGAGGTTGAAGAGCGTGCGCAGCCTGTAATGTTTAAATGTGCTGCAAGGCTGGGCTGCAACTTCCATCTGCACATCCCGTCTTATCGGCACGACCGGAATTAAATCGTGTTTTTTAATAGATGCGACTGAGTTCAGCCAATGAGTAAATCTATAAATGTTTGATGTGATGAAAAGCGTGTGCACTCCTGGAAAATAAAGAGCCTTATTGTACCTTTAGGGGTACAGGACCTTGTCACAGAGGAAGAATACTCTCAGGTATTGACGTACATGTTTGCATGCTTCTGGTTTAAACCTTACCTCAAGTAGCTTTATGTCAATAAATGTTTACAAAGGCATTACCCTTCTTTGTGGAGTTTTGGTTGTGTAGAATGTGCTCGACAAAGTCAAATGTCTCTTGAGGAGAAGTCCAAATTTGCATTTCTACTAATGAAAAGAAATTCAACAGTTTTAAACGCGCTGCTGC
Source organism: Cichlasoma orientale (assembly GCA_034780415.1). Lineage (NCBI taxonomy): Eukaryota > Metazoa > Chordata > Actinopteri > Cichliformes > Cichlidae > Cichlasoma > Cichlasoma orientale. The sequence continues at coordinate 366,017 of JAVDPK010000657.1, forward strand.
AGGGAAAACGCTGAGAACACTAACTAAAATTATAGTGGTTTGATTCAGCAGAGTTGAAGCTCATTAGAAGAAAATACACCCATCAGCTGGCAGGTGTTTTATTGTGGAACACCACAAATGAACAATAAAAAACACTTTTCTGATCCAACACTTTGAGGTAACAAAAGAAGGAAAGCATTTTAGCGTTTTTAGACCACACCAGTGTCTCAAGGTGGTGTAGTTAAAAAGGCAATAAAATAATATGGTGCTGGGGAGGTCAAGCTGACCCATTGTTCCTCTTGTTTGATTGGATCATTAATTTTTATTCTATCCAATTTGGTTTGATTTAATTGTGAGCTTAAATGAAAGTGGGAGCAAAGATGGTTTATTTTCTGCTCAACTACCAGTAACATTTTCATGGGGTGAACACTTTTGGTGTCTTTGCTGCTTTTAAATAACAGTGAAAAAACATAATTTCCTTATTACTCATGTCCACAAATCTGCAGTGGATGCAGGATTAACTCTGCGCATTTAGCGTCATCCTGACTGTTTGAGAGACTTCATTAATCTTTTGAATGGGCCTGAATGTGTTTCAGTCTGTTTCTGATTAACTGAGTTGAGGTGAGCAGCCAAGCAGCTTTCTTGTCTGCCAACAAAGTTTGACCCTTCCAGGGCCATTTGGTTTTAAACCGATATGTTAGCTGCCAAGCTTTATAGTTAAAAGAGCTTTGAGATCTATACAAATATTTTCCCCTCAATCTTCAAATTATATGTCATGGAAACAAAATGAAGTGTAGTGCTAACACTGTGGTGTATTTACAGTTCCAGATAATCCACAAAACACAGTATGAGCTGAATACTACATGCCAGTGTGTCTCAGTGACAACTCTTTTAAATGGATCGCCATTAATATTACACAACACCAGACAGTCTGTGGGCATTTATGCCTGTTTGTCTGTTTTACATTGTATACACATACAACACTTTTCAGATATTTTTCTTGCAGGAGTTGAAATTTATCATTTTTGCCCACAGGACTAAAATATCAGTCTTGCAAATCAAGTAATATTTTTGTGTGACAATATTCATGGAGATCAAACCTTTCACAGCCTGGGATACAGTTAGGTCTGCACATATGTTGGAGAAACGCACACATTCTTTTGTAGTTTTGTCTCTGTACACCATCACAGTGGATTTTAAATCAAATATGTGAGTCAAGTGCAGACTTTCAGCTTTAATTCAAGAGCTTTTACAAAAATATTGCATTAACTGTTTAGGAATGAGAGCCAGTTTTATACATTACCTATTTTCAGAGTCTCAAAAATAATTGGACAAAAGAGACAGCAAAAACCTCAGGAGTGGCCAAATCAACAATCTGGTACATTCTTAAAAAGAAGAAATGCAGTGGCCAGCTGAGCAGCACCAAAAGGCCCGAAAGACCACAGAAGACAACTTTGTACATGTATAATGACAGAATTATTTACATGGTAAAGAAAAACAATTATACATCATCTAACCAAGTTAAGAACATTCTCAAAAAGGTGGGCGTGTCATTGTGAAGGTTTACAATAAAGAGATGCCCTCATGAATGTAAATACAGTGTTTACAACAAGGTGCAAACCACTGGTGAGTGACACTCAAGAACAAGAAGGTCAGATTAGAGTTTGCCAGCACTGTTTGCAGAGCCTGCACAGGTCTTAAAATAATTATCTGACCAGACAAAACAAAGATGAACTATTACAAGAATGATGGGAAGAGAAAAATATGGAAAAGGAGAGAAACCGCTCATGAGCTGAAGCATATCACATCATCTGTCAAACATGGTGGAGGCAATGTTACAGCATGTTTGGCTTCCAGTGGAACAGGGTCGCTTGTGTTTATTGATGACATGACTGCTGATAGAAATAGTAGGATGAATTGTGAAGTGTACAGGGCTATACTCCCTGCTCAGATTCAGCCAAATGCTGCAAAACTGTTCAGACAGTGTTTGACAATGCAATGGATAATGATCCAAAGCATACTGCAAAAGCAACCCAATAATAACCCAAGTCCAAGAAAAGGGATATTCTTCTTTGAACAAGTCAATCACCTGATCTCTGATAGAGCATGGTTTTATCTAATACAAAATTGAATGCAGAAAGAACCACAAACAAACAGCAACTAAATGTGGCTGCAGTAAAGGCCTTGCAGAGCATCTCAAGGGAGGAAACAGCATTTGGTTCTAGACTTCAGGTAGTCACTGACTGCAAAGTATTTTCATCTAGGTATTAAAAACAATCCTCATATTTAAAGTTATGTTAGTTTGTTGAATTAATTTTGAGCCTCTGAAATTGGGGGACTGGGTATAAAATAGCTTTGATTCCTAAACAATGAATGCCAATTTTTTTGTAAAATCACTTGAATTAAAGCTGAAAGGCTCCACTTCAGTCACATATTGAATGTCTTCAGTAAAGGAAAATTGGTCTTCAGTCAGTTCAGAGTTTCACTAGTGGTGAAAATGCAGATAGCAAGTGTAGCTATATGTAGTTGTTTTCATTTTCTATATAAAGCATTTGTTCATTGAATAAATGTCTTTAAACATTTTTTCCCCACTGGCAGCACATTGGACGTGATCGCTAATGGTCTGAATCCAGTGATGGCAACTCATTGGGAAGTTCCAGTAATTCATTATGACAGAGGATATAGTCAGCATTTTGTGAGGGTGGGTGAACCACAAAAACATTCAAGTATTTCTGACAGAAATACTCACGTCACATGTCAATTACGCATGGCAGCGCAGCTTGACTTGGTTGCTGGGGCAATTTGTCCCAGTACACGATGTAAACTTGGCATATAAAGATTTGCAAATTTCCTCTTGTTTAAAAAAAAAAAAAAAAAATCCATATCAAGAATAAAACTGCAGGAGGATGCCATAAACAGTCTCTTGGTGAGTCTCTGAGCGTGATATGAGCCATGATGTGCAGCATTCTTACTAAATGAATTAATCAATGATCAGTGAAGCTATACAAATGGACTCCAACCACATTACAAAGTCAAATGTTCCCATCAGTCCATTTTGATGTCTGTCCAAACCAAATTAAAGGGAGTGTTCAGTACTTCTGCACCATCTGTTTAAATTGCCCTGTCAGTTTTTCTTCCTCAGAGCTGGTGAATCTGTCCCAACATTTCAGTTCATCCTTAACAGCTATCATGAGACGAATTAAGCAAAGATTTGATGTGATTGAAGGAAATGTTGGTGCAGTCGATGCATGAATGGCATCAACTGCACCAACTAAAAGTGCCAGGGGTTATAATGCTAAATTTGGCAGGGGTTACATATCAAAAGAAAGCAAGTTCCAGATGAATCAGGCTACAGATTGAAAGATTTATGACATTTTTCCTTAGGTGTATTTTGGAAAATTGGAATTTGTCCTCTGTTGCACAAGAGTAGGCAGTGCCAGTGTATATGCTTTAATGCCATCCATCAACAAAACACTGATTTTCAGACACTTACCAATACTAATGCCCTACAACGTCTCTCTGTGTCTTACTTACCATTTTCTCTAATGTAACTGTAACTTATTTTGTATGAATGCAGCATTTATTCACACTAAATGTAGATTAACACTTGGAAACCTTAGAAAATAGTGACACTGTGAAAGTTTTAGTGGAAAAGAGTGGCTGTAAAATGGGGTGATGTGTTCAGCAGGCAGTCCAGGGCTCTCGAGTGTCATTTGGCTGGCCCGAAGCAGAAAGCATGTGCATGGGAAAGACATTACCAGCCAAACCCTGCCGCGGCATTGTCAGCTCAGAGTGGGAGAGACAATCCATCTAATAAGCCATAGTCTGTGTCTGGCTGCCACTGTATATGTTTAAAAGAGTTAGAGAGAGAGTTTATAGCTGCAAAGAGCTCTAATATAGTGATGATATTAGGGAAGGAGAGACCTAAGACACTAGAGATGCTTTTTTTTCTCTTTAAAAATCATTTAAAAGTTGATAACACAGAATATGAAATTATAATAAGACATAATGAACTAATTTTGGGTGTTAGTCAGCCAACCCTGTTACTTTGGAGAAAACACATCTGCCAAATAACGAGATACACAGATGCTGACACACACACACACACACACACACACACACACACACACACACACACACACACACACTAATGGATAGTAGTGTATTGAGCAATATTTAATGCAGCAGTCCAACAAAAATCCTGTCCGGTCAGTGCAGATGTGAATGCGAGGTCAGTTATTTCCTAAAATGCCAAATACCTTCAGTATTTTTCAACATAGTACAAATAAAGCATTACATAAAATAGAGTATCTCCAGCAGCAGAGAGTGGTGGAGATTACATTATAAACAAGCTGTCAGCAAGATGAGACCGAAATGTTCCTGAATCTGAACAACAGCAGGACCAGACACAGCGGGACCAGACGCAGCGGGGCGCTGATAGAGAAAAACAATGTTTGTGCAAAGAGGCCAAATGGCTGCAAACGGGATTACAATAAAAATGGAAAATGTTGCACTGTTCCCCTCAGGTCAAAATCCTGGGCATCTCGTTCTCATTTTGTCCATAGTGTATAATGGAAAACTGTAATTCATCAAAAGCAGCTGGTTTTTGTCAAAAGTCTTAGCTTAGCACACACAGCTGGGAGCCTTGTTCTGTCACAAAATCTCTCCATTGCACTCTAAAACTCCCAAATTAAGGTCTTAGTTACCTTAGGGAAAAATGTATATTCCCTGGCAGGCTGTTGACTGGATGCTGTTGGTTGCTGGCTGTCGATATAGGTGAAATCGGGTGCAGCACCAAAAGCCTCCTTGTGATTGCCTTGGTCACTGGCAGATTGCTGAGGTTGCCTATAATTTGCTTGGAAGACGCAGATTTATCTGCAAACTCTCACCAATTACTAACCAAACAGTGGTGAAACTTGAAAAAGAATGATTGCCTTGAAAGTAAAAGTTGTGGCGTACTGGTAAAACCAATATTTCAAAAGGCACAGCTTTTACTTTGAAGGCAAATAGTTTCCATTTCCAGTGTGCATTACACTTTTTCAAGAGTCACGGCTGCTCTAGTTGGTGAGTGTTCACAGTCAAATTGATGTATTCTATGGAAATCAGGGGGAGGCTTTCAGTGCAGCACTGCATACCTATTTGCAACGATTTTACCTAGCGACTGCCAAGAACCTCCAGCAACCACTCTGGCTGGAGGTCACCCCATTTAAAAAAAAAAATTATTTATCATAGATATTGCCATGTTAACTCCTAAAATCTTGTCATTATTTTGTTTGGCATGCCACCAGGGCTGAAAAAGGAGTTTGCATGTTCTCCCCGTGTTTTCTCTGGGTACTCTGGTTTCCTCCTGCAGTCCAAAGACATGCAGTTAGTGGGGTTTGGTTAATTGGTGATTCTAAATTGCCCATAGGTGTGAGTGTAAATGGCTGTCTGTCTCTCTGTTTTAACCCTGCGCTGGGCTGGCGACCTGTACAGGGTGCACCCTGCCTCTTGCCCTATGACAGCTGGGATAGTGTTGGAGGGGAGTGTAACTGCTGACAAAAAAGCAAATGCATGCTTTTCCCAAAATATCTGATTATTTCTCTGAACGTAGTCTCCAGCTAGTGCATTTTCCAGGTCTACGCCCACTGGTTTAAAATCTGGAATGCAATTAGGACTTTCAAATACCTTCACTTTATTTGGCTTTAACTCTGACATTGTTGGAAACCTCAAACTTAGGTTTCTGTGTGTTTGCCATGACTAAGTGGTCTTTCCTGGTTATTGCAAGCAGACCGCTACAGGCCTTAGTGATTTTTATCACCACCTTGGGCAAGTATTGGACATATCTGGTGCAATTTTCAGCAGATTCAGTGGAAAATTCTTGAACATTTTGAGCCGTTGTACCACAACATGGAAAGTGTCGTAATCTCTTCATGGACCTTAATAACTCACTCTGCTCTTGGAACAGAGCACAATTACAAGGAGCAAAATAAATAACTTAGTCAACATCAAATTTGTGTTAAATCTCGCCTTTCATTAGGAGTTATTCTGTAACAGCTGTACAGTGTCTTTAGTAACTTTGTTTGACCTCTTTCCTGCCTCTTGTTCAGACATGTCCAGAAGAAAAAACTTAGATGTGGTATGTCTCCACATAGTCCCTTATGAACCATCACAGTGTCCACACCCTACTTTGGCAGCAGCAGCCTGCGTGAGGGCCTTTGCAGAATAGTGGGTCAACCATCTATCTTCACCAAGAATTCAGGCCAGATGAGGTTCAAGTACCAACGTGGATCCTAATTAAACAGACAGGAGCCGTCTCTTCACCAGACAAAACACTTCCTGTGTATATGTTGGATGGCTGTTCCCAACCAGAATGACAGTAAGACAGACTGATGGCAATGTTTGCCTCCTGAGAAAGCTTTTTCTGTTCCATCAACATTTATCATTCAGTGTTCCAGAGGAACTGCAGTCCAACTTCCCATTTTAGCTTTCTCAGTTTATTTCATCAAGGTGTGGTAGGAACATGTACTTTGTTACTGAACCAGATGTCAAAGGAAGAAAGTAAAAAACATACTAACATTCTTACTTGTTATTTTCAGTGGATGGATTTTTTATTCTACTGCTAGTTGTCAACACAACTGACAAAATGAGCTACTGTTTGTATGTTTTAGTTATGAAGGGAGGATTTCTCTTTCTGTTTTTTATGATATGGCATGCTTACTTTTCGCTCTTAGTTCCTCAGTGACATCATAGCACAACTATGTAAACATACCCTATCGCACTTATTGCTACACCCACGTAAACATTCATAGATTACTCGAATCACATGTGATAAAAATAGAACTAGTATGACTGTTTGATGTTCCATTGGATTGCATTTCAGGTGGTAGGAAATGTCTGCACAGAAACACAAGGGAGCACAAAATGTTTTCAAGTACCTGTCATGTGCAAAACAGATGTTAAGGTTACTTCAAAACAATGATGAATATTGTTCTCTTTCTCTTTTATGCGCAGAGGAGAAAGTATAGCTGATTTTTGAGGAAAGGACGAGGCAGACCGGAGGGGAGAAAAGGATTAGCACACAAAGAGAGTGTTGGTGGAGCCAATTAGGTGTTGGCCACATCTGTTCTCTCCCAGACTCCTGATAATTCATATGTGGTTAATGGCAGGCCGGCTACGCATGGAACGGATGAGATGTGGTCAGACTTTTCTCCAGCATTCTCAGGTAGCTTTCCAAAGTGCAGTGAACACTCTAAAAAAACCCATCTCTCCTTTATGTGTGTTTCATTGTAAGATGAAATGAAATGGCCATCTCTAATCAGCTAAAGGCTGCACTAGCAGAATCCCGTGACTAAGTCTAATGTTGGGCTAATAGAGCCCAACATTTCTGGTACAGAACTTCTGCCTGACTGGTTCAATCTAGATATTTTAGCTCTTAAAATACCAGCAGGCCAAAAGATCATTTAGTTACTCTTGGATCTGTTTAAGTTTACTCTAGAGTCTGCCCCCATTCTTTCCACATACTTCACATTTTCACATCCAGGTTTGCATAGCTCTGCAGTGTCTAAAGTCTACTGACGGGAAAGATGACCACACAAAGTGTAACACTTTATAATTCCCCTGTAATTAGATAGAATTTCAATACATTTTATTTGAAATTAAAGTCAAATTATATTTACCTACAAATACTTAAAAGTAGGCACACTTGAATAAAGGGGTTACAAGTCAAAAAAATATATAATATACTGTAAATAATTTTAAGTAATGTGTAAGTAATTTTAGGTAGTGCATGAGTAATTTTAAGTATTGCATATGTAATTTTAACTTGGGTGTAATTTCTTGGTAATTTTGCAGAAAAACAAACAATATTTTTCCATCTTACATTGTAAGTACACTGTACCTTTTGGAGTGTGGTTTGTATTATGGAGTGGCTTAACCTTGCCTAACTTCCAGGTATTTTTTTTTTTTTTAAAAAGAAGACACTCCTTTCTTGTACACTCCTTTTAAAAGTTATTTATGAACATTGATTGTGAAAGAAAAAAATAGGTTAGACTTGGCTCTATCATTATAAGGTTGCATAGGCCTACAAACTTTGATGTATTTATTTTTTCATGGAAGTTGGTAAAGGACAACAGTCCTTATGACATTTATATTTGTAAAAAAAAAAAAAAAGGACAATTGAATAATAGAACATCCATCATGCACATCAACATAATGAATATTGAATAAAGATGTAAAAAAAAAAAGGAAAGATTTAAAAAGTTTAATTAAATTAAAAAGTTAAAATTAATCAACTCCATAACATGGCCCATGACCACAAAAGTACAGCATATTTGCATTATTACCATAAAATTACACTCTACTTAAAATAACTTAAATTTACTTACAGGATGATTATTTCTTTGTTTCCTGTAAAACAATGACTGGTTACCTCTTTATTCTAGTGTGCCTACATTTATGTATTTGTAGATAAATATAATTATATTGTAATTTCAAATAAAATACATTGAAATTTCATTTAATTACAGGGGAATTTACCCGTAGTCACTTTACAGGCTTCTTTTGCCAGTCTGTAAAGTACATCCCCATATTGCAACCCAATGCAAAAAAATACTTTTACACATCTGACATAACTATAAGTAAGTTATATTTTTTTAACTACCTGATTCCATTTTCCATGCATCCTTGCTCAAGTATGTGCATTCTGTGAGCCCCTTGGACCCTAGAGTTTGAGGTGACCAATGGCAGTGGAGCTCAGTTATAGAGCATCATGTTTTGATTGAAATTTAAGGAAACTTGGAAATTTATTAGAAGAGATGATTAGATTAAGGATGAGAGCATTGAAAGTATTAGAAATGCACATATATTCCTGGCATTAAAAATGTAATAGCTATGACCTGACTGAAGTACTGGTCTTTTTTCTGGTGTACGATTCAAAATGGAATTAATCCAACAATAAAAGACTTCATGTGTATTCATGTGTCATGTTTCTTGCATTCTGGTGTGATTTTCCAGTTTTCAAGCATAGATAATTTATTAATTACTATTTATCACTAGAAGTAACATTGAACTGTTGTGTAAAGGTTCTAGAGGAGCTTTGTTATGTCTGAAACTGGCAACTGTGGCAAGTCTTTGGTAGATGAGAGCATTAGGTTTCAAAGAGACATTCAAAAGCTGGGGCTGATCAAAAGAATGTGCTGTTTGCATCACAGGAAATGCAGTTCCTTTGAAGTTTTGTCCATCCTAGGGATTTAAAGTCAGGACATCTCGACCTCCGCCACTTCACTTATGACTGTTTATAAAGTTCACACACAAAGAGTGTCTCAAAAAAACAAACAAAAAAAAACAGTTCTTTAGGCAACCCAGATTTTATGCTTTTTTAAACACTAATGTTCTCTTTATTGGTATTAAAACAAGAATTTATATTACGTTTCTGAAATCACAGAATGGATTTAAAACTCACTACAAACTGGATCTGAATCACATCAAAGTGACAGACAGAAAACTTCACTGATTCATCGATGTAAGCTGTTAAGACATCCAAGTCACCCACTGGGGTGTTTTCCCATAATCGTTCTCTATTTCGCTGTCAGACACTTTGATGACCCTGGCAGAGAAAAATGGGCAGATGTTAAACTTGGCTATAGTATTTTCACACAAAACATGGATGAAATATCTGATTTAAGTAACAGTAGCTGAAGCGTTGTACGAATGAAAATATTTGGCAACACAGAAGTCACTATTTCATAGTACCTGCCACAAACAGCTGACTGGTCAATCAATCATTTCTTTTAAACCATTAACTGGAGTTGCCCAAAGTTTTTGATAACTTAGTTATAGTTTGCATATTCTTTATTTTGATGTGACACTTTGTTGTAATAAGTGTCTATCTCAGTGCCAAAAACTAAAATTCCACTTTAATTTTGTTATGTAAGCAAAACAAAACAAAACAAAAACAAAACAAAACAAAACACAACAAAACATCCACAAAAATCGAATACACACCTTTTAAAATGGTGCAGTTTTTTTTTCTTGACTTTAAATGTAAATTAAACCTGGATGAATCACTTTGTTTTGGAGTGGAAAATCCGAGTTAGATGTCACAAATTTGGTGCATCTGTTTTCTATGTAACAACTCATTCTTTCTGGGAAACTTTTCCCTGGAATGACGAATTAAGTGTATTATGCTGTTGCCAAATGTTGTTTCAGTCCCTGCTGATGCAGCAGGAGAAGGGAGTCTTTGAAGAGGGGACCAAAGTCGGCATGACCTCGGGAGAATATGTGTGATTAGGGTGGCGGTGTCCAGTGTAGAAAAAAAAATGCTATAAATTGTTACATTTTACATACAGTTACATGTTGTTTTCTAACTAAAAACACAATCCAATTAACATACATTGGATTAAAAATTGTACAATAAAGGTCATACACTGCCAGGGTACATGGGTTACAGCTCAAATAAGGTCTGCTGCAATGACCACTTCATTAGGTACACCTGTTCAGTTGCTAGGTAAGGCAAATATTTAACCAGCCAATCACAGGGCAGCAACTTAATGCATTTAGGCACGAAGACACAGTCAAGACTACCTGCTGAAGTTCATAGCATCAAAATGAGGAAGAAAAATGGTTTAAATGACTTTGAATATAACAGTGTAACTGTTGGTGCCAGATTCCTGGTCTGAGTATTTTAGAAACTGCTGATCTACTGGGATTTTCCTGCACAGCCATCTCTAGGGTTTATAGAGAATGGTCCAAAAAGATAAACTATCCAGCGAATGGTAGTTCTCTGGACGAGAGCATCTTATAGATGCTAGAGGTCAGAGGAGAATGGCCGGAGTGCTTTGACCTGATATCAAGGAAGCAGTAACTTAAATAACCACTTGTTACAATCGAGGTATGCAGACGAGCGTCTCTGAATGCACAACATGTCAAACTTTAAGCAGATGGACTACAGAAGCAGAAGATCACACCAGGTGCCACTCTTGTCGGCTACGAACATGAAACTGAAGGTAGAGGTCACACTGGTTCACTAATCCTTGTCTTTCTGTTATTGGGTCAAATTTATAACTCAGTACTTTATGACAACACATGTAAAACTTATTAAGATACTGCTCAAATACAGCGTTACCCCCCACCCCAGTATGGTTCCAGTTCCAGTTATCCTTAGATCCTTAGTCTTGATAACATAACACTGTTTAGACAAGAAGTGGTGCAATGTAGGCCAAATCAGATAACACTGTGGAGAACACAGATACTGCTTGCATCATTTTTGCCAGTCGCTCTTTGATTTTAATATCTATAAGTGATGAACTGATTACTGAAATCCAGCCAACTCATTATGCTGTCACATTAATATAATCTGATGATCTAATTTGTCAGTCATGTTTTTGTTAGCGCAATGGCACATTTGTTAATCTCACTGAAGTGGGTGAGAGAGATAAATTAGGTATGAGAATCTTTTGAGCAAGCTCCCGGAGTGTGTCTATCTACACACCACTGTACTCCACTTCTGCTTCATGTCTTCATGTGTTTAGACTTGCCTCTCATTTAAAACACCCAATCATGTGTCACAACCCCCACTGCTCGCATTAAAGCTGTGTAAAACCTGCTGTGATCAGAGAAGGAACTTACCTCTAATTTACCATCTTGTTGCTGGTGTTACTTTATAGTTGTTAGATTAGAGGCGAAATAGGAAGTGGAGCAACACTCCTGTCAGACGTTTTAATGCTGGGTGAGGATTTGTGGTGTCAGGTGATTCGTCGACTACTGTTTGAATGTATTTGGGTCATGTAATATGGTGCTGTTGCGGGTTAGCCCAGAAAAACGTCATCAAGCGGCCTCGGAGAGTTCCTGGTAGTTCTTTCCGTACATGATCTTTAATGACTGCACTGGCTTTGTCTGCCTTACTTTCTGCTCATTGACATTCAAAACAGACATCAGTAAAATTGGGGTGGGGAAATGATTTCTTAGGTAATGTCTGCTAGCGTGGAAAACCCCATGTTCTACTTGATCTTTATTTATTTAAAGTGCCAGCTGTCACTGTCTCTTTTAGCCCTTTATATTTGTAAGGTTCTTTGAACAATTTTTTTTTTTTGTGTGTGTGTGTGAGACCTGATTTGCCTCAGACAGACCTGTCTAGAACCCATGTCAAAAGCCAACACACAGGAAGCTGGAGAAACAAGCAACATGCTTCCTGAGGGTGACCTGGTTTATAGATTTTGTTTCCCATGTTAGTGGCAGACATATGGTTCAAGACTAATAAATTCGTGTGTTATAGCCTGAAGGATATGCAGACTGAGAGTTAAGTGGAAGACCCAAACACGGATGCGTGGAGGAGAGTTGAGTTAATCTGAAGGTTTGACTTTTGTTAACTGATTGTAGAAAAGCCAGAAAAAGGTCCAAAACGGGTAACTAAGAAGCCTTTAAAATATATTACAAGCACCAAGTGGAATGCTATTACATCCTGTCTGAGGTTTTGACTTATTTTCATTCACTTTTGGTGGACACCTGAAGCCTTAAGAGGCTTTCAATTTAAACCTCGAGTCAAGTTTAACATTTGATTTACCAACCTAATAATCAAAACCCAAGACCTGAACAAAAAGACACAAAAGTTTGTTCAATATGATGTTGTTCCTTCCAACTCTATCAGTTTATGAACTAAATGTGTGAGTTTTAGTGACTGCCTCTTCAAAACAATTAAATTAGAGGCCTAAAAGCAAAGGTAGATTTTTTTTTTGTGGCATTGTGGGCTTTGAAGCAAGCGCAACAGGCTTCTGAGACACTCAAACAGATGGCATTAGACCACAGAAATGTAGAAAAGATGGATTTCAAAGCAAAAATATTTCAGCCTTATAGATTATGCTGCATTTGCATTATACCATGTATTCAAATCTTAATCTTATCCCAACTGAATAACTGAATAGTTATGGAACTGGTCCCATTTGGAAATTGAACAAAATAAGTGTATGCATGAGATGGATGTGGCAACTGGCATAAACAGCTGATGCCATTGCTTGCAGATGCTCTTTCTAACATGAAACACACAGCAGGAAATAGTCTGTGTCAGTTGCATTCCAAATCCTGGAAAAATTCAGTATGGTTTGAGCTAGGGTGCTGGCTTTAGAGCAAGTGGAAGGCTGCACACATGGCACCCATTCAGTTGGTACCAATCCAAAAAAATGTACCTGTTCTGTTCTCACGTGGACGTTCCACTGGTGAGCTGGCAGGTTATAAAGAGTGTTTAATGTCCAATCAAACTGTGTCAGATACTTTCATTCTCCCATGCAACTGCATCAGATATTTAAAGTTTGGAGATCTGCTTGTGTGAGAATGGCTTATGGCTGGTTTGTACCTTAAGCATGACTGTTTGAGAGACACCAATTCCAGGAGGTCATTTTAGATAAAAATCAGATCAGTGATCACCTATGTAATAGTAAGCAATGATTAATGGCTTCAAACTTATTTTGATGAATGCATATGAAGTCAGACTGTTTAGTACTCCCCAAACTGGGAATGAAACAAACACGGCACTTACAGGGACTTGTGTGCTGAAAGGAAATCCTGCAGGAGATTACTGGCTGGTGATTTTACAATTTTCAGAAAACAGAACAGCTTGAAAATTGGACATTACAAGTCACTGCTGTCTCCGCTTTTATTTGGAAGAATCATATGGACCAATTTAAAAAGACTGAGGGGAATATGTAAGATGTAATGGAATATGCTTAGTAATGATTGGCGCAGATAAAAGAGAGGAAAAGATAAACGTTGTCCTCACTGTGAACAGAGAATAGGGACCCTTGGTTGGCTCCATGCACATACAGTAATTGCTATTTACACGAATCCCTGTGCAAACACCTTCAAACAAAAGGCCAGTGACAGGAAAATCTGCGGAAACCTAAACAGATATTGGCTTAATGGTAAACAACCATCAGATTTAATGCTAGGAGCCTGAGAGCTGGCAGATTTATTTTATATGAACTGAATTGCCATCCAGCATTTTAGGCCTGGGATAGAACATATGAATAAGTCCAAACAGTATTCCAGACTTGATAAATCTGACTATTGTGAACTTATTTCCTGAATAAATAACAGGCAATTAGATTCCATCACTTCCTGCAAAGAATTTTCCATTTTGTAAGCTCTGGCTGTTAGGTGGATTTAATATAAATAGTCAAATATTTAATGAATGATGACAAATTTATGTTTTAAATTGCAATAAAAAAGGGAGAAAAAATAATTTTCAGGTTGTGGTTCTTGCAAAGTTTCTAATCTGTTATGTGACATTGATAGAAGCTCCCTCATCCCACCTAAACCACTCTTGAATGCACTTTAGATAACATTATGTTGCCTATTTGGAGTGCAACAGCTACAGTACTTAGACCCCAGCTTTAGATCAAGATGTTCAGTCTCTCTCCAGAAGATAAACATTCACAGGCCCCCTTGTGGAGCCTGAGCAACATATGTGCACAGTGTGTGCATATATGTTTTAAGTAAGGAATGTCCTGCAGAATGGCTGCATTAAATGTTTGCTAGTAGCTTTGTGTAACCACAATTTAATGATGCAGGACAGTTTAGCATTTTGCATATGCACTTGTGTGTGACTTGTGTGCTCATGCCTGTGTGTATTGTCAGTGCAGGCCCAAGCCAGAGGCATATGATGGGCTGTATGTGTGTGTATGTGTGTGTGTGTGTGTGTATGTGTCTAGAGGTCCCTCTGGCTCCCATGGTTTCTCTCTCTATCCCCTCCTCCCTCACATTCTCCCCTCCCTCTTTTACTTGCCTTCTGCCTTCTCCTTCTCTGGGCTAACTCAAGCGCCACCTACCTTTCGCTCTTGAAATATCACCGTGCTTGGACTGAGCTGCCATTTGAATCTCCACAAAGACTTTTATATCCTAGTGAGATTACGTTTGAGATTCCGGACTGAGGTCACAGTGGTTAATCCTATCTTGAGAGTGTGGGCTTAAGGTTAGAGTTAGGATTCATCTTTGCTTTGATTTAAGGTTAAGGGTTGACAGAGGTTGGAGTATAGTGGAATTGAGAGTTTGAGCTAGGGATAGAGGATGAATTCAGTCATTGGGAGGTTTTTATGGTGCTGTACAGTAAAGCAAACAGAGAGAGAGGGAGAGAGAAAGTGTGAGTGTGTGTGTGTGTGAGAGACCCAGCACATATACACAGCAAGAAATATTTCTTTATGTGTCTTTCTTACAACTGCATTCAATTACTGTATATAAAAAAGGCCAGCCACAAATGATACACTGTCAGTCTCAGTCTTCATCACTTCATTTATATGTATTCCATAAAATTGTTGCTGTAGCTCATAAAACCTTTAGCACAAAATACAAATCATCAGATATTTTATGCAAGTTTCATACGTTTATAAGTTTCACACATATGGGAAAGGAAAAGGAGAAGACTGAGTAGCTGAATAGTACCACAACTCAGTCCAGTCAGTCGGTCTGTTTTGTCTGGCTGGATCACATCTAGGGTGTGGTTTAATATCCTGTTCAGTCTGTTCTTTTCTGTCTTCCTATTCTCTCTCTTGTGGTCTGATTCCTGCAGGAGTTTCATGATTGTGGTCAGCAATAGAGCAAGAAAAAAAAATGCATATTTTGTGTTCTCAGTCACAGCATTTGTACCTATGGGAGTGTTTGAGTGAATTCTGTATATAAGTGTAACATCGCAATATATGAATCGCTTTGAGATGTTTGCTTGAGAAGCAAACTGAAGAGACATGATGTTTAAGTCAATAGATCAAAGACAATCAACCAGCTTCTTCAACCAGAGTGAAGAGCATCACTATAATGTTGTGGTTTTGGGTCAGATATTATATGATCACTTTGCCTTATAAGTCATGTTTGAGTGCAAAAGGTTTCCTTAAAAAAGAGTGAAAGAGCCCCTACTTTCACTACTACTACTATTACTACTACTACTACTTTTACTACTACTACTACTGTTAGGATAAGCTTAAATATCAGACAGCATCCAGCACAGGATGTACACAAATCTGCCAAATCAACTATCTGCCAGACTACTCAGATGAGCACATGGGCTCTTACTATGTCAAGGGAGCAGTTCACATGATCGTGACGTATCTGACTCCCACACAAGTACTGAGAAAAAAAGTATGCATACAAAAAGGCACATATGCATAAATTGATATGTACTTTGGTTATAAGGTAAATGAATGCAAGAAGATAATGTGATTAAAAAAAAGACAGATTGAGGAAGAGAAAGGCACAAAGAGATAAAAAGAAGGGAGCAGGGTCTCTGGAAGATTCAGGTAGATGCGATGTTGAGATTCGGGGTCAGGGTCCTGCTGGACCGTAGGGAGGTGCTGGTAAGCTCCCTGCTCCAGCCAAGGCTCTTCCCTTCTGGACACGCGCTGAGCCTGTGGAGCCTGGATCCATTCTTCAAGCCCTCCCTCTTCTCCTTCAGTCTCTCTTCTCCTTCTCTCCCCCCTCATCCCGGCTCTCCCTCTTGCCCCCTCCTCCTGCTCCTCTTTCCCAGGCCCTATGGGTGCAGTGCCACGTTGCTGAGTGAACTTATTAGAGTGAGGGAAAGAGGGAAAAGGGAGAAAACTGCTAAGCACCTCCACGTGGGCTAATGCTTTTACCTCATTTTTGCCTTCTTTCTTGCTTTTCACTAATCGAAAGAATCGCCTTCTTTATTTATGATCTGTCGTGTATATTTTTCCAGGCTTGCGGTTAGGTTGAATCCTCTCTAATTATTGCAAAAGAAATCCTAAACATATTTGCTTCTGAGTGAAAATCTTTCTCATGACTCATGCGCGCGTGTGTGCGCGTGATGCTTGCATTGCTTTAGTTCCCATTCTGGTGTGAGCCTTAAAGCCTTAAATAGCCTTAAATATATCATTTTCCCCACAAGATGAACTTCCCAAAGCATATGCATTTAAACTGCCACAGTGTTGTATTTGGCAAGTGGAAATGAGCCAGGTTCAAAAAAAAATTCTGCATCTAATTTTGCACACTGTACACACTGGAAATGTTCTTCTATACATTATTGCCATCTAGTGGCTAGTTTGCTAAGAATGTGTTTACATTTTTGTGGCCGTGTATTTACAGTGGAACCACAGTCATGGGCTGCTGACAGCAGATTTCCTTCGTTATTGCGCTTTTCACTAAGCACCCGAAAGCTGGCATGGTCACAATCAAGGAAAATCCTCTTTGAGGACAACAAACAAACAGAACTGGTAATTGTTGGGTAGATTTAGAAGATTTAATTGAGCCAGACAAAAAATTTACATGAAATCCCTTCATCTCTGAAAATCTGAGGGAAAGAGACATCTATTTTAGCATGGTGTTACAGCTGAGACTGAGAGGTGTAAAGGAAGGCACACCTGTGGCATAAAATCAGTAGAATCTTCTGTTTTTTAGTTCACTAGTCACATTCATAAAACATATGTTGAGACAGAACAAAGGTGATTCCAATCAGTGAGCTCACATTTTACCCCAAACAAACATGGATGCACAGGCCATAAGTATTTTTAATTTAAACTTTCTGCCAGATGAAACAAATTTCTGTAACCTAATTACTCGAGGATGTAATAATGATGCTTAAAAAAACAGTCGTGGAAAAACTGCTAGAAATGACAATAATAAAATGGTGATTTGCAGACACATAATTTTGGTTCTAGGTACCTAAGGCTGCTCACGCTGCATGCAAACAGCTGCTCTCCTGCCATATAAGGCATTTTGGGAAAAGCAGCCTGAGTCATAAAAATAGTCAAACAGTGAGACTTTGGTAGGTCACACAATAAACTGAATTTCACACACAATAAATATTGTTTTTGAGTTTCATCACTGGTTTCTGGTAATAGTTGCGCTCACCACAGATCTTGGATAAAGCTTTTAAAGTCGGAGTCAGTACTATAAAGTTTCATTTCATGTGTGCGCATAAAAATCCAGCTCAGTAGAAGTGCACCACCTGGAAGCCCCGTAAGCATCTAAAGGCACGTGTATCCAGCTTCGCCATATCAATTAAATTGTGCTCCAACTGCACTTGCACGAGCCCGCTTAGACTTTTATTACCCCAGCAGAAAGCATCACGAGGCACCGACTGAATCTTATTGTGGGTGAGTGCTAATGAGTGCAAACCCTTAGGTAGCTGTCTGGGCACCTGCTCCAATGTGTTGTGGCACAGGACTAACTGGTGCAGGACGGGCAGCATCCTGAATGCACCTGATGTCACTTTAAAAATTTTATTCCTTGCTAGGCCTAGGTGCTCCAGCTTTTTTAAGCTTCTGAAATCTGATTTCTTTATGGAGGATATGAGGTTTCCCTCCAGATTTAGAGTTTTAAGAGATGGAGGAAGGTGTTGCGGCACTTCTTTTAGTCTGTTTGCCTCTAAATTGAGGCTTTCCAAGCATGTTGTATTGAGGAAGGAATCCCTAACTAACCCTTTGTTTGTGAGTCTGTTTGCACTCAGGTCCAACACCACCAACCCTGATTCCCCATTGTAGGCTCCTCTGCCAAACTGCTCCAGAAGGTTCCCCTTGAGATAGAGCTCCTTGATCGACAGCGGTAACCCCAGAGGTACTGAGGTTAACATGTTGTGATCCAGATTCAGAGTGTGCAGGTTCCCCAGAGGAGACAGTACTGCATCAGGAAGCGATTCATTCCCAAGGCTGTTGTTGCTGAGGCTCAGAACCAAGAGGCCAGGGCACCGTGTCCAGGCTGCCTCCGACATCACTGCCAGGTGGTTGTTGTCCAGACGAAGCTCCTCCAGAGAACCTGGAAGGTCCACTGGCACACTTTGCAAGAGATTCCTGTCCAAGTAGAGGCGTTTCAGAGCTGAGACCCCTTCAAAAGCTCCCTCAATGGAGCCATCTGTGAGGCGATTGTTGCTTAATACAAGAAACTCCATAGAATCATATTGATTTAGCAGGTCCAGCTGGATGCTGTTGATGTAGTTATTCATAAGGAGGATGTAGCGGGAATTATAGGGAATACCATAAGGAACCTTATCCACACCTTTGTCAGAGCACTGGACCACTCTAGAAACAACACATGCAATTAAAGATATATTAGTAATCTCCCAAATGTTCTCGATGGTGTATAGTGTTATAATACTAAGAAGTCTTACCTTCCATAGCAGGCGCACTCACGTGGACAATAGTTATCCATAAAGTAGGGAAAGTGCGTTGGTGGGGAGGTTTCTTTCTTCTTCTTTGGTGGCTTTTGGCTTTTATTGTTCTTCTTCTTTCTCTTTCTCTTTTCCTTGGACTTCTTCATGGTCTTGCTTTTGCTAGGCTTGTTGTTTTTTGCTGGCCCCTCTGAAGGTGTTTTGGCAGTTGCGAGCTGTGGTTTGGCCGAAGGTTTGCTCAGCTGCGGTCGCGGGGGAGACGCTTTATTTTGCTTCACTGTGAGTTTGGTGTAATTCTCCATCAGTTCAACATTTTGGTGTTTGCCTGCTGACTGTGACGCGTTTGATTTGTGTGCAAGCTGGAGCACTTGAGCAGATAAATTGTCTTTTGATTTGGATGTTGGATTTGGCTCTCTGGCGATAAACGTTGCTTCGCTGGGTTTTGTTGTTGCCGTTTGGACCAAGAAGATAAATTTACCCTCATCTGGCTGAACGACTCTGTTTATTTCCCTTTTGTCCTCTATTCTCTGTGTTTGTACCTCTTTCCATGCTGGTTTCAACAAAACATTTTTGACCACTACTTCTAAAACTGAGTCGGCCTTTTCTTCCATTTCTTTCAGCTTGAGCTGGCGTCCAGAACTAACTGTTAAGTCTGTGATGTGACTGACTGAGTTAGGAATGTGAATATTGACAGAAGGAGGCTGAAAACTACCCGTGGTGTAAGGGGCGGCAGGGTGAGAGGAGCCTTGAGGAATTTGTGTAGGTGTGACAGGAAGTGAAGGGGAGATGCTGTGATAAGCAGGAGGCTTGTTTTGAGACTGGGTAACAATTTGAATTGTGGACGGAATCATTAATTCCTTTCCTATCTGAGCAGGAAATGTGCTTAAAGGAGATGTGAGGTTGTTAATTGATACCTGCCCTTCATTTCCTCTTTCTACTAATTCCCCGTAGTTTGCATGTTCTCTGTCCTTTCTCTCTTCTGCATGTTTCACCTTTTCTCCCATTTCTTCTATAGTTTGTGTGTCTCTCCGTGCCTCATGAAGATTAATCCCTGCAACTAGCTGTCTTTCTCTCTCCTCTTCCACTATTTCTCGTTCCAGCCTCTCTATTTGATCCTCTCTCTTCGCTTCCACATCTGTCTTGTCATGCTTTTCTCCCTCTGGAATCCCTGCACCATGACCTTTGACAGATTTGACTTGTTTCCACTTTTTCCCAGTATCTGTCAGCATCCCACTCTCATCGTGTTTCTCTCTCTTTGAGTCAGGGACTAAATTCAGTCCATTTTCTCTCGTTTCCAATGCAACCTCCGTATCTGTATCTACATATTCAACCATGTCGGGCACAGAGTATATCTCTCTTTTTGTTTCTCCTTGTAAAGAAATACTTTGGAGAAATGTGTTAGGGCTGTACCTAATTTTCTTTACAAAGAGTCCTTCTATATGTCCAGCTTTGGCCATTTCATGCTCCGTATTTTCCTCAATTTCTGGGTCTATCTGTGAAGTCGTTGCATCGCCCCTTCTTTCCTTCACAGTCTTTACTTTCTTGACAGGCTTTCCTATAGGGTTCATCTCTGGGGTATTCCTTTCAGCCCTCTGTTCCTCTGTTTTCCTCATCTGGCTGGATTCCACAGCAATATTTTCTTCACCATTTTTTCTCGCCTCTGCAGATATAGAAACATCACTAAGCTCCTTACTTCTCAGGTCAGACCGGTCATCGCTGTTCCATCCATCTATCTGTGCAAAAGTCAGTCCTGTTGCACAATGCAGATAGAAAGTTCATTCATGTAAATAAGCACTAAAAACCAAGTGATACAGCCAGATTTTCATGTTACAACCCTCAGCATAATTAGCATAAAAATGTTTTCTAGCTCTAACTTACTGGAATGCGATACATACTGTGTGGAAATCCTGAGGCGGTGAACAACATGAGGAGTATGAGCACTTCCATTTTATCTGCCGAGGGGAAAAAAATGTTTATTATAATGAGAATCATAATGAGAATTCTCTAGACATGTGCTTTAAATAAAATCTGGTAACATTTACACACTTGTTTAATCTATAAATGGTAAAATTGGCCCATGATTCGCAGCCCCCACTAACAGCTTCAACTCTTTTGGGAAGTTTTAGGAGTGAATTTTTGACCATTCTTCAAGGAGCACATTTTTTTGAGCTCAGATGCTGATGTTGGATGAGAAGGCCTGGCTCATGGTCTTCGCTCTAATTCATCCCAAAGGTGTTCTATCAGGTTGAGGTCAGGATTCTGTGCAGGCCAGTCAAGTTCTTCCACGCCAAACTCGTTCATCCATGTCTCTATGGTTCTTGCTTTGTGCACTAGTGCGCAGTCATCTTGGAACAGGAAGTGAACATCCCCAAACTGTTCCCACAAAGTTGGGAGCATGAAATTGCCCAAAATGTCTTGGCATGCTGAAGCATTAAGAGTTTTTTTCATGGGAATGAAGGGGCTGAGCCCAACTCCAGAAAAACAATCTCGCATCATAATCCCCCCTCCTGCATTTACACTTGGCACAATGCAGTCAGACAGGTACCGTTCTCCTGGCAGACTCATCCATCATATTGCCAGATGGAGAAGCATGATTTGTCACTCCAGAGAACATGTATCCACTGCTCTAGAGTCCAGTGGCAGCGTGCTTTACACCACTGCATTGGACACTTTGCATTACACTGGGTGATGTAAGGCTTGGATGCAGCTGCTCAGCCATGGAAGCCCATTCCATGAAGCTCTCTATGCACTGTTTTCATTCAATGATCGTGATGGGCGAGTGAATACTGGGAATACATTGTAGATATTTAAAGCTTTTCCTCCATTTAAGACCAGTAATTTTAAAATCTGATACACGTACATGAACAGATTCTATTGTAGAAAGTAATGAATGGCTCTTGTATACAATCCAAAACAATAAATGGTCATGTGCATATGAGCTAACAGTACTTTAGGTCTGCTTGGATTCACTTTTTTCCTCTTTGTGGTCGTACTGACCTCAAACACATCACATCTGCAGGGACTTCAATCCTGCTTTGCATTATTTCATTAAGTCCAAAAGAAGAAGAAAAATATATGTGAAAAACGGTTAGCTTAAATTACTCTTACTCATGAATGTTGAACCCCAAACGATAAAGGGATAATAATATGAATGTCAATAAAAATAATGAAGGTTAAGAACAGCGCAAACATGCAAATTACAACGAAGACATTGTTCAGTTGATTTATGAGATCTGCTTACCTGTCACAAGTGCTGAGTTCCCTTATTGTCAGTGTTTTCCAGTTGACCCTCACGTGCCTCTCTCTGTACCATTAGAGGACTTAAAAGCTACTGAACTGAATACTCCAGAAGAAAAAGTGCAACCTTTGAACCACACACCACCCCAACGTAGTTGACTTTAATGATCCATTTCAGTGACCCTCTCTGTATGGAGAGGTTTCACACATGAGCTCTGGGTAAGCCATGGGAAATAACTCCTAAAATACCTTTATCTGGAAGGGAATTCTCACACTTACTCTCAACGTCAGAGGAATCTGAAGGATCAATAGCGGGAAAAAGGGGGCAACTTTAGGAAGAGGGGTCAGAGGTGACTAAAATCTGCCAGGCATTTACATCTAAGAGGTTATATGATGGTGAGAATTAGAATCTGCTCGGCCTTTGACCTATATGCCAATATTCTGAGGTACTTCAGGAATGCAAAAACTGGTGATAACAATGTGTGGCTTTAGATTTTATTATGGTGGCCATTTGGATCTGCTATTCTTTCCTTCAGCATCAAGTTACAGGAAAAAGTGCAAAAGTCTTGAGCCACTCCTTATTTCTGTGTTTCTTATGTTTTGTTTCCAAGGAGCCAGATATTCTCGCAAGTTTTTAAAGTGGTCTTGAGGAACAGTTCTCCAAGTTTTTCTTTGCACATTGGCTGCGTTTTCACTAATTTTCAGTCCACTCCTTGTATCTGACCATTTTCAGAAGAATATTTTTTTTGTTTGTTAAGCCACTTAACACTGACCTATGACTCATTCAAGCCTAAAAACATCACCTAACTCAAGGGATGAACCAGTGTTTTGTGTACACATAACAGACAACTTAGCAAACAACCAATTTTAAATAGTATCTTTAGGCACTTTGTTACTAGCAGCCTGGGAGAAAGAAAAACACAAAAATGCCAAAGATAACACAGTTTGACAGACAAAAAAAAAAGAAGAAGCATTTTTGCATCAACAAGATGATTTCCTAAGAACTATTAGTCAGACACTTGGCATATCTCAACATGGTGTGAAAAATTTGAGGAACTGGACAAGTGGAGGACAAAAGAAGTCTTTGGACTGCAGGAGAAAGCGCACAAACACGGGTACAAGATGCAGACTCCACAAAGAAAGGCCCCAGCCAGATGGTGGATTCAAACCCAGGACCTTCTTGCTGTGAGGCAACAGTGCTAACCACTGTGTGCCCCATTTCTCATTTTTTTTGCACGAAAAATAGACATTTCTGAAAGAGCTTTATTGAGGGTTATCTTACACAATTCTAATAAACGAATGTCTGTTCTGGTTTGATTTTAAACCTAAAACGTGACCAAAATCTACCTTAGAAATTCTCACTAGACCAAGATGTCCTATTATATTTGCTGTTGACCATGACAATTTTTTGCCTTAAAAACGATCTTGGCTAACCAAGAAAATAAATCAATTCGTGACTCATGCTCCAGCCTCGCAGTACAGATAATGAATCTCTGAGGTACGCATCATGAGTTCAGATAAGGGCAGCAGCTCATTATTTTCACTATAAATGAATCTGTCATTTAGCCTGAAACAACTGCAATCTATTAAATGCCAAAATAGTGAAAATCTCAACCGCAGATCATGCAGCTCATGTCTTAAATTGTTTATTTGTCCAAGTAACGATCCATTTTTGGTTAATCAGGTTTGACGGGTGATTCTATACATGCAGTTTTTGTGTCCTGTGATCATTGAAATTAATGGACATTTAGAAAAATGGATGAGACACAGTTCAGCACATGGGGCGTGGAGAGAACACACGTACACACATGTTAAATAAAAATGGTTAAATAAACAATTTGTGCCTGTGTTATTTATTTAGTTGAACAAAATTGTGTTTCATTACTAGACTATTTTTAAGCTCGTGTGCTGCAAAAGAGCCTGAAAATGACGGCCAATTTTCAACAGTGTAAATATTTTGGACAGAATTTTCAGATTTCCCATGCTGTAAAAAAAAAAACACATCTTAAAAGTAATGAAAACTGCACTGCAAATGTCAAACAGATGGTTTCTTTCCCCTCCAATGTTAAGTTATTTATTTAATTGCATCTTTACAACATACGATCGCAGTGTGTGTGTTTTTGCTGCACGGTGAATCATTTGAGCTCATTTGCTGATCATTGCCTTCAGTTTTCCATTGTGTTATTATGTGTGGGAATGCGCATATTTATGTTTATCTTTTAAAAGAAACACAGATACACAAACGGTTATGAAAATACACAAAGGCAGAGCTGATAAACAATGTTTTTCAGTCCATTTTTTCCAAGAGTATTGGACCAGACTACAAGGCAAGAGAAAATAAATGATGGAAGCCTTTATAGCTTTCCACTCTTTAATTTTTATTTTAAAAAAGGTTATCCAGAACCTGATGTTTGAGAAATCAATTTTACTGCGGGTAGAAGCCAGAAACACTTTAAATGTGGACTATACACTGATGTAACAAAACAATTTCACTAAGTTACAGCATTGCTTAAAAATGTGCTTACAGTTGCTTTAATTGATGATGTAGAAGTCTCAAAAACTCACAAAAACTCATGTATGAAATATGATACACTTGACATTAAAGGGTTAATATAGTTAACTTAGTGAAACTGGCTTTTCACGCACACAAACACACTTTCAAAGAGCTGACCTCTAGTGTACAGAACCTGACCTGTGAAAGCAGAATAATCTGATAGCAGTTGCATTGCAAGACCACAAAGTGGCAGCACATTCACACATAACTGCCTAAGTTGCCCCAAAAGACTCTTGCATTGCATAATTTTGCATAGGAAAACAGCAGATGGGCTTTAATGTTTTGTATGGGCCTAGATCAGTTCTGTTCTTCTGGATCATGGAAAGAGATCAATATAGACTATCATACACATGAGTAATATCACGAGAAGAGAGAAGTCTCTGCAGCTGCTTGGACAGTGGGAGCTCTTTTCCTGTCAAAGGTGACGTAATGTATAGGCGAGTAGGTGTGAAAAGCAGCAATAATGGAAGAAACAGAGGTGGAGGTGGTATCTTAGAGCGGCACCTGTGTAGGCTAAAATAAGTCACTGTACAGTATGTGGGCCTACTGCATGTGTGCATCTAAGCAAACAGATATTTCATACAGAACGCTGCCCCTCCTCCCTCATCGACCCATTTCAATGCCTTTTTGTTGTTGTCTGTCTATCCCATCTACAGCTTCAAAAAATCCCTTTCACAGACAAAGCTCATGATATGCTCCACAATCTGTCTGTCTGGACTTTTGCCTTCTAGCCAAATCACTTTTACAGTTGAATGATTGTTCCCCCAGTGTATCCTCAAAGCTGCCCAGCAGCCTCACCAGTTACCCTTACCCTTGCAGTATGCTCTAAATCCCAAGGACCCAAATGAAAAACAACACTTCAGATAGTATTTTGTTTCATAGTTTTTTAACAACATGTCATACTTTTTTTTATATATTAATATCTATAAGGTTTCAAATGATCACAAGCTTGGATTCAGGTTATGATACTCTTTTCTTTTTCAAATTTGGCCTCAGTGGACAAGAAGAAACTCAAAGACTGGTATGTGTAATGAATTTGTCTCCAAACAGCTGAGGTCAGGGTAAGTAAGTGGTTTCACAGTCCAGTGTGGAATTTTGGTCTGAATGGGTGCGTGTGTGTCACAGATATGACTGACTTAATATGACATAAAGCACATAGAGATATATGATTTTAGTTATATCTGAGTGCAGAGGCACATTAGACCTTTTGTCTGATGTAGGTTGACAACTGGACAGATAACAGACGACAACATTAACACGGTTTTTGCCGCAGTTCGTTTTGTGGAGTGTGCAATCGAATTTACAGTAAAAAGACCGAACATCGATATTGTTTAACTTGAGGGCATAAACTAAAGGAAAAAACTGACACATGGAGAGAAAAATGAAGGTAAATCAGACAGTGAGAGATCGGCAGTCGAATGAAAAAGCTCGAGTAAAAACAAGCCTGTGTTAAAAATGAACCCTCTCCCCTTAAACTATCCCATCTGCTTGGAGCCTGTCTGCCGGCAGTAACACCAGTGGTGGGGGGTTAACAGGGGCAAAGGTCACAGACTGTGATCAATTTGTCGAATAAAAGCCTCAGACCCATATTAGTGCAGTGTGCGTGACACTCTGGAGAGCACACAACTGACGTTCGGCCTTGTGCTACAAGGACAGGACACATTACTCACGCTTACATGCTCAGCCTCTAAACTTTGCTTGTGGTCGGACCTTGTGGGTTATTAAAAATAGGATAAGTCAGAGATATATTCTTTCATCACACATTTGTTTGTGGGCTGCTATTTGGAAGCCTTGAAAACTATCATAGTCAATAGTAAAGTTAGCATAGGTGTAGCTATCTTGTTTGTTTTGCAGCCAGAAGTGACTATATATGGACAACAGGCTGGTATTGCTATGCTAATAATAACTAGCTTGGCTGGTAATTTGCAGCACAGACACAGATATCTGCTAATTATTGTTAATATGTAAAAGAAGTAATAGGCCAACTAGAATTTCATTTATCAAAAAACTCGAGGGCAGACTTCTTGGATGCTCTAATAGTGCACGTAACTACTAGAGCAACCATAATTAGCTGCTAGTGGCAGCCACCTAAAATGTGAAATAACCAAATGGTGTGCACTTATAACCAGTTTTTTTTTTGTGTGTGTGTGCAATTTTTGGCAATATCACAAACATAAAAAAAATGTAAAAATCAGTAGGCCGGTGCATCGAAAAAAGAGGTCACTGTGCTCCCTCCGGCAATTTCTACTGACATAATAACTAGCCGTAAAATTGAGCCATACAGTTTGGTAATGAAAAAATTAAACACTCACATTGCTGATAAGTTATTGAAGTAACAACAAAGCTCATGCTAATTATTTGCCTAATAGTAGCTTAGTGCAGC
This sequence comes from Cichlasoma orientale, assembly GCA_034780415.1. Taxonomy (NCBI): domain Eukaryota; kingdom Metazoa; phylum Chordata; class Actinopteri; order Cichliformes; family Cichlidae; genus Cichlasoma; species Cichlasoma orientale. The sequence goes on from JAVDPK010000657.1 coordinate 393,248, forward strand.
TGCAGGAGGATGTGAACTCTGGAGCGCACTGGCCTGTCCGAGGCAGCTCTCACATATCTCTTTGGAACTAAAAAGAGCTCACTCACCAGCTTGTGAGGCGAGCTTTAAAAAATTCTCATGCTTGAAAAGTGCAAAACAAATGGAAATGTGTTGCGGAGGCTCTGCACACATGAGACATATTTTTACACTTTTATAACTCTGTACTGTCCTCTACGAGCATGCTGTGCGTGTATGGTTGTAATTATGTATACCCGTTCATGATGTGGTTTAAAGTAGGTTGATTATCCTTAAATTTGCTGTGTAGCCAGTAAAAGTGGCCCAGTGTATATGTTATTATATAGAATTATAGGATTGCCTCTATGAGAAAGGTTGAAGGTTGTGCCTTAATGATTAATGACTTTTAGTGACCAGAATTTTTTTGAGGTTACTGAACATCCAGATTTTTCTTGTTGTGTTCCTGATATTAAAAAAAAATGCACCAAAAAGAAAAGAGGAATTTAAGTATTATCATGTGTTTACATGAGCATGAAAACAGGAAGTGCACAGATTATGCTTTAGTCATCTTTTTTGCATATTTTTCTAAGAATATCTAAACATTTTTTTTCTTCCTTCTCGCCAAAACGGGTCGAAGTAATCACGAGTACCCACACAACACTGTTTTCTTAACCCTGCCTAGAATAGCTTCACCAAATTGAATGCGTGTTTTTGTTTTAGTCCGGAGTTCTTGTGTGATCAACATGGCCAAAAGCTTTGGAGAAACGAGGATAAAGAATGGAAGCGATTTAGAAAAGAAAGTAAAACTGGAATTCGAAGCAGAAAAACGGGTTGAAAAAGCACTTTGGCTCTTTCCTTACACTTCAATTTGAAATTTAAGTAAGAAGGCCTTTGAAGTGAAAGCCTCAGACTGGCATAAAAATGTATTTTTTTGGTGTTAATGAAGCTTATCTAACCTGTGGGTCAGTCAGCTCGTCATAAACATCACATCAGCGGTCAGGGCAGACTGATCAAAGCACAGTTAGGTCAAAAATGACAAGGGCACTGCTAACTCAAAGAAAGGCATCAACTTGGGTTTATGCTGCGTTTGAATCTGTAACTCATTAACTCATGGGAAAAGAGGGAACAGTAATTTCATACTAGTATTTTTCTTTTTTTTAGAAACCAAGACATCTATCCTTGAAGCTGTTTTATATTCCCACTTCTTTGTTGAAGAAGACTCATCTCTCTAACAGACTATTTTTGAAGAGCACAGCTCAGGACGCCTATTGATTGCTCACACACAGACTCACATGGACAGGCCTTTACAAACACCCTTGAAATTGATGTTTCCCATGGAGAAAACAACTGATCCATTAGTTTCTTTTTCTTTATAGTAAAGTAGAGTGTAAAAGCAACAATCTGAAGAAGCTCTGACATTTGGCTGCCACATATTGCACCATGAAACAAGCGCAATGCTGAAGCACTGTAGCAGAGCAGGTGCTTTTGTCCTTTAAATTACTCCTTTGTTCCTCAAGAGTGACTCATGTTGCTGTACCCCCTTTTGATAGCTGCTCATTGATGCTATCGGGCAAGAAAAGCTCACCATATGCTGCATGATGCATGTATATGCATAATCTGCTCTGTGCAGTTAAAATGTATACGTTTAAGTTTTGTTTTTTTTTAATTATCCAGGGCAGCATGGATTGATTCTGTGTCTGCACAGGCAACAGGTGTCAAATATGTGGGTGGATAAAAATGCGCAGAGCGTATAGGAGTTGTATTGTTAAAGCAGGACACAGAGACAGATGGATCTGCAGCGTTTTGCTGAGTGATGTGGGTCATCAGGCCTAGTTAACAATTCTCCAGTGCTATTAGGCAAGCTGTAGCATTGCAAAACAAGTTTTTGACCTTGAAGCACAAGATCAGGGTTTGATATTTTTTTTTCTATTTACATTCTTGTGGTTTCCTCTTTAAGTAGAGCATGAAAAATGTTACATCCTGTGATCTATGACATACTAGAGCCTTTGTTTTAGGATTTTTTTTTCTCCCCAACAAGAAAAAACAAAGTTAGTTAAAAGCTGGTCAACATAGTGGAGCCTTTTGCCATTAAAGAGCCAGATATTACCCCATCACCAAACTTTTGCAACCAAAAGAAAATAAACATTGGATTTGGACTGGACAAGACTCGACAAACATGCCTCAAAATAACTGCTAAACACATGTCTGCCACATTTGTTATGTTAAACGGGCACATATGTAGACAGAAAAAAAGTAGTGCAGTTAACTTTTCGGACCACAGACTTCAGTTCAGCCTACATTGTGTGTCTTTGTGTGAATGGGCATGTGTGTGTGTGTGTGTGTGTGTGTGTCTGCGCATGGCGAGGGGCCCCTGTTATTATGTCCTGCTGCTTTTCAATGGAACAGCTGTGCGAGCCTCCAGCCGCCTCCAAACAAGGCACAGACTGCCTGGCAACTGTCCTCTCATTGGCCAACTTTCCACCTCCTCCGACCAATCGTGCGAGCCACATGTCGAGGAAGCGCACGGGGGAGAAAAACACAACAGAGAGAAAGAGAGAACAGAAAAGATTGTGAGAAAGTTTGCTGCGAAATACACAAGAGGAGCTGGAGAGATTTCAGCTCGTCTTTCCAGCAGAGAGTGATAAGATTGAGAAAGCAGAACGACAGCACATACAAATCATACTTTAGTATTAAGGGAGCACTTTTTAAAGCTTTAACCTCTTTCACACAGATTACCATGGAAATCTTTTAATGTTTCTCAAATCCTGCATCCTGTAGACTAAATTCCGGTGTCCTACTCTATTAGCTTTGACATTCTTAAAAAAGCTACAGTGGAAAAAGCATGAAAGGAAAGAAATCCTTCACATTTATCATACAGCAAATGCAATTGGTGCAAACATCCATCAACCAATCACAGAAATTGCAAAGGCCTGAAAGAATTACCAAAAAAAGCAGACTGTCTCTTATATAGGGTTGTAGCAACAAATAAAACAGCTACATATACGCATTTCCTGGGATCCTTCAGCCAGAGAACTGCCTGCATTGAGTTGCAACAAGGAGGCTGTGACGTTTCTTTATTGATGCTATTGGCTTTGTGTTTGGCAGGCTGAGACATGCCACTGCAAAACGAGAGTTTCCAGGGCTTCAAGTGGACTTACTGGTGGATTCGAGTCAACATCTCTTGAGGATAATAGGTGTTTGTTTTACAGTAGTTGTGACACATGCGCTTGCTAGATGTGAGGTCGACAGAACAGATGAAAATGTTTAGAAATGGGCGATAAACAAGAATGTGGCTGCAGGCATAATTTTAGCCCAAATTGCTTTTGTCTGCATGCCATCTCATACGTCCTCTGTGGGTGTGGATTGTATAGCATGCATTTGTTTACTGTGTATGAGTGTGATGAGTGGGTGGACTCATACTCACCTATACCACATCCTGGTTACTAATCAAAGTGGCCTGCAGATTTTTGAGAGAACACCTGACATAATGCACAGCTCTCCTCTCCTCTGGAAGTTACGCTTCTTCTGAAATCTTAACGGCAGTTTCTTCAGAAAACAAAAAAGACCCGTGAAGAGGTGCAGGAGCAACACAGGCGAGGTGGCTTGTGTGATGTGGTGAAGAATGAGGCTATAAAGTGCGTAGGTCTGCTTACTTTAAAAAAAAAACATGTGCAAACACTCGTCTAATTACACACAGACACTCTGGCAGACGCACACTTAAACCTTTCTCACACACACACGCACATAAGCACTGTCTGCGCAGCCATTTGTCAGTATGAAATGTACAAACACACTCGCATTACGATATGCTGACATGGCATAGTGGTGGTGGGTGTTTCTGAGTCAGTGGATTTGACAGCCACCAGCAGCACCATGATGATGATGATGATGATGATGATGATGTAGCTGACACAGTTCACAGTACATGGATATCTGCCACAGAGATTACGTTAGTGACCTAAATCTGCTGCTCAAACAGAATATTTGCAATGCTGTTTTATGCTGTAGCTTTTAATTGCACTTAATCAACTAGTTGATTAACAATATTTTTGATTATTGATTGACAAAGTGCCAGTAGGTCAAATATGATGAATACTGTGCATGTTTATGATAACTACCTTGGGCCTCTTTGTTACATGACAGAAACCTCTGGTGATATCATGCTCTCACATCTTTTGTGCTGTGCACAGCAGACATGTCCTGACATGCAACAAAGAGATGACAGTTTTATTAAGCAGGTAAGCTACTTTCATGTTCAAGCAAACCAGTAAACCAAATTTTTACCCCACTTGTCAGCGTATGATTGAAAGACTAATGAAACCTCGGGCCTGCAGGGCTGTAGCTGAAATTTCCTCTGTTCCTAGAACAAATTGATTGAACGTACTGCAAGCTGTTCAGGACAGGGCAAATTAGAGTTTAATTTAGAAGTCCTCTTTTTTAAGGAGTAATTGTTGTTTAATTTTACAAAATGTTAATGACAATCTTACATTACAACCAGTGGCTAAAAAGGGATTTGGTGCAGTGCAGCATGGGGAAGAGAGAAATTTAGAAATAAGACACATGATAGTGTGTGTTGTGAGTTTTTCTACAGGCCAACCTGTCCTGCTACTGCAATAGTCGCTGCTCTTGGAGGATTTAGCCAACTGAATTCAACAAAGTAGCTGTTTCACAGGCTGTATGGTTGATTTCCAACCTCTACACCAGGGGTGTCCAAACTTAGTGCTAGATGTCCCGCCCCCTACTGTGAATTATGTCAAAAAAACATACAATTTGGCCCTTTAAGTTACTTTTTTGGCATTTTGCATAACCCTCTTGATTGAAGGGAAAGGCGAAATGTCAAAAAAGTAACTTGAAGGGCCGAATTTTACGTTATTTTTGACATAATTCGCGGACTGGAGGTAGGGGGGCGGGTCCGGAAGTGGCCCGCGGGCCGCAGTTTGGACACCCCTGCTCTACACACTACAAAGCTAGTATAAATGGTAGAATACGGTGAGTGAATCTAATCAGCATCATTACCCTGTTATAGCCCAACATTGACCTTGAACACCACAGCCTGCTAAAAGAAATTACCTGCCCCTTAAACAAAACAAAACAAAACAAAAAATGTTAGTCCATTTATGCTTGATGCGCTTATTTAATGCTAGCTAGATGCTGAGTATTGCAACTGCAACTTTATTTGCGTCTGCAGCATGAACACATCACATGGATGAAAAGAAAAAGGGATATGTCGAGGGTGTAAGTGGGCCTTGGGATGTGGGCTTAATGTCATGTTACTGAGCAAGTGATTGAACTCAACGCCAGGCTACAGTACATGAACAATTAACCCGTTCTGCAGTAATACGCATTAACCTGCAAGATTTAATTGCTTAATTGAAGGTGCCAGATACAGTTATGCATCGCTCCAACCCGTCCCATCCACCCATCCTCTGATTACAGCAAAAACAAGTTAGCAACATGTCTGTGTGTCTGCGTTTCAATAAGGACTCACTCCAACATGACCTGGTTTGCTTTGAAATGGCAGCTACTGTAGCCTGAGGCTCTAACAGATGTTGAAGAGGAAGACAACATGCCCTGGCAAACTGCCATTATTGAAAGAAAAAAAAAGAAATACTGCTGTTACCCAGACTTTGCTACCTGTATGTCAAGTACTGCTGTTCCTGCTTTAAATTCCTTTCTGCCAGGGTTAATGTTTTAATGTTCTGATGATATTTCTGCATTGCGTCCCCTGGCCACAATATTTCCTCAGAAAAACACTCAACAAATTCTAGAAATCCCTAAATGAAAGCAGCGTTTTGGAATATACATTAGCATGAACATGATTAACATGATCTACACGAACACTTTCAGAGGAGTTCCAAAGCAAATAGCTCGCAGCGAGGTCACTAGTTTTATTTTTTATAGAGACTCTCCATTAGCAAAACTGACTACAATGACAAAACTGAAAAGGCTTTCATGAGTGAAGCTCAGCAAAGACAGCGTAAGTCACATAAACAACTGTAATCTGATAACTCCGTGATGAATACTGGCTGCTGAGCTCTTATTTTATGCGCTTTGTACTGAACTTAATGTTAAAGCTTGAAGTGAATGAAAACCTGTAGGGATTGTACTATACTTAACATGGAGGTGCAAGAGCAGTTCATTTGTAGTTGGGATAATTTGGGGGCTATAATTTGGCTCTTTTAGACTGTATGTGTGGTCTGGAATCTCAGGGTCATCCACGGGACATAAACTCACAACTGCACTGAGTGGATAACAACATGTGAAATCCTGAGAAGTTTACCCAAATGGCCCAATCGCAGTTCAAATCGGTAATGACCCCCAGCTCTTTCTGAGACTGCATGTGTGAGAAAACAGCCTCAATCTGCTCCCACTGTGCTGTCCAGACAATCTCAGCCTAATCCTCGGAGTCCTGTCCAGGATTACAATGTCTGCTCCACCCACCATCCCTGCATTATAAAAATTAGACAGGATTATTTGAACTATAAAAAAATAACACAGACTCCATGCATTAAACATGTGAAAAAAAAAACAACTCACTACACATCTTATAGTTTTACTGGAAGCGGTGATTACACCTGTCATTTCCCCCAGATTAGTGGCCGGTGGGGGTAGATTTGGGAAGATCAGCTCCACACAACACAAACAAAGCATTAAGGCTGATTTCCCCTTATATGGTCTGAGTAGGAACAGCATGGACATTTTAAAATGCAGATTTGTTTTGTTTGGTGCTTGGAAACATGTTGCCATAGTGACTGTGATACATATTTCTTGGTGTATGTGTTGTGCCAGCTTGCGAATTCAAGCTCTAGCAGATGGTTTCGATCCAGTGTCACAGGAGGTGTGTGTGTTTTTTGAATGGCTGAGAACAAGTACGCGAATAAGGAAGAAAACACGTTTGCACCTGAAGACAATACCCTGCGGGCGAATGTTTTTCTGAGTGTGTGTGTGTGTGTGTGTGTGTGGGGGGGGGGGGGCATCACTGTG
>JAVDPK010000657.1:400235-415472 GCA_034780415.1 Cichlasoma orientale
CCCCCCCCCCCCCCAACACGGTGTCTCAATGGTTCTGAATGAGCTGATACTATAACAGATGGTTTGGTGACTGTTTTGAAGCACTGTCATCTCCAGCAGGACTTTCATTGGATGTGGGATGTCTCCTCTGCTCTTATTTTTCTTCTCGCATCCCAGCAAAAAAATGTGCTGATCCACTGATGTGGTTTCGGTTCTAATGCATCCCTGCTTTTACCAGCTTTGTTTCCCATTTCCATGCCGATAGGAATGCTTGAAGTGTTTGTGCAGACTTTTTAAAAAGTGCTGCTGTTTCCGAATAGAAAATGTCCTGTAACATAAAGTACATGCCTGCATAAAGTGTCAAGAATTAAAAGCTGAGTCTGCTGTCATAGATGACTTGGACTTGAATAAGCCGAAGAACTTTGATTAAAGATTGAAAACATAGACTGTACATAAAAGATGGACATGGCCACTGCAACATCGCTCACTGCTTTTTGGCCTTTTTGACCCTTCAGCTTAACTAGCTTTATACCCATTTTCTTGGTAGCAAGCTGCATTCATAGACTGCACGGGTCCATGACACACGCTGAGTAACATGCTACTGAAATGTGAGGATTTCACTCACCAAAACTGAAGCACCGACTTCTTGGGTGTTAAGAGATACATTAAACCTCACAGAAATCCATAGCATTGTCAATTAATTGCATCATCTACAAGACACAAGCCCTGCAGTATGTTTTTTGTACCTGGCTGTAAATATGTGGATTTCTGTATTAAAGCCGGGCATTTTAAACTAGGAGTGTATGGGAATTGAAGCCCTTGTGGAGCTATCTTGAAGTGGCCATTCAAGCAAATGAAAGCAGAAAGGAGAACATACACACTGCTGGATATTCAATCGACAATAGCTGGTTACAAGAGATGACTTGGTGTAATAAAATTACCAAAGCCCACTGAGAAAAACATCATAAAGCTAGAGCAACCATCCTTTTATGAATGCACTTCCTGGTGAACATATTGGACACAGCAGGATCAGCAGATCTAAAATGGTTGGAAACCATCCTTTTTCAAATATTTTGTTAGTATTTCACCTACTTCCATTTTCCATCTATTGCCATTCTTTATTGCCATTATCTCTCAGCACAGTTCTGTGTAGAATTAGATGATGAGTGGTTTGGTGTAAATGTTCCTGACTTAAACAGTGATTTACAGCCCTGGTTAAAGGCTCAGTGGTCCAGACACATTCCCCTGGTTGCTCGGAGATTTTATTTTCCCCCTCAGTCTGCAGGATCGTGCAACCCTCTGCAGGCAAAAGACATTAAAGGGCAATGTATTTTTCTATAATCTGACAATGAAATGGCTTACTGAAAATAATGAGGAGAATGGATGAATGAAGTGCGGGTGTGTGACGTAAACAGGATAGTTTTCTTGTTCATTTGCACAATGACCGGCCACACTGACCCTAATTCTCGTGTTACTGGAAATGAATAAAAAATGTGAGGTGGCATATTTGTGTATGTGCAAGTTTAGGAAGCCTGCCTACTTATCCTCAGAGAAGGAGGCCTTGTTTACTAGATAGGTTTAGAGCAAATCTCAGCCAATTACTGTCAAAGTTAAAACTCTGGTGTGCCAAAAGTTGCTGTAATTTGTGAAATTGGCTGTGATCAAGGCCCATACACAAATACTTCTTCAAAGAGGCCAGAGATTTCAAGTGTTGTATTGGACTTTTGCAGCAGTGTTAACAAAGTCTGTTGGGAACATGTACATTGCTGTCAAAGTCATTTGCCTTAATTTATGTATACACTTTAGTTATTCCTCTCCTCAGTGCAGTGGAGCTTTATGCTTTGCTATCTGGGTGAATGTCTGTATATTTCATTGGTATTCTGTTTCAATAATAAGCCCCTTGCAGACTGATGGAATCTGAATGTGCCTGCTCCATGTCTGCATGCACACCCTGGTCACTTACATATAAATGTTGAGATGTTTACTCACTAGGAAAGGCCTAGTAACATCGAGGTGTCAGTTTCAACACGGCACAAATCTGAATGCATGCGACCATCAACCATACAGCTGCTGCGTGTTTGTGAGCTGCTCGGCTCAATGAAAGAGGTGATTGGTTTGGAAAATGACTTAAAGAGAAGAAAAAAAAACATGAGAACTGAACAGGGTTAAATGTTTTCAGTCTCACTTTGGCTTGTGCTAGAGTCCTTCCACTGACTGCATTCTTTAAACAGCAGCAGAAATCAGTCCACCTTTCAATAGTGAGACAGCTGGATTCCCGACAGCGGTAATTTCCTTAATTGCTTAATTATTATCACCCACAGTAAGACTGGATCGATCGGGGTCTAGCAGCAGATAACACTGCGCGGCCCACTTCATGCAAGTGAGCTGTCACACAGAGCTTAAGCCACAGTTTAATAATTATTTGACCTGTTTACTAAAGTCCGTATGAGTACATTCCCATAGCATCAGATTAGACATGGCCTTCCTACTTATTAAAGCAACTATCAAAATGGAAATCAGCTTCTTCTGCTTCTTCTTCTTCTGTGAGTACTGTGTTCCATGAATGTTGTGGGAATGCTAATTGATGCCATAAGGAAGATTTAATCTACATCTGAATGATGAAACTGCGTCACTTTAGCAGGATAATTGATGAAGGCACTAACAGTACGTGTTCCATGTCTAAGAAGGTCTACAATGTATCTAAAAATTATCACATTTAAACGACTTGCCAACAGCACATGGTTTAAGCTGGGATTACTCATCTTACTGGCATTTATAATATTGTCCGCTATCAGGTGTGGAAAATGTATGTTTTGAATCAAACAATAACTTCCAGTGGGAAAACAGCTTTTTGTGTGTGTGTGTGTGTGTGTGTGTGTGTGTGTGGTGGTGGTGAAGGGGTGGTGGCTTTTTAGCAGAGCCAAGTATTATAATAATAATAATAATGGAAAAATACTAACAAAGGGTGGTTGCATGATATTTGCAACAGCAGCAAATAGACCAGTTCACAGCAATGATGTAAACATGACTGATCCAGGTACAGCACATACGGGTTACAGTTCATACCTTCCTGGAATTACCTACTAAAGTGATGACCTGTTACTCTTTTCTATTATCCTGCACGTGTTTGTGTCTAGTTATACAGTCACACTTCTAAGAACTTCAGCAGGCTCAAACTCCAGCAACACTTGTATTATGCAGAACAACTGTATTCTTAGACTGATACTTCTTCTGAAAGTCAGCATGATGAAGGCCGTTAGCTGAAGTGCACTGGTCCAGCAAAATCATTTTTCTATATTAGCATTATATAACAGTCGTTTCTGTGAAATAGGCTTGAAGGTAAACTGACATAATAATACAATAATCAGGTACACGAATTATATTTTTCTTACAGGACTTGAAGGACCTGTTGCCAACATCTCGGTGTAGATACCACAGCACACCTTCAGGGGTCTAGTGGAGTCCATGCCTCAACGGGTCAGGGCTGTTTTGGCAGCAAAAGGGAGGCCAACACAATATTAGGCAGGTGGTCATAAAGTTATGCTTGTTTGTTGTATAATTGTGTAATAAATTCTGAAGAATCAATCGTGCTGTCAGAAAATCAATAAAATCACCTTCAAAATGGATGATTTGCTTCATAATTGTGCCATGAAATTGTAACATATATGCCGGCAAATCATTAAAATGCACTAATTAAAACTTGAGAATGTGCAAATATGGAGAGGAAAACTGACAACTGGAAATTTAACTGTTATCTCTGGTAGCTTAGTGATTAATTCACCAAGTGAAAAAGTCCTTTAGGGGCTATTTGCATATGCAAAGTGCGGCGATAGGGAAATAAAGAATCTCTGGGTCTTTGGGGAGGTGTGTCTTGTGTTTTCGGTTGTGTGAACAGGACTGACATAGATCATGGAACATGGAGCGAGTGCATCAGCAGGTAATTCTGCTCCTCTCAGCTAACTGCTGTGTGTGGTGAGATAGCACGTGAATGTGTGCGTGCCACAAATTTTCATCTGCATGAAATTTAACTGTGAATTGAAAGTGTGTGTTTGTGTATGCATGAGTGTGTGCAGGTCTGTGAAGCAGGTAAATGTATTACTTTATAATTTGAAATTTAAATCTATCTATATGTATGCATGAATGTATGTATACACATTACATTACAACACAAATAATTCCGCTTATTCTGCTATTGATTTTTGTTTGATGTCTTTTATTGGATTTGATGATTGAAGTATGTAGAAACAAGACATATTAGCAATTTAACAGTTCATTCTTTTAGCACTGCTACTGAGGGGCCTCAGCAGCATATGGAACAACCTTCTCCTCACACTGCTGTGGGATGGCATCCCATTCTTCAGCCAGCATTTGTCGCAAGTCAGCCAATGAGGTTCTGTTGGCCGCTCTGGCACGAACAGCACGCCCAAGCTAATCCCACAAGTGTTCAGTGGGGTTGAGGTCAGGACTGCAGGCAGGGCATTCCATCCTCTCCACTCCCAAATTCTGGAGGCAGTCACTGATAAACCCCCGCTCTGTGGGGGCGAGCGGTCCCAGACTGTGGATATATGGGATCACCGCTGGTTGCAGAATCTTATCTTGATATCTCTCTGCATTGAGAGTGCCTCCAGTGATGACAAGCCTAATTGACAGCACCTGGGGTAACAGAAGCTCAAAACAAGAGTCGGTAGCTGAATTAGCTGTTTGGTATTGGTGGAGAAAATTTGGCAAGTTTTTCACAGGTGCAACCCACATACTCAACTCTGCTGCTCAACCCACAAATGCATTTTCTTTACAAACGTGGCACCATTTAAGGGGAAGTGAACAGGTATAAGATTTATTACCAAGAAGCATTGTTAGAACAAAGAAAAAAAATACCAAATGCAGTTTATTCTGGAGTACTTAAAAGAAACCCTGCCTTGCTTTTCTTAGTACAAAGCTTTAGATATTAAGTATGCCCCACCCCAACGTAAGAGGGAAAAAAAATTAATGACTCTCCACTGAGTTTGTATTGCGTGAAGGTGTGTTTTGCTCTGTTTTGCCTGGTAGCACTGATACCTGCTGAGACACTGCTGTGTGGTAGGATGCACAATCCGTAGGGTAAAGAACCCAGAACTATTTTTTTGTTGAGTTTGTGAACAAAAACTGAGCCTTCGAGGAGATAAAAGCGCAAACAGATGTGAGGTGTCAGCAGGACGAAAGGGAAAACTATAAGAACCCGACAGTCTGACACGTCAAATACCCAGATGCTAACCCTTTCATGGGCGCTCTGTCTCTAGTACTGTAGCTTGGCGATATTAGGGAAATGAAAGAAGGCCGCAGTTGTCATTTAAATAAGCTGAAATAGGATCAATTTAATTTGGTTTTCTTACATATTTTTTCTTTATTCCCATATTTAAAGAAACAAGTCATCCATTCACAGCCTTTTGGAGCTCCAAAACTACAAACATTGATTATCTTGACCCACCTTTGCTGAAGCTGCGCCAGTCTCACTCTCAATTTATTGCATATTGATGTCTGCGTAGGACCCCTTGGCATCACATTGACATGACCTGAAATCATCTATTTTGTGTAAAAGTCCTGTAATGTAGGCTACTGTCACCCCACCTACTTTTTAATGTGGACTTTTTTTTGTTTATCCGTTATGATCTAGCAATATGGAGCACCGAACCTGCACACTGAAAAATGATGCTAAACGGTCACTGTTTTGAAATGTGACAGGAAAACCTCCTCTAAGCTTCACTATGTGAAGAGGTGGGAGTTACAGTATTTTTATATTTTAAATTTGTTGTTGCCCTTTAGTTTAAGAGATATAATGGGCTGTTGCTGCAACAGGTATGCAGTTGTGCTACCTCCATTTACCAAAAAAAAAGAAAAAAAGATGAAACAGAAAAACACGCTTGTTTTCGCTGCGTGCTGCATTCACAGTGATCGTGGCCTCAGAGACACTTCATTAAAGCATGCAGTAGATACAAGCAGAACCAGAACACCCTGTCCTGTCCTCATAGCTGGAACCTGTGTGTGCATGTGTGTGTGGGGGTGTTTGTGTGTCAGAGTAGCAAAAGAGAACGATAGTGCGCAAAAACGAGCTCATAGGCACGGAATAAAATGTATCTATAAGCAATTTGTATGCGTGTGTGTGTGCGCCTTTCCATCACTACAATCATGTAACTTGTGATGAGTGGTAAACAAACAGTAGAAATGATTGAACACTGGGAGACTTCACTGAATAAATGCTGTAACATTAGTGCTTGCCTGCTGAATAAACTGCAAATGTAACTGCGCTAGATAATTGACAACAATTGTTACTGCATGGAGCTGTGATTCCTTTTAAAGGTCTCTTTGATCACATGTAACCTTTTTTGCTGGAAACGCTTGGAAAGACGCAGCACTCTCTTTCCACATGAAAAGCAGAGAGAATAAGAAAGAGCGTCTTGCAATAGCAACACACCAGTCATAATGCCAACAAGCGCCTGGACACCCAACTTAAAAATCAAAAACAAAAAAAACAACACAAATGTACAACAGTGAGCATCTACAGCGATCTGTAAAACACAGGCTCTGTCATGGTTTGGGGCTGAATATCAGCCAGCGGTGTTGAGGAACTTGTCAAAATGTATGGCCCAGTCAGTCCAGAAAAGTGTCTTCAGAGTTTGATCCACTGTGCAATACCATCGGGAAAGTGTCTGATTGACAGCGGCTTCACTTTTCAGCATGAAAATGATTTGAAACACACTGTCAATGCAGTAAACGCACACCTGGATAGAAAAACACACATAGACTGGCCTCCTCAAAACCTGGAGCTCAACATTACTGAAGCAGTGTGGGATCATCTTAACAGAGAACAAAAAAAAAAGGCAGCCAACATCCAAAGAAGAGTTTTGACAATGTTTCAAGAAGCCTGGAGAACTCTTCCTGAAGCCTTAAAGAAATTACAGCTTGTTTAAGAGAGTTTAGGCTGTGTTAAAGAATGACTGTGGTCACAGCAAACATTGCTCACTGTATTTCTATGTTTGCACACGGTTCAAACGTGCACTCACTTCACCTATTTTCCATTTTTCCAAGAGACTATAAAGAAATGAGGGGCAGCTCAAGACTTTTGCACAATACTTTCCATTGAAAATATTCTGTACACACAGGTGACCCTTATTAAGCATTAAATGCAGAAAGTACAAACTAATAAACTAATATAGGTTTACTGCACGGTATGAAAAGTCCACAAGCAGCACTTCAGTCTGATCTAAACACTTGGAGAAGGCAATAGGGCAGCCTCTGTGTGGTCAAATTTATCATTGCTCCTGAGTCAATCTTTTTTTCCCTGCTAGCTTTTCATGCTTCACTGTCCTTCATATTCTGAGTTGACAATGACTGACTGATAGTACGGCCCTGATGAAGTATGCTGCCATCAGTTGCAAATGCCAATATTACCATAAGACCATGCATTTTACTACAATTTTCCCTAGTTTTTGGAGTATTAATTCATATTGTGAGAAGAGGTGAAGCAGAATATGAGTGGGAATGTAACAGCTCTCCAAAACCAGGGTTCTGTACATACTTGGGGTTTAGAATCTTGCTCATGGATGCTTAGGAATTAAACCACCAACCCTCTGATTAGTAGACAATTTCCTCTCTCTCAAGGGACAGCATATCATGATACAGAAGACACTGAGACACTGATGTTTTGCATCGTGGATGTGCAATTGACAAATCTGCAGCAGCTCTGTGATGCTGTCATGTCAATATGGACCAAAATCTTTGAGGAATGTTTCCAGCACCTTGTTGAATCTTTGCCATTAAGAATTAAGGCAGCTCTGAAGGCAAAAGTCCAACGGTACTAGAAAGGTGTACCCGACAAAGGGTTCATATGAGTTAAATATGACCAGCTCTATTCCGACTTTCCTTGGCTGTTTTATAAGTCTTTGCTGTCAGGCTAGCGTTCTCTCTCTCGTCACAGTTCTGATGTAAAATGCAATTACCTTTAATTTAAACTGAAAAGCAATGACTATGTGAGTACGAGACAGTCAAAACCAGCCAAATGAATAAGCACAAAGGAGGACAGAGAGAGGATTCATAACATGATGGAAAAGCTATTATTGTTTCAGTTTTGTTCGTTGTTCAGTCTCTACTGTGCTATCACTATGGGGACAGACGTGCGTCACTTCTGTTCGTAAAGCCCATGTTGCACTCTGTCCTCTTCATGTGTGCGTCCGCGTATGTGTTTGTATAACCTACTCGGCCACGATTTCATAACCACGTTCGTCTCGGACACTGCTGCCTGCTTCCCACACAGATGAATATTGATGCAGCTACATGCTTGAATTGTGTTTACTTTGCTTAGATTTATTATAAAAATGCATTCCCAGAATGCACCGAATGGGGTGAAATAACAGAAAAAGAAATCCAAGGGACCACAAGAACAAACAAAATCAAAATAAGAAAATATCTATCGTCACTTTAGTGAGTCCTTTTGTTAACTCTCACACTCGCAGCCACATGCATTATACAACCAGCTCTTCATTAGGTTATTCAGTTCTGCAGGTATTGTGTGCCATCGGTTAGTCAAGTGTGTTTCTGTGCTAGAAGAAGTGGATGTGGCTGTCTACACAGACCCAGCAGACTCCCAGGCAAACCGATATCTCACATATCTCACAAGCGATCTGCCTTATCTAAAAGTGCCAGAGGCTTCAGTGTGAACACTTTATGTTACAGTACATCTCTTAATGCACTATGCTTCAGTTATTCACATCTTCCATTTTAGTGCTTTCACAAATTGTCATTATGAGCAGGTGCGCTGGCAGGAAAGTGGGCACTTCATCTTTGCAAACTGATTGCTGTTGTTTCAGAACTGGAAGGGGTTTGACGCTTTAAATAATACATGGATGAATCCGTGGGACTTATGTCACCCCCTTTCCCTCTATTTCTAGCTCTGTTCACGGTGCGTAATCTGCCTCTGAAAAGGTTTACAGTGCGCCAAAAGGACAGAATGCATTTCCTGTTATCGTTCCCTTTTGAATCAAGACCAAATTAAGCTGCACATCCTTTTTGAAAACAACTACATGTCAGCTACTCGGTTGAACTGAGTGAAAGGAGTTGTTTCATTTTGACTTCTCTCGGTACACTATAGCATAATTACCTCTCCACTGATGATTACTGCGTGGGCTTGAGGCTACTGTCATGCTGTTGCTATGACATCTAGAATCCATGAAAAGATTCTGGCATTTTTGGTGCAAAAGGCACGAGGCCTGTTGAAAGAAACAGACATGCCTGAGACACATAAACACATTTTATTTGCTTAGATACAGGGGCAGTGACCGGCTTCATGAAAACATACCGAGTGATTAGAGGTTCCTAATGTGCTCTCAGATAGCCAGTGTGATTATATCCCTACAGCAGCCAGTGACAGATTCAATGGCTTTCAGTCCAACTTTGCATCAAAGCGCATTCCTGGTCCGTCATTGCAGAAGTTCTCTGATCTTTCCTGACAAATCTCTTTCATTCTGTCAGTAAATATTTCATACTGGGGGAGTATGAAAGTGTTGCATAAACATATTTGAAAAAAAATGGAACTTCTGTTCTATAGCTTGGAGCAGGTTTAGGAGAGGAAAAAATGGCCCAAGGAAAAAGAGCGCAAGGATGCAAGGAAACTTTGCATACACTATATGTGCAGCAGTATTAGGCTGCAGCTCTAAATGTTTACCCCTGAGTGTATCTCAAAGGAGGTGAATTCAGCATATATTTCAGCCATCTGATGCCAAGCAATAGTTTTCCATAAATACTCTGAACATTGTAGTATTTTTTTTAAAAAATATGTACTGTCATGATTTTATTAGCCTGTGATACCTCCTTTTTGGATTCTTAAATGCACTCAGTTCTGTGTCACTAGAAAGTCTTATAACTGAGAATATTATAAAGGCAATTAAAATAAATTCCCTAATAAGTACAATGTGACACTGCTTTCTGATAGCATTGTTAAAGCCTTCTGTGGGATAAAATATGTTTGATTAGCTGTTATATAACTGCTGTCAGGCAGCTGCCATGGTAACCTTGGGCCACCTTGGTTTAGAGGCACTAACCTGCCCCAGTTTGCAGCCACATGACTGTGCTCTGTGGGCTAATAGGTTTACCCGACCCCTATGGTTCCTGCGTCCTGCTCGGGATTTGCACACGTCCAAATTCATGAACAAATTAACTAAAATAATAAAGTATCAACCTGGTTTTGGTTTATGAGTTATATATGATTTTTTTTCCTTTTATGAATAAAAGGCCACAATGATTTAAACTCTTTTGATAATGTATTAAAAAAGCTTACATAATATTTTCAGTTCATTCATCATAGAATGAATGCATGCAAGAATGAATGCAAGTGGAGAATGGACAGAATAAAAAAAATGGGTGTAGCTACTGTGACATCATCAACTGCTTAGTGAAGTCCTGTTTTGAAGCCTTGAAATGAGAGTCTGCACAGTCACCATCTTGGTGTTTTGAAACCAAGAGAGAGGTGAATCTGATTGTCAAATCACAAGCTGGAATGTTGGTCATACGTAACTACCACTGATTTTTATTTATTTTTTAACCCGGTTATTATTGGCAAAACCCTGAGGACTAGACTGAAGGTAGACTTCATTCTCCACCATGAGCATCTATTTAAAATTGCATATAAGTGAAGTGATTACATCATCATATCCCAAAATGTAAAATATTGCTAAAAGTTCTGTCATGAATGGATGCCTCATGATGAACTTGTTGCTTCATTTGCAAGAAAAAAAATAATAATCTGAGCACTCTTACAAGGATAGGATGTTACACTTAACTCCATGTAGGCATGAGACATGTAATCATAATAAAATTGCGTATATAAAACCTCTAAAGGCAGCATTGCTTTGACAGACACACTAAAGCGGGATTCTCAGGAGGGAAATTATAACTGAAAACCAAACAGAAAGGCTGGTAACACCATACAAGCACTGTCAATGATTTTGATTTGAGTTTTAGTGCCCTGACATTAATGCTGGGTTCACACTGACCTCTGTTCTCTTCCACCCTGACTTGATTTCTTTGCACTTTTTCCTGCCTGTTTAAACAAACTAGTGCCATGTTTATTTCAACATGTGAGGCTTTACTGACGTAACAATGAATGTTTAGCCGGTTTCGAATGAGGCCGTCTGAATAACAAGTGTCATCCTGCAAGACTAACATTGTGTGCACTGCCTTGAAGTACAGATGAGAAATAAATAGTTTGCTCCGGTGGTACTGGCCCATTGTTCACCAAAAAAAAATGCAGTCTGCAGTTGTAATCAATTGCTCTCTTACGCAGCCAGTCCTGAGACTTGTTACAGTGCTGATGCACTGAGTTTGTACCAGGAAGACTTTGTTTAAGGGATTAGATGTAAAACCAAAAAAACAAATCAAGCCAGGAAGTCACCAGGTCAATTATGTCAAACATGAGAAACCTTGGACTAGATTTAAATTGTAAATCTTAACCAAACTAAACCTCTAAAATTCAGATGACACTATAAACAAAATTCCTTTTAATGATGTGTAAGTCAAAGTGTGAATCCAAGGCCATGTTTTTTTTTGTTTTTTGTTTTGCTTTTTTCAATACAGTTCATGTTGGGTTTGTAGTGCTTAAAGTGCTGGTACCAACTGACCCTAGGGTCAACATCACTACTGGTAGCGTGAGAAGATACCTGAACCCTACAGAGATTGCTCAGTTAGTCCAACTCCTCCAGGACTGGTTGCCAGAAGGTTTGCTGTGTCTCCCAGCACAGTCCCAAGAGCACAGAGGAGATTCCACGAGACAGGCAGTTACTCTAGGAGCGCTGTAGAAAGTCCTTAAACCAGTAGTATCTGCTCCTTTATGCAAAGAGGAACAGGCTGAGCACTGCCAGAGCCCTACAAAATGACCTCCAGCAGGCTACTGGCATAAATGTCTCTGACCAAACAATCAGAAACAGACTTCATGAGGGTGGCCTGAGGGTCTGACATCCTCTAATGGGTCCTGTGCTCACTGCCTGGCACCGTGGAGCCCGATTGGCATTTGTCACAGAATACTAGAATTGGCAGGTCCACCACTGGTGCTTTTCCCAGATGAGCGCAGGTTCACCCTTAGCACATGTGACAGAAATGAAAGGGTCTGGAGAAGCCGTGGAGAACATCATACTGCTTGTAATATCGTTCAGCATGACCGGTTTGATGGTCGGTCAGTGATGGTCTGGGGAGACATATCCATGAAAGGATGCATGTACCTCTACATGCTTGGTAACAGCACCCTGACTGTCATTAGGTATGTAGATGAAATCTTTGGGCCCATTGTCAGACCCTACTCTGGTGCAGTGGTCCCTGGGTTCCTCCTGGTGCACGACAATACGTCGGGCCTTGTTGTGCACCAGGAGGAACCCAGGACCCACTGCTTGCATAGTATGCAGGCAGTTCCCGGAGGATGAAAGAACTGAGACCACTGACTGGCTCCCAAGCTTGCCTGACCTAAATCCAATAGAACACCTCTGAGACATCGTGTTTTCGGTCCATCTGACACCAACAGGTTGCACCTCAGATTGTCCAGGAGCTCAGCGATGCCCTGGTCTAGATCTGGGAGGATATCCCCTAGGACACCATCTGTTGTCTCATTGGGAGCATGCCCCGACATTGTCAGGCCGACATGCAAGCATGTTGGGGCCATACAAACTACTGAGTACCATTCTTGATTCTGCAATCAAAGTTTGGGAAAAAGGACTTGCCTGCCGCACAATTTCTTTCACTTTTTCGGGGTATCTTTGAATTCAGCTCTCTGTAGGTTGATAATTTTCATTTCAAATGATGTTGCATCCTTTCATTCCTAACACATTACCCAGTCCATTATGTCCAACATGAATTTTCCCCATTGAGATCTGATGTGTTTTCAAAGTGTGCCTTTAATATTTTTTATCAGTGTATATTAATATATTCAGCAATCTCTTCAATGCAGAAGTCAGTTTTATTTTCACCTTGTTAGATAAAATGCTTACCAGCATTGGTCAGATTTTAATTGTACATATGGGCCCATAGAAAAGGCAGATTTCTGTAGTAGCTCATTTTCATCTAACACGTGACTTTCTCATTCTGCCATAAAGAACTTTACCGCAGGCTTTTGCAGGCTAATCTCTCCTTTGCTTTAGGGAATCAGAATAGAAGCGCTTCCAAGAAGGAAAACAGACCCAGGAAGTTCTAAAACATGACAGGAGGAGTCAGACCTTAATCAGTGAAAGCAAATACCATCCCTGCACCAGCCTTGGGTGCTGCTGTGACTTGGGATGCCAAGAATGTGTGAAAGTAATCCTTGGGATTTGGTATGCTTTTTTTCTCCTCACCTTCTTGCTGCTTTTGCCTCTCTTGTTGCACCAGGTTTTCCTCCTTCCTCCTTTTTCTTATGTTGGCGTATAATTGCTACCCATGACCTTCTTATCCATTAACCTGTTCACGTCAGCCAATTTCCCTTCCATTTATACTCCCAACATTTTGATTACTAGTCCCTTCTCATCCTCACTTTCCTTGTCACTCACTGCCACTTTTTCCCCTGCTTCCCCCTTCATTATCTCCATCTTCTCTCCCTCTCTCCCTGAGGTGACTCAGTTTAAGTCCCTGCTCCACTTCCCCTCTTCCTGTTCTTCTCACCCTCCTGTTTTTCTTCCCTAATCCTCTCTCTGCGGTACCACTCAAACACTCCCACTGAGAAGGCCCTAAAGTTCATTTTCACCTCTGCAGCAGACTCTAGTGAACCATTTCGTGGGGCACAGCTTTGACCTTGGGAGAACAGTGCTACTATGGCAACGAGCTAAAAGGCATGTTGAGATATCACCTCCACCTTAATTGTTGTGGACTAAGGTGAAGGTGATACACAACAGTGATGAGGTTGTTTGAGGGGATACCATGATAAGATTGTGAGGTTTTGGCACCAGTGAGCACAGCTGCTTGTGTCTTACCATCAACAGAGGTGGAGCGTAAATGTTAAGCCTCTGTCACTGGAGCTACAGAAAAATTTTATTTCCTATGTCATCAAATGCTATTCCTAGTTTTCTGTTTTTTTTGAGGCGTTCTGCATAGACTCTATGCAAATGTTTGTGGCTGAGTCAGCATCTACCTAGCTATTGGATAGTTTTCTTTTAAATCAGGTAATCATAATTTTCTTTTATGTGAAATGTCTAAACGTGCACCATAAGATATTGCAAAATACATATACATACACCCCGACCCCAAAATGTAGAGTCTTTCTAACTGTTTACACAAACGGTCTGTCAAAATAAATCACTTTTTAGATGCAGATGTAGTGGGCACGTTTTTTTTTTTTTTTTAAACTTAGACTGTATAAATAATTTATAACTAGACATGTTTCAGCAGGATCAGGCAGCATGGTGGTTAGTGTCAGTGTCAATGCATTCTCATCACAGAGCTTCAAATACTGCCATTACAGAGATACTAATAGCATTGCAGAGATATTTGGGATTGAGATGGCTGTCCTTGTTTAAATGAAGACAAACATAAATCATGCATCTTTCCTACAGGCCATAGTTAAGAAGTCTCCAAAAAGGCTGTTGCCCCATTCTGATATGTGCCAGTACAAGATTACAAAGTGTTCATAAGATGTTTTCAAGTGCTGTGGACGGAACATAAGTCGAGTCCTTGAAAGATTACATATTTTCAGATATCCTGGTCCAAAATTCTTGAACTCATGACATAACCTTAAAACATGGCGTTAGTGACTGTCCTTAGACTTGCATTGCCAGCAAGTTAATGGTATTAACAGCCATCCTGCAATAAAGGTTTAATGTGTAACAGCAATTTAAAAAAAGTTGATAGGTTTAGTTGTTAGGGAGCTCTTGGCTCATGTGGCAAATCTCTTGCTGACGTTCCATGGCCAGTAAAGCACTTGCCCCTTTGCTCGATGTTCCAGGAAGGAAGCTTAACTACTGTGACAATAAACACGCTCAAATCACAAGCTGGCTCAACAAGGTTAAGCAATTGAAGTATTTAGGCTGTTACATCACCTTTTAAACTAGGAACTTTGCCCCAAGGCAAGGCTCACCATAGAAACAATATGTTTCAGCTGGATGGCTTGTTGCGTCAGTGTCTGACTCAGCCAGCTTGAATAAGGATATCCTACTTAAACTGGGCAACAATTGTTTTCTCCGAAGAACCTCAGCTTAATTGTTTCACTGTTGTGTGTGTGTGTGTGTGTGTGTGTGTGTGTGTGTGTGTGTGTGTGTGTGTGTGTGTGTGTGTGTGTGT
>JAVDPK010000657.1:423809-438145 GCA_034780415.1 Cichlasoma orientale
TGTGTGTGTGTGTGTGTGTGTGTGCGTGTGTGTGTGTGTGTGTGTGTGTGTGTGTGTGTGTGTGTGTGTGTGTGTGTTTCATTTTTGACTGACAAGCGAGGTGATTCAAGTTGTCACAAGCATACAGACCATTGCAAATGGTTTGTGTTTAGCCTGTGTATGTATGTAGGGAGGTGTACTGTATAATCCTTTCACACCATATCTGTGTCTGTGGGGAGTGTATTGTGTACTTCCTCCAATTCTTTTCTGCAGATCTGTTTTCCTGCAATTGCTAGAGCACAGGACAAGGTCGCATTACCACTGATACACACACACACACACTCGCACACAAAAATCTTTTCTCAATCCTTTTTTTTAAATTTTATTTAGAAAGCAAGGCCCACGTGCTTGGACGCATCTGCAGTGACAACCAATTAATGAGTCAGTGATACATCTGTTGTGAGTCCTGACTGTACATGTGTGGTACATACACGTGCAGCTGGGTGCTGTCTACCTCCCCAGTGCTCTCCCAACTTTTGATCTTTTGACCCCTTTGTGATTTGGCCCACATCACCACCATTACCAACTGTATACTTTTCTTGTGAAGGCAGTTGATAAGAGAAGGCAATTTACCCTCATCCTCCTTCCTTTTGCTTGATAAACAACATAAAAGCAAGTTTCCATGACCTCATTGACTAATTGGGGCTTTTGCTTCTTTATCATTGAGCTTCTTTGCTGCTGTATCTATCCTGATGCATATTTTTTTCTTTGAAACTGGGCTGTAATGATAGATTATCACCAAGGAATTTAGCAGGGAGTAGAAAAATACTATGTAGAAAGAAAATGCAGAGACATAAACAACTGGTCAATAGGTGAGCTGTGACTGCAAGTAATTACTTTGTAAGTACACACAGATAGCGTGGCGAAAGAAGCTGGTGAGTTATTGGCTCAGTCACACAATGGCTATTGCACAAAAACACCCATCACTTTAAAACCGTCATTATCTGCTGATTGTGGAGTAGGCGCACGTTGATTACTGAGCAAGAACTGGGAGGAATTTGTTTGTGTATGTGTGTTATAAAGATGGAATCTATAGTTACCAGTGGGTGGGGTCACTCTCACTTCCTTTACATCAAGTGAGTTTGTCTGTCTTGCTTAAAGTCGTACACATTCACAAACAAAGGTTCTCTCGCTCCTCTCCCACTCCCTTTCAGGTTCTTTGCCTTTTGCGTTTCAGGGAGTGCCCTGCTTTGCTGTCAGAATTGATTTGTAGTGCTTCTGTTGTGCCATTAGCTTCAAAACAAACTGGTTCCTGAGCTTCTCAGCGAGTCTCATTTCAACTCTCTCAAGCGCAAAGTATTGACTCAGGTGCTGAAACAACACCGATGTTTATAACAGTGTTTATGACATTTTTCTTCACACAATTGCAATAAAGGTTTTTGATATTGTGCTCAACATCCTGAAGCCAGAAAAGATCTGAAAGAAATAACAAAGGCTCAGTGAAACGTATGAATATTATAGTTTATCTAAAGCAAATATTAATGTAAATCATAAAGGACAAAGGACAGAAAATGTTATTTTCTTTTGGTAAGGACATCAATAATATTTATTAGCAGTCATTTACATAAAAGCTTACATAAAAATGTATATAACTTTGACACAATAATATATTAGGGGAACTGCATTAACTCCCATAAAAACAATGACACTGTAAGTTCTGGTACTTGGTTACCATAACAAAATATGTTAATATAACATATTGTTACATAATAGTCCAAATTAAATGACACTAAATACACAGTGCTGTATTTAATGAAAAACATAAGAGTCTTACAGCAACACTTAAATACACACAGACCCACACACTGCAACACCTGTTGCTTTATGGATTCTAGGGCATGCAGGGAAAACTCACCTACGCTGCGACTTTTCCATTTCAAAAGTTGGCACAGGGAACAGATGTTGTATCATGTGTACCTTCTCAACCGCACAAACCACCAAGACACACATACAGTTAGGTCATAATGGGTGAGCAGGTGCTCACCTTACGTCAGAGATTAGTAATCTGCACATACATTTGTAGCTTTGAAAAAGCTACAAATATTTAGCAAACAGACTGAACAGCTACACACGAGTAAACAGAGTTCTTGTTAGCTGAGAATCAGATCTGAACAGATTCTTGCGCCTTCAGCAGCTACATTGTAACAGCACATATATTTTGCAATACGGTGCAATATGCGTTAGGTGAAATATCCATTCGCGTCAACAGGATATGACTGGTCATGAGTCACATCATCAGCATAAAAGTTCCGACTATGACTGGTCAACTGTAAAAATCAGTTGCCGTGACAATGAATAGAAGAAACAAAGTCACTTTATGTAAGCTGTACGGTGCAGTAAGGGTGGGATAGTGTGTTTGGACAGTTTTATGCAGTTTGATGAGAGGGAAAAAAAGTTTTACAAAACATTTAATCATTGGAGTTTGAGAAAGCTCTTCACAGATGATGGGTTAAAGGCCCCACTTTATACAACAATGCTAGGGCAGAGGCATGTATGTCTGCTAATGGAACTGGACCACCAGTGTTTACTGATGGTGTGACTGCTGATAGAAGTATCAGGATGAAGTGTACACGGCTATATTCTCTGCTCAGATTCAGCCAAACGCTGCAAAACCGATCAGACAGAGCATGAAGCGGCAACTCAAAAGACCAACTATGCTTTTCAGTTACTGAGGACAAAACTGAAAGCAGAAAGACCCACAAATAAGCCTTTGGGGACCGTAGATAAAGATTGCTAGATTTCTCAAAGAGGGCATGTAATACTTTTGTAAAACCCTTTAAATTAAAGATGAAACAGTTTGTACTTCAATCACCTCTTGGCTGTTTGATGTAAAATTCACTGTGATGGTATAAAGAGGCTGCTGGTGTTTAGTGTGGTGGTGTGTTTGTTTTCCTAGTCTTCCACTTTCTGTAACTTATTCGGTTTCCGTTGATGACACACTGTACGCTGGCTTTTTCCACGGGTTCAGCTGACAGGTCAGAGGCCACATTTATATAGAAAAAGCCTCGACCTTTGTCTGCTCTGGGATCAGTGGTTATTCATGTGGAATGAGAGTTTCAGCACCCTAGACTTCCTGTCTGCACATCAATTCGTCTTCCAAGAGTCACACTGAATGTGGCCTTTTCACAGATGGGGGCATTACACATATAGTATACAAAGCAGCCTTATTTGTATTCTCACTAAAGTGTTGACTCACTGTTTATACAGTGTTCTTCCACATGACACAAAATACTCAGTGGGAATATTGCATTTGTTTATGAGCTTTTTATTATGGGTGTGTGTGAGAACAGGTTGTCACTTGGCATCATACAGCACTGCTTATTCCTGTTCAGTTGGTTAATCGCCTCGTTAATGGGTCAGTTCAGGCTCTGCTTATGTAACTCAAACCAACAAATAATATTTTGGACTAGTGTTTAGAGAGAAATGTATGCGATGCTTTGTTAACGGCTGTTCTTGGTTTCATGCAGGTGTCTAAAACACGCTCTACACAGGTGTTTGAAGCTGCTGAGGCCTGAATGGAGAACACGCCGATGAAAGCGAAGCCTTTCTTTGTGAGCAGACACGGTGAGAGATGGATGAAGAATAGATGGAAGGAGACAGGGCTCCATGACAGCTGAGGTTGTTTGTGGAAACTCGAGAAAGCGGTGGCGTTAACTTTCCAAACATGGAAGGTTTTAGGACAACAGGTGACAGCTATGGCTGTTCATGCCATCTATACTCTCGCTCTCCTTTGTTTTGGCCACTCTGCAGCTGCATGGAGGCTCTTCCTTATCAGATCGGCGAACAACGAGGAAATAAGAGGACGAGAGACGGCGAGCAAATAGGTGGAGGAAGAAACATTGTTTGTTTGGAGAATGCCGTGATTGTTCTTGTGATAAAAATGTACTTTTCTAATGAGTCTGAATTTGGGAAGGGAAGCAAATGTAACAAAGAGAGAAAAAACACAAAACGGAGAATGTAGAGTAACCTCTGCTTACGGGGAAAACGGGATAACTAAGTTTAAAGGAGGACTTGGGGAAGAGGTGGTGGTGGTGGTGTGTGTGTGTGGTGGGGTGTTGACATGCAGGATGAGTGTCTATGTGTCATTGTCTGCCCCATCTGTCTGGCTTTATCTCTACTTACCACCCCCTGGCCTTGCCCCCCCCCCCCCCACTTCTCCAGCCCCCACCAGTGCCCCCGCCCTTCCCCACCACATCACACCCTCTTTTGTGCCGTGGTCAGTCCCTCCCCGCACGCTGGCAGTCGACCAGGGAGCTTCCACCCACACAAAGTGGTGGCATTGTTCACATGCACAGCACACTATGCGCACAGTTGCTTGCTTGTCTGGAAAGTATATCCTCACAGAGAACACGAACATCTGCTCGCGCCGCTCGCATAAAGCAGAAACATATCAGACTGCCGAGATGCTGTTTGTAGTTTCAGCATAATTTGTGATTGTTGTTGACGAGAAAATGAGCAAAATATATGTAAGAATATGATTAGCTGAGGGTAATCGGCTAAAGTCAGGATTAAAAGTATTAAAAAATGCTACTAATGAATCACTGGAATCGGTTTATGAGGTCTTGTGACCGCAAATAAATTAATACAGACATTAGATCGTTTTTGCTTTTTGAGAATATTGATAGCTTAACAAAAAGACTGTGAGCAGGAGACTGAAAAAAATACCCAACCAAAGACCACTTAAGTTAACCAAATTAACATTATTTGTTTGACTGGAGCATGACTGAAAACCATGGAAACAATCTCTCGATGCTTTACTGTGAATAATGTGCTGTAGCTATTTCTTTCCAAACTGTAGCCTGGCTTGTTTTCCAGGTTCCCAGTCTTTATATTTGCTGAGCTCAGCTGAAACATAACCACACAGGTGTAATGCACACACACCTATCCATGCAGGATATATGGAAAACAAATAAACACAGCTGGGGTACACAGAGGAAAGACAAACATTGTTTTGGATGACATCAAAGATGTCCTTGGTGAGGTGTTGGGATGTGGGAAAGGAAGGTTTAGCGTTTCTCTTTGACCAGGTTTTTTTTTTTTTTTTTGGTTTTTGGCAGGAATCAAGTGGGCCTTCTTTTGTTTGGCTTCCATACCGAATTTTCTTTAAAAAAAATTACTCAGTGTGTGTATTACGGCTGAAATCAGTTTAAAGGTTTTGCTCCCTGCTGGCAAATTAACGACGCTTTGATAGGTGCAGAAAGCCGCATTTCCCAAAAGGCAAGAACACATCATACGTGATATTTGGCACAAAACTGCTTTTACTCTCACACGCTCATTGTGAAATAGGCACATTTGCAGGCAATCATGGTCTCAGTCACGTTGTTTCCCTTTCTTGACAGACAGGCACAACTGCAGGCAAACGTGACTCAATCTGTTCTGCTACCCAACAAAATAGCAATTTTGTTTCAGCCACTTTCTTAGTCATATTAATAATAATGATGAGAAAAAAAAAAAAACCTTTGCAAGTGTTTTATGAGGAAGGAAATAGTGTATATCTTTGTGACACTGTGGACCCCAGACCTGAAAATGCATTAAGGGAACAACACACAAACACGTCTTACTATACTTGTGAGGAT
The DNA here is from genome assembly GCA_034780415.1 of Cichlasoma orientale. Taxonomy (NCBI): domain Eukaryota; kingdom Metazoa; phylum Chordata; class Actinopteri; order Cichliformes; family Cichlidae; genus Cichlasoma; species Cichlasoma orientale. The sequence continues at coordinate 429,425 of JAVDPK010000657.1, forward strand.
GTTTGTTGACAAGAAAATTCCTTCCCTTCCTTCCTCCATCAAAACTAAATGTCCAGCAGAAACCCTTATCCAAACCTAAACTATGAGTCTAACCTTACAATCGAGTCTGAGGTCCAGTGGTGGTTTAAAATAACATGTGTGTCTGCAGGGACAGATGGGGAGGGGCTCGCTTTTTGTCACGTAATGCATGCACTGGCCTCTTACATTCAGAGCTAAAGGCTTAAGCCAAACCATTCCCCCAAACTAAATCCAAATTTAATTTTAACCCGAAACCTTAAATCGAGGTTTTAAAACCCAAAATGTCATTTGAAGTGCAAAATGTGCTCACTTACAAGGTCTAAAATTTCTTCTTTTTTTTTGGTCAATTCTTCCGGATCTGAGTTCATTACTATATTTAAATGCCTAACCCCATACTAAACCAGATTCCAACCTGAACCCTTAAACGAGTCTCAACACTCACTTTCCAAAAACATCCTCACTCCCAGATTAACTCTCATAAAGAGAGAAATATTAGCACACGGAGAGAGAGGGGACATAAAAGTACACACACATACGTCCTTCTATACAACATCTGAAATCCAGTTTGCTAAAACTTAAGAGTGCGCATCCTTTCCTCCCACCCAGTAATTTAATGGAATCAAAAACTAGGGCAAGCATATGCAGCCACAATCAAGTATTGCTTTCATGTTCTAGCATGCAACTGCAGTTTACATGCTGGAGCTATACTGTGTAACATTTCCAGTGTTCCTCACAGAGGAAGAAGGAATAAAGAGCCAAATGAAAGAGAGGCTTTTAGTACAGTCTACCGCAAACTGTGTGCCTCTTCAAGGTGAAGAGTTATTTAAGCGTTCGTGTATTTTGTGGTTTAAATAAGCAGCAGACAGAAAAAGAAAGGTGGGATTTGATTTTATCTTTTTAATTAATGACAAAAGCATTGCCTTAACTTTAATTTTGTCATTTGCCTAGCAGCTTGTTGCCAAGGTTAGTCCATATAAATGCTCCCAGTGGCCTGTACTTGACATTTCATAAAAAATAAATAAATTTGCTTTGTCCTTTTCCTGGATCCTTTGGTGCTCTGTGGAATTCTGTGTTTTGGCACAGTGAGCTATAGCCAAAAGTAGGATGTTAACCACAGCTGTTTCAGCCTGTTCTGCATAGTCATGAAAAAATAGAACTATGCTAGGAAGCTCAGATGAAGACGAGAAGGCAGGGCGAGACAAAGAACCCATGCCTTTTGGAGATGTCAGCACCCGGGGGAGTGGAGTGGTTTTTTCGCAGAAATATCACACAGTTGTTTTGGACCTCTTGTTTCAGCGCTAGACTGTTAAAGAACAACCCCAGTTATGCTTGAGAGTCATTGAGAAGTAAGGAAAGAAAACCTAAGAGTGCGCAGTGCATGAGAGGCATAAGAAGAGAGGAAAAGATGAGAGAGAATCGGGGTGGAAAGAACTTCAGAGAGGAGTGAGTGCAGTAAAGATGCAGAGGGGGATTAGAAAAGAAGAACTCGGATATGAAGGGTAGCAGATGTTTCCCTTATGAGATGTATTAGGAGTTGAATCCCTCTACCCACACACTCTCAATCATGTGCTTTCATGTTCACTGTGATGTAGGCCAGTGGATCACGCTGTGAACTGTGTTTACTTCCATTATGGGAGTGTGAAAAATCTTTAAGTGTCCAAATCAATGGACACAAATTCATATACTTTTCTTTTATGCTTGCGTGTGTGTGTGTGTGTGTGTGTGTGTGTGTGTGTGTGCCTGCCTGCGTGTGTGTGTGCATGCGTGCGTGTTCTATGTATGTAACAGTGTGTTTGAACAATCCAAGGCCCAAAGCTGTACCAGCCTGTTTTTCAGAGTCAACCAGCATGTGGGTGAATGTGATGTGGGCATGTCCGAGCCTGTGGGCATGTGCTTGCCTATGTGTGTCTTCACCATGTGCTCCTCCTAATTCTTTATTTACAGTCTGAACAGGGGATGGCAAGATGGCGTCCTCCTTTGCTATATGCTGCATGTGCTGTATGTGCTTTTCCTCTGACACAAGTAGGCCAACTGAAAGTGCACTGCAGGCTGGAATGCTTGGCAAAGGTCCAGCCCATTCCAGCCGAGCCTGCGCTAGATCCTACCAGAAGGGGTCCAAATGCAGGCGGAAGAATTGCAGCCCACGTATCCCCCATCACCACCACCACACCCAAACAGCTGCAGTGGGGTATGTGTGTGTCTGCTGCTCAGCTCTCCAGTGACTGTTGACTTGTCCACTTACTTGTGCCTGTGTCCATGTCTTCCAGCATTCCCCCTCTCTTAGGCTGTGTGAAATGTTAAAGGGAATATTAAATGAAAAGACTTAATATTCAAAAACAATCCTAAGAATGACTTTCAATCCCATACATCACTTGTCCTTCTCTCTTTGTCTGCATCTCGTTCAAGGAGATTTCATTTTTAATAAAGGATAACATTCGTCTCATTGCTGCACATTTCTAAAAAAAAGAGTGTGTGTTTTCTCTAGTTCCTGCTGTTAAAATGAAAACAAAGAAAACTACCATCCCCGTGGCTTCTTTGCTGTGTCCTTTCATTATCTTTTTTCCCCACTTAGTGTCATGCTTTTCTCTCTTCCAGTCTCTAATTTGCAGCCAATGTCCTCCATCTGCTATGTCTGTCTCCAGGTATCTCTGGAAAGCTCAGTTACTCAGAACTAGCATCACTTCAGATGGTTTACAATCACTGTCAATGGTCCAAAATGGCAAAAGGACTTTATTGGGAAAAATGAATCATACCTCCTTCTATCTGCATCCTATTAAACCTTTCATCTACTCTCTGTATTGTACTCTTCACAGTCCCATATATGACAGCAACCCAGAGTTACACTGGGCACGTATGCAATTTCACACACTTGGGCTGTATGGGGATCAGCTCCTGCTCAGTCTCACGCCTCTTCTGGGGTAGCTTCTGTTTCAGCTTTCATTGCCCAGTGTAAATTCTTTTATTATCATGTGAAGCTTCTCATCTGAATTTGGTATGTTAGCATTAATATAGGAATTCTTTAGCTTTAGCTGCCAGGGACTAGCTTTGCAGCCACAATTGCAAAGGCTCTGTCACCTTTAGTTTTTAGTCTAGATTTAGGGATGGGTAGCAAGCCCTGATCAGAAGACCCGAGCGTCCTTCTTGTGGCATATGGCTACAAAAGTTCTGATGAAAGTAGACGCTTCCCCGTGCAGAGCCCTAAAGGTGAAAACCAGATCTTTGAATTGAATTGTGAATTTAATGGGGAGCCAGTGCAGCGAGATCAGCAGAGCTGTGATGGGGACAGTGCTTGGAGGATCTGGTAAGGAGCTTTGCAGCAGGGTTTTGTAAAAGCTTCAGATGATAGGACAGCGCTTACTGCTATTTCTCAACTGATAAAACCAAGAAAGAACCAGATGTTTGTCGCTAACGTCACCAAATGCAAAGGGAAGATGCTGCTGTTAAATGATTTGAAGTTCTTTGGAAAAAAAGAACCCTTTCTGATGGGAGATGAAATGTCTTCAAAAGCCAGCTGCCTTTAATTCAAGTGCTTAAGACTTCCATGACCGGGATGACTGAGAACCTACACGGACAGGATGCATCAATATGTGTAAGGGGGGGAATCAAGTTCATACTTGATGAATCACTGTGGATAAAAAGTAACACGCAAACTTCTCTACTTTGCTCTGCAGTGGAAAAGATTATTCATCCATAAAGCTCAACACAGGGCTCAGAGTTCCAATGTGTAACCGAAGTTCATCCAATTTCAGGTTGTGTGTCTTCCATGATGTGGGTAATGATTAATTTACTAGTCCCACGGGGAAAATCAAGTAGTGCAGCTAATCATTAAGCTGCCAGTCCTATGTAGGTCACGGCTGCTTTTTGCACGTCAGATGTTTTGCTGTTGCTTTATCATCCATATCTCATGGTCACAGAAGCCAGAATATCAAAAACAAAAAAGCAGAACAAGTTAAACTGAGGAATGCTTGAAGTAAACAAAGTAGTCTTGGATGTTTATTCTGAAGCACTTGGACTATATGAAGTCACATGCTAGCAGAGAAGATATGTGTGTGTGTGTGTGTGCATGCAGGCATGTACGCTGTAATAACCGAGAAGCATTTTGCCTATGCGTGTGTTTCATAAGGAACGGTGTTATGGTTTCGTTGAGGTACAGCTGAAAGGCCAAATGTGTGTGTGCGGTTATCCAGATGTGTGCATATGTGTTTTTGTGCCCACGTAGATTTGCACAGAACTGTTCCCCTTTCCACTCTGGCACGGTGTGTTCTGTACATTTTACGCCTGCGTGTTTTCGCTAACACATGGCCGCTGCTGACTGTTACATTTTAACTGGGGGTGTTTTGAAGCTGTTTCGCAGAGGATGTGTGTACGCGCTCTCACACAGCTGTGTTCATAGTGGAAGAGAAAACGAGCCACAGATCTTCCTGTCAGTTGTTTTCTTTCTTGCTCTCAAAGTATTTTTCACTCAGTTCTCAATTAAACTCTTTGTTTTTGGCCTTCATCTTTAAGCATTTCTCTCATTCAAACACTATTTTTATCCCTTTTCATGCTACACATTTCCACTGAATTCTCAATCTCTCAATTATCTCTACAATTCAAGTCTACAATTCACCATAATTCTTTCCTCATAAATCATCTCCTTTATCTCTCCTAACTCTCCCCCCTGCTTCTGTTGCTTCTTGCTTGTAAATGACATCTTCCCATCATCACAAACAGGAAACAGCTGAGGTGTTGTGCTCTCTTGTCTTTTTCCTGTCGGTTTCTCAGAAAACTAAACTAAACCACCAGAATCGAAGCCTGCATTTCCAACAGCCGCGCAGCCAAACAAGCGAAGCACAGCGGCCCGATCATGTGGTTCGAGGTTAGCGAGCAGCGTGGTGTTTACAAGCATCCGGGGCTTTAAATGAACACGTGCTTTAGGGTAAAAGATGTGAGAGAGACTCTTTTTTTTTTTTTTCTTCTTATGCTGAAAAGGGAACTCATTTCAGGTTGCTTAATTACGCTGAAATCCGGATGATCAAAACCAGAACTTTATCCCTGAAGAATGCATCTACTGTGATGCAGGAGCAGCTTGAAGTCAAAAACAGTTTGAGTGCAGAGATATGAGGATGTGAACCTTGTCTTCTGATGTTTGTGGAACAGCTGCCACCATAACACCTCTCGCTGGGGGGATTTTCTCCTCCAGTCAGCAGAAAGCTGACGGCCACTGATGCAAGTGACCTTCAGTTTAAGTTTGTGTGTGCGCTTTTTTTTTTGTTGTTGGAGTGAGCCTACCCACTGTGTTTGTCCGTGTGAATGAACTGTCTACACACTACAAAGAGAGTGTGATTGCTTGTGAGTGCCTTGTCCTTTTTATACAGAGAGTTCAAACTAAATAAATCTGTGTGTGCATGCGTGCATTGGTATGAATTTGTGTGCATGCATGCATGTACACACACTTGCACCTCTGTGTGTGTGTGTGTGTGTGGCCAGACTTCATGCAGAGCAGATTGGGCCTCTTGCTGAGCCCCAAGGCCGGGATATATTTAGGGTGGCTGGTTTTCTGTCTCTCCCTCTCCCTCTGAGTGGTTGCGAGTGTTGCCTGCTGATTGGGAGAGGCCAACCACAGGAATATGTTGCCTCCATGTCTCACCACTGGCTTTCAGATAACCATATGTGGGAGAATACAAACGGATGAAGACATCAGCTATGGTTAGCATGTTAGCTTATCATTAGGATGCAGAACTAACTGGTATCACTGCTGCTGGGCAGAAGCATAACGTGAGACAGACTCCAAAAACATAAACACAGTTTTAGCGTGTCCTCTGACGGCTTCCTCTGTGTTTCTCAATATATGTAGAAATGCCATGCAAAGAGGGGAAACTGCTCTTCAGTCCCCCTCAGCAATGTAGTGCATTTTAGCATCTTTTAGGTCCTCGTTTTAGTTTTGCGGCCTCAACTTTACTAGTTTGCTTTCAGTGTCACTCCTCTTCTTTACCAATAGCAGGCAGGGACATGATTTCTGGCTAGTGAACTTAACAGCGCCCGTGGGTTGAAGTTCTCAAAGACCTTTTTTCCCTTAGTATGAATATTTTTGTGACATACTGAAATATGTCTATTAAAAAGTGTAGTTGGGTTCTCTTTGGATATAACACAAGTGATGCACGCACAGGGAGGTGCTGCCTATCACATGATTCCCACTGCGGCTCTTCACCTTACCCCAATAAGGTCTGATGCCAGACTCTGGAAAGCATTCCTATCCTGCTTGAATGTGAAGTGACTAGGGACACCAGCAGCCTGGAGAAGAAGGTATAAAGATAGAAAGAGGGCAAGGGAGTGAAGGAGGGGACCAAAATAGGGGGTGGTGATATGAAAAGAATCTGGGGAGAAAGAGAATACATAACCTGAGAGGGAGATAGAGAAGTTAAGTAATTAGATTAGATCTATTTTTTGCTTGGAAGAAAGGAGAGAGGGCATGCGGAAGTACTGCGGAGACTGAAGATTGAAGGGATACAGATCAGATCACGGACTCTCACTTACTGCTTTCTATCTGTTGCCATAAAAACGCTCTATTCCAAAAACGAGACAGCTGTTTGCCTGTAGAAAATCATAGAGCAGTATCACATGTCTCACCACTGCGAAACTGCTGCTTCTGTTAGAGTTGTGTGAACATTGCTTTATGTATGTTGAGCGCATATTTGCATCAGTGCTGTATAAAGTCTTTCATTCCAGTTATCACATGACAGTGAAACAGTACTATTCAGTTTTCTTTCAGGTCTTTGTTTTTGTCCCCCCCCCCCCTCTCTTTTCAGTCAGGGTTTGGTTAGGTTAAAACAGCAAACTTCTATAAAAACACCTTAAGAACTCAGATACACTCCTATATATAAGAGACAGACAGAACCAAAAGCTCAGGGTTTAAACTGTTCTAAACACTTGGTCGCTCTTTTTCCACTCTTGGCACTGTATGTCAATAGGAGTGGATCCTTAACGTTGCCAAACAGCTGTTTGACAATGCACAGAAGCCCCACCCAACTGTTCTTGTTTGCTAGGGGCAAGTTAACATATAGAGCGTTGAAAGGGAGCTAAAATATCTTGCTGAACTCAGGGGTTGTGACACGGCGTAGCACAAGGACACTGAGGATGACTCTGAATTGGGAATCATGCAAAGCTACTCTAAGAATAGCACTAAAAATATGGAGCTGATAATAGATCCCCTTTGAACTCTTATTTACATACTGAAGCAATAAATAACTAAACAGTATGAGACAAAAGTATTCACTAGTTGACAACAGCACAAAAGCAACATATTCACACCTTCTTGTCTGCTTCAGGGCAAAGTTGTCAACTGTTTAACTGTCAGACTGTGGTCACATCATCCCCGAAGCTCACTCCATCCAGTCCAGTGACATGGGCTGTCCAAGCTGAATGACTTCACCCCCTCTGTCTTCTGTTTCACCCTTTTGTCCCTGCTGGTGGGAAGAGTGTGTACAGCAGGGGCAAAGTAGATGTCAGTGCTAAAGATGAGTTGTGCCCTGAGGAGACGATAGCTGGTACGGTCCTTAAACCCCAGAGACCCTCCCAGGCAGGGCAGGGATCCGTTTCAAAGACAACTAAACTTGTCCTTGCTTTCCCAGCGATGAACACACTCTTGTGTGCTGCACAGCTGCGATCTTCAGTTACATACATTATAAAATATTTGGCCATGGCTGCACAATTGGTAAGAGTTGCGCTCACAGTGGGACATCTGGTGTTGAACGTTTTGTTTCTGCATTCAATAGCTGTGATAGCTTATAATAAAACGGGAAAATCAGACTTGTTTTCTTTGTGCTGGAGATGGCTGGCACACATTTTTCACCCCCATTTTGAATCTCGTAAGTAACAGAGCCACAAAAACACACAAAGCCTGTTAGTGTGAGGTGCATTTGCGGAAAAAGCTGTTCGGGGCTTTTTGTAGCTCGAGCTCTAGCTTTTGTCCTTTAAGCAGAGTAGCATAAATATACACACACACACACACACACACTCTGCAGGAGGCCTACCCTGTCATCTTGCTTGCAATAAAGCAGATCCCAGATGTCTGCCTCCCCCGTTAGCAGACACACACGCTCACTGTCACTCACCATGCCTTTGTTTTCAGACTGCAACATATTGCCTGCGCATTCAGGCTTAGTGTATATAAATACTATCATTTTTGAGCACAGTACCTTGGTACAGGTCAGAGTATGAGAAGATTAAGTATTAATATTTGTTGTCAGTGACTCTACATAGACTGATGCAGCCTGATTTTGTTTATCATTCCGTGGATCATAGTCCGACCTTTTCATAATCAGCTGCAAATTCTGAAAGCCCCCTTCACACGGTAACCTCTGTTGCCATGTGAGCAAAGAGTCGAGGGCAGAAAATATTACACTGCTGTTTCATCAGTGCCAAGCTGAAACTCCAGCGCAATTCTTAGACGGGGAGTTCGAAGATGTTCTCACACAAGATGCAATCGGGCTTGAACAAAGTGAATAACAGTCTGGATGTTCACGAATTAAATCTCTAAACGTGCATACACGTTTAATTAACTTCATTTTCATCATTTACTCCACGTCTTTGAGTTATACGTGAGAAGTATTAAGTGGACCTTTTAACAGCATTTTACCTAATGTGTAAAAATGGCTGCTATATTCTAGCTATCAGATTTGTATGATCAAAATGAGAATTTAATATTTTCAGCACAAGCAGCAC